>CM063507.1:50804310-50807709 GCA_032207245.1 Pardosa pseudoannulata | reverse complement strand
AAGTATCCTTATTTTCAATCGCTTTTTTAATTTCTGCAATGGTAGCTCCTTCGAGCAATTTTTCACCCAGTTCTCGAGCAATTATGACAAGATCCTCTTTTTTACAATACTTGAAAGCCATTTTAAAAAATAATATAGGTATGAAAAGTTCCTACCTCTGTATCTGTAGATCTTGCAGAGTTGATTTTAGGTAGTCTCAGCCAGTCCTTGCTTTAACACACACCACGGAATAGTCCTTCTTTAGATGCACATACCATATACAAGTCCATATTCATCACTAGTCCACGTAATATTTAAACTGGGAAATCAAATCCCGGCCGAGCCGCCAAAATTTGTAGGGTTCGGTGTCTAAGGGGTGTCGTTAGACAAATTTGATGACAAACTATTTTAACAATAACAAACATTTAATGACGTAACAACACAGAAAACAATTAAACACAAAGATAAATAGTTAGATCACAGTGATGACGCGGCATATATAAGACTTCCTACTCGAAGCTTAACATAGGCAAGACACCCTACTCGGTGTTTAACATAGAAAATACACCCTACTCGGTGTTTAATAAATTGAGGGAGCTCAAGTGCCACGGGTCCTTCACTCGAACTGGTCACTCCTTCTCCACGACTCCAATGTCCCTCTGTCCAGTGTTGCCAACCTTCAAAGGCAAAATTATGGATTCTAGGTCCTAAAATTATAGCATTGGCTTACAAATTATCGTACATTTTTGTAATAGTTAAAAATGGTGTTAATAGATGGCACTTGTACGATATATTTTTCTCGTTATACATTTCTCTCCCTCCCCGCCAACTTTTTTTTGTGGGGGGGGCAAAAAATATGTAAATCTTCTAATAGAATTCATTAAATATTTTTCTATCATCCCGTATTTTATTTTAAATGAAACACCAGACATGGATTTTTCTTTACTAATCTAAGCATAAAATTGTGTGTGTATATATATATATATATATATATATATATATATATACTTTTTAATAATGTTATAATTCATTTACTGTGGTTTTATTTTTTAATATGAAACATTCAGTAATAAAACCTATTATTATTTAATAATTGATTTAATTACTAAAAATACCATATTTTAGTGAAAACTGCAATAGAACAAGTAAAATGCAAAATTACTTCTAATTATCCATGATTATGTAATCATTAAAGAAATATCTCCAGTATAATTGTGATTATTCAGTAATTTTGGAGTTAACAATTTTATGTTTTAGACTGATTTAAATGATTTGAAACAACTAACAGATGAAAACACTGGACATAACAATTTTTAAAATTAGTACCTAGGTCATATTCAATTTCACAAATATACATTTTTTTATTATTGACACTTTCCTTTCTGTTAATACACAGTACATATGGGCTTTCTCAACCTCTGTGTCAGGATTATTTACTTTCATTTAATGAAGAAGCACCTCAAAACATGCTCCTTAAGTTGCTCTAAAATCTACAACTATAATTATTTGATGGGAAAAAGTGATAAAAAAATTAATTAGACATTCTCAATTTTTTGTTGTTGCTCTTTATAGAGTTACAGTTAAATTACCCGTTTTTTTAATTCTCCATTAGTCTAATGTTGTTTTGTCGTACAAATCAGGAAATTATCGTACAGTTTTTCAGAATTATGTCACATAATTTTGACATTATTTTTCATCGTACAGAGTCCTAAGTTATCGTACATATACGATAATTATCGTATGGTTGGCAACACTGCCTGTCGTTCCAGGAGAGTCTGTGTCCAGCAAACCTCCAACTCCGACGCATGCGCATTTGATGTCTACCCCCCAAAAGAGAAAGAAACAGTCAATCTTCCCGTCTCAGTACAGGTGTCAATATTTGGCGCAGTATCGAAAGTTTGGCAAATCAATTTTGAAATATTTTTTATGTATACTTTAATGCTTTACTCTTTATATTCTGGCCGATTGGTTAGGGCGCTGACCGTCGGTACCGGAGTTCGTGGGTTCGAATCCCACTATGGCATGGATGTTCGTAGCCGTTCGGAATCGGCTTTAAGCCGTAGGTCCCGGTCTCATTAGCCCTCGTGTGCAAAACAGTAGACCGTAGCGCTCCAAACCAAAAACCAAACTCTTTATATTAATTTCGGAATTAAGACATCCAATGCATGACTTCTTACAACACTTATATATTCATATTTTATTCTTAAATAGAAGACAAAAAACTACATTTTTAATATCAGTTATACAGTAGTTATCATTTTTGGATGGATTTATTCTGTTGTTTACAATCCTCAAAGTGCTAATGACAAATTAAGAAGATTAGAAATTTAGAATATGTTGCCAATAAAAATTATCTTGACATGCATTTAACATTATAAAAGATTTCATTCCTTTTGTCGTCAGTCAGTTATTTAAGTGTACAAGTGATACAAAAATATTAATTTGATGTGACCCTAGCTGTCAAATTATGTACAAACAACTATACATTCATATCTTAACTATTTAAAAATTAATCTAGAATTTCTCAATTTTATTCAGCAATTTTTAAATTTTATTACAGAGTTCAAACTATGTTTTACACTATGTATATACAACCAGAATAAATAGACTAATTACTTTATAGCAAAATTTACTTTTACTGCTCAGTAGAATTAAACATAGTGTTAAAATATTTTTTTCCCAAAGAATGTTTATTCTTTAAAACTTTGATAAATTTTTCCATATCCATTATTTTACCCTTTTAGAGTTATTAAACTTTTAGTAAATAACAAAAAATCATTAACTTTAATGAGGTTAAGTTAATGGATAAATAAATATAACCTCATAAAAGTTAATGAATTTTTTAGTGGAAAATGCTCTAACAGCTATTTGTAAATTTATGGATATCTATATCCACTGCTCTATAGTCTATGTGGTAAACAGACATGATATCATTTATGTAATATTTTTACTACTCTAATTAGCTGTGTGAGTAGGCCTTTCAAAAATTATGCACTTCCAATTTAAATTGTCATATGTTGATAAACTGCCCCCTATGCCAGGAATTTCCTAACAACATTTCTAGGATATGTGTAATTGACAAATTATGTTACAAAAAACATCCAATTTTTAGTTAATTTGATGCATATTTTATTTATCAAAGTATAATTTTATCTTTATATGATAATATAACAAATTATAGCAAAACATTATTAAACAATGTTATACAAAAATTTATGACCCATGGGTTTTTACTGACATAAATTAATGGTATTAAATAATTATCTCTTTAATAAGTATATGTTATGAAGAAAATGTTTGTATATTTGCTGGTGCTAATTAAAACATTGTTATAGATATAAATTTCGTGAATTTACAACATCATTTATAAAATTTCTCTTAATTTTGTGTGAAAATGCATTTATTTACAGAGATATAACT
>CM063507.1:50791810-50794310 GCA_032207245.1 Pardosa pseudoannulata | reverse complement strand
ATATCAACGTAAGGGGGTATGTTGATAATGGAGGTATTTTCAAAAGTATTCCAAAAATTCCTGAAAAATAAATGAAAACAATTATTTTATACTATTTTATACTTTAAATTAGCAAATAATATCTAGCTTTTGCTCATTAAAAATGAAGGTAGTCGTTGTTGCATCTGTTGTAAAAATGTAAAATACTTGTCCCGTTTGGCATTTTTATTAGATTAATAAAAAAAAACTTTATAAATTAATAATATTTCAATCATCTAAACTGTAAAGAATTATATTTTGAAAAAACTTGTTATACAATTTTTTCTCTAATAATAATGTGTGTAACAAATTCAAACCTAAATTTCACCTCTAAAATTTGTTTCGTCGGTTGAAAATCCGATTTGTCTGACCGTAAAATCACCCCATCTGTGTAATCTGAATATTATGAAGCACAGTGGGTCGTGAATTATCGCAAATAATTAATTTTAGACTGTACTGTGATAAGTGAATTTATTGATTCTTTATTTATAAATCTAATATTTTCATTGTTAAAGTACTGAAAACCTGTTTACAATCCGATTTTGTTTTAAATACGGTTTTTAAAATTACTTAGGGAATCCTGATTAAATATTAATCAGAAATTAAGGGATTTTTGTTAATCCCCGATTAAACATAAGCTTAAAAATTAAACAATATAAAAAGGTATAAAAAACTAGCATATAACCCGTCATATGACGGAATCAATAAAATTTTTAATTTTCTACAATTGTAAAGTACCCTATGAGGCAGGTAATAAAATGGTTTGATTTTGACTGAGAATTATTTGGTACACGCTCATTAATTTCATTATCTTTACTGACCGCATGTTAGTTGTGAACTATAATTTATCTTGTCATATTAGAGACTACAGAAGTTTTAATATTGACAATGATTATTTCTGGGTATATAATGGATGTTCAAAATTTAGAGAATCGATTGCAAACTGTGTGGTTATGTATAAAAAACAATCATACAAACGAACAAACTTCTTAATTTTTAAAGATATATAACTTAAAAGCTAGATATTTATGAGTCCGTGAAGTAGACTCCTAGATTTTAATGAAATAATTTGTTGTTTTTACCGGTGATTAAAATTTTCATTGAAACTAAAAATAATCGATGATCAAATTTAAAATTATCCCATATGTACCTAATCTATTATATAATCGAAATATAAAAGAAAATTATTTACGTAATATCTAAGTTCATGGATAACACGTATGAAAATAATGCGGACGATATTTAAATAATTTAAAATAAGAAATTATTAAATGAGATGGTTAAAGGAATTACGTCATAATGCTAGAAAAAAAAGTGATTTTCATCTACTTATAACGTGATAAATTGATAAATTTAATCGCCTGCTCTTAACCGTGGAAAATAGGGCTTGAAATAATGATATTAAATTCTCGAATAGCGGGGAAGGGGTGGAATTCGAACGTTTTGAAGACGACAGTATTGTTTGCTGCGATATGAAGCATATTTATATCAATTTATTTTAGAATTGGATCGATAATTTAGGAGAATATAAGCTTTACTCAATTTGAATTTTGCTAACCCTAACTCATCAAAAATCCAATATGGATGCCCCTATCCATTCCAGGTCCAACCGCTTCATAAATTCGAGGACAGACGGAGAGATAACTTAAGATATCCCTTATATAATAATAGCCTAAGTTATCTCTACGTCTGTCCTTCAATTTATGAAGCGGTTGGACCTGGAATGGATCCATATTGGATTTTTGATGAGTTAGGGTTAGCAAAATTGAGTAAAGTTTATCTTCTAAACTATCGATCCGATTCTAAAATAAATTGGTATAAATATGCTTCATATCGCAGCAAACAATACTGTCGTCTTCAAAACGTTCGAATTCCACCCCTTCCCCCCTTTTCGATCGTTTAATGCCATTATTTCCAGCCCTATTTTCCCCGGTTAAGAGCAGACGATTAAATTTATCAATTTATTGCATAATAAATAAGTTGAAAATAACATTTTTTTCTAGCATTATGACGCCATTCCTTTAACCATCTTATTGAATCATTTCTAATTTTAAATTATTTAAATATCGTCCGCATTATTTTCATACGTTTTATCCCTGAACTTAGATATTATGTAGATAATTTTTTTTTATATTTGGATTAAATAATAGATAGGTACATATGTGATAATTTTAAATTTGATTATTGATTATTTTTGGTTGCAATGAAAATTTGATCACCGGTAAACAAATTCTTTTCATAAAATTCTAGGAGTCTATTTCACGGACTCATAAATATCTAGCGTTTAAGTTATATATCTTTGAAAATTAAGAAGTTTGTTCATTTATATGATTGTTTTTCATACATAACCACACTGTTTTCAATCGATTCGTTCAATTTTGAACATCCTTCATATATACCACCAAATAATCTCTGTCAATATTAAAGATAAACAAATTAGCGAGCGTGAACCAAATAATTCTCAGCCAAAATCAAACCATTT
>CM063507.1:50786810-50789310 GCA_032207245.1 Pardosa pseudoannulata | reverse complement strand
GACATTTTTGTGCCCTTTATTTGAATGTTTTATACGAGATATTAAGGAAATATTTAACTTCCTTTCAATACAGAGACATTTCTGTTAAAAAAAAAACCCTTGGAAATGACATTTTTGTGTCCCTTATTTGAATGTTTAGAAACGAGATATTAAGGAAATATTTAATTTCCTTTCAATACAGAGACATTTCTGTAAAACCCTTGGAATTGACATTTTTGTGCCCTTTATTTGAATGTTTTATACGAGATATTAAGGAAATATTTAATTTCCTTTCAATACAGGGACATTTCTGTTAAAAAAGAAACCCTTGGAAATGACATTTTTGTGCGCTTTATTTGAATGTTTTATACGAGATATTAAGGAAATATTTAATTTCCTTTAAATACAGGGACATTTCTGTTAAAAAGAAAACCCTTGGAAATTGACATTTTTTGTGCGCTTTATTGGAATGTTTTATACGAGATATTAAGGAAATATTTAATTTTCCTTTCAATACAGGGACATTTCTGTTAAAAAGAAAACCCTTGGAAAATGACATTTTTGTGCGCTTTGAATGTTGTTTTATACGAGATATTAAGGAAATATTTCAATTTCCTTTCAATACAGGGAACATTTCTTGTTAAAAAGAAAACTCATGGAAATGACTTTTGTGCGCTTATTTTGAATGTTTTATACGAGATATTAAGGAAATATTTAATTTCCTTTTCAATACAGGGACATTTCTGTTTAGAAAAACTCTTGGAACTGACATTTTGTTGCGCTTTATTACAGGGACATTTCTGTTAAAAAGAAAACCCTTGGAAATGACATTTTTGTGCGCTTTATTTGAATGTTTTGTACGAGATATTAAGGAAATATTTAATTTCCTTTAAATACAGGGATGCAAATTATGCCCTATGTGAGTTGTGTGAATAGCAATTAATAAAATATAGGATTTTCTAACACTTTTGTTATGTCTCTCTTTTTTCGACAATTTAGTTTTTCTCTCTTGAAAGACAACCTTTTGATTTCAAGATTTTCAAGAGTTTGATTATACTTGTGTCAGAATTACATATTGTAGCAGTTGTTTGCCAATATATATGATCTTCCATATGATTGCCTAGTTTTACAATAGATTTTCGACAGTGGAGTTTTAAAATATCTGCATGTTAAAATATTGAGGAAACAATTGCATTTATTAGTATGATATTTATTGATACCAAAGTCCATCTGATAATATTACAATACACTTTTATTATGATATAGTATAGTACATCGGTCGGGGAACTTTTTTAATCATTACCCCAAAATATTTTTGTTTAAGTTGATATTACCCCATGGCGAAGAGGGAAAAAAAAAACGAAATCGCCTCTTTTTAGCATCTTTCATATTATAGCCCCCAATGGTAATTTTAAAAAGAAAACAACTAAAAATTTTATTTAAACTTCATTTATTCAATTTATCAATGTAATACCTAGTAATCCATAACGGTATTGTAACAAATTATAATAATAATAATAAAACAAAAACAAACAATAATTAGAATTGAAAGAATTAAAAAAAAGAATAATTGAAATTTTTTTTTCACGTTTTGGAGAAATGGTGTTGTTTTATGTTCGATACAATTGCTTCAAAATTAGGACTTTTTGATGTAAGAGCGATTTGAATGCAGTCTTCGGCGTTTAATCGATTTCTGTTCTTCGTTTTTATGTTCATTAGAGTGGAAAAGCCTTGTTTGCACAAATATGTTGTTCCAAATGGCAGCAATTTTTTAACCGCCTCTTCATGTGCAATTTTGAAAGCCTTTGCAGCTTTTGAAATCCAAAAAGACGTCAAATTTGATTTACTCTCAAATTGAATACGTGCTTCAGTATTAGATCGAAGTTCAAGAATTGCTTCTGCCAAACCTGAAGGTTCTTCTGGTATCATAGCAATATCACATTTAAAAGGATCTACAATCCAACTGATAACACGTGTATCAAGATCTGGAAAGTAATCTGAAAATTATATTCTTTTTACTCAAAAAAGTTTCATTTTTACCCCCTAAAAATTCATTTTTACCCCATTTGGGGTAATCTACTCCGGTTCCCCGACCGCTGGTATAGTATGATAAATACATTGGGTTATTGATTGCGGTATTCATAGATGGAATGTACATTGATTTACAGATGGGCTCAATATATCAAAATATTGTAGTATTGTATGGTTGATGATACTAGCAAAAATGCAACATTCAGACTACTGAAGGTTGCATTAACAGGAAGGTAGTCATAACAGTACAGTCAATAATTTATTCAATTAACTATTATAGTTCATAATATATTACAAAATGTTCGGAGAAGTTTCACTGTATTTCACTATGATCTAAGTGATTATACCATTTCAGTGTTATATGCACAGGGTCTGGGATGAAATCTATAGTTAAAACTGATACAGTAGTCTTTAAAACCATTATTAAATTGGAGTCATCATAGTTAAGAGCTAGCTAGCTAACTGTAATTGTAATATATACACGGCTGTT
>CM063507.1:50776810-50781810 GCA_032207245.1 Pardosa pseudoannulata | reverse complement strand
GTCCCTTACTTAGAGGTTTAGAAAAAATTATTTTTCTCTTATATACAGTGAAATCTTTGAAAAGAAAACACCTTGGGGATGACAATTTTGTCCCTTATTTATATGTTTAGAAAAAATTATTTTTCTCTCATATACAGTGAAATTTTGGAAAAGGAAACACCCTGGGAATGACAATTTTGTCCCTTATTTAGAGGTTTAGAAAATATTATTTTTCTCTTATATACAGTGACATCTTTGAAAATAAATCACCATGGGGACGGAAATTTTGTTCCTTATTTAGAAGTTTAGAAACGAGATGGGAAGAAAATATTTAACATTCTCTTAAATGCAGGGAAACTTCTGAATATAGTACACTTTGGAATCGACGGATTTGTCCCCTATTTATAGGTTACCGTTATGTAGAGGCCTAGAAACAACGTGTTGAAGAAAATATTTAATTTTCTGTTAATATATTTATCCTTGTTCGGTTAATATTCCTATGGGATATTTCTCTCATTTTAATAACAAAATAATTTGGTGAAATATACCTGTATTTACTATGTCTTTGCTCAAGGAAAGATTCTAGCCCCACAAAAAACGCTTACGCCCAAATCGGAGACAAAATTCTCCAACGGCTTTACAAACAGTATCTTTTTAATCCTCTGTTTTACGACATCATGTTCAATTCTTAATGTAGGTTTAAATTCTGCTTTGACTGATCGAAAGTTACACACATACTTACATGCATGATATATATATATATATATATATATATATATATATATATACATATATATATACATATATATACATATATATATATATATATACATACATATATATACATATATATACATATATATATATATATATATATATATATATATATATATATATATATATATATATATATATATATATATATATATATATATATAATATAAATAAATGTAGGCTAGTAGGTTTTTAAAAAATATTCTCCATGGCAAACTAAACGCATATAAAAGCTATACAAAATTACATTATAAAAATTTTAAAATCTCCTTAATTTTCTCGTTTTTGATCAGGGAATTGAGGTATTTTAGATGGGGACTAACAATAAATTAATAGTTCTTTCCTATGTTATTTGTAACTTTCAAAGTACCCGAAAAGGAGTAGCAAAGCTTATAGATTTAGGTAACTGGATTTTATTTAAATTTCTGTCAAACGTGGTATATTCATATAGAAATTGGTTTTGTTTTTTCGTTTTGGAGTACTACGGTCTAATTTTTGCAACACGAGGGCTAATGAGACCGGAACCTACTGCTTAAAGCTGATTCCGAACGGCTACGAACATCCATGCCACTGTGGGATTCGAACCCACGAACTCCGGTACCGAAGGCCAGCACCCTAACCATTCGGCCATTGTTCGGCTCATATAGAAATTGAAAAGTAGATATGGGTATATATAACGGTAAATATACAGAATGATGTTTCCAGTTGCTACTTCCCAATATTTAGGTTTCCAACTTTGAGACCGGGACCTACTGCTTAAATCCGAATCCGAAAGACTACGAACATCCATGTCACTGTGTGATTCGAACCCACAAACTCCGGTTTCGAAGGCCAGCACCCTAACCATTCGGCCATCGTTCGGCTCATATAGAAATTGAAAAGTAGATATGGGTATATATAGCGGTAAATATACAGAATGATGTTTCCAGTTGCTACTTCCCAATATTTAGGTTTCCAACTTTGAGACCGGGACCTGCGTAAAGGCGATTCCGAACCACTACGAACATCCAAGAACTAGTGGGATTCGAACCCTCGAACTCCGGTACTGAAGGCCAGCACCCTAACCAATCGTTCATCTTTCGGCGTGTGTAAATAATAAAACCTATCATTTTATATAGTGATCTTTATATCCATATGGTAGTCAATTTGAATTTGTGTTTATGTTTCATACAAAAACCGTGTGGTTTGTCATAAATTTCCTTAATTTTGGACAAAATTTATTAATACCACCAAAATTAGCTCTGTTGTTGTCAAAACCTCTGCTTCCTATTCTTCCTATTCTACAGTAATGTAATTTAGGGTTATACTTATATTTTACCATAAGAAAAGTTTGAGCAATTTTAATATAAGACAAATTCTATGCATGTAAACATATATTTTGTTATTTTTATTTATTGATATTAAGAACAGTTTTCATTAGTATGTTTTTTTTATATACAAATCTACACGATAAGTCATAGAGTAACTAACTTTGGACAGAAATCCTTGATACTGCCAAATGAACGTATTCGGTATTAATACATCTTCTTTCCACATTAGCATGTGACAAGACAATATAACTGTTTTAATGTACATACAACCTATACACCAGTGTTCGTTACAAGGGGGAAACACAGAATGAATATAATACCTTATATAGATTACATTTATTCTATACATTTATTTACAAAATATCCTTGGTTATAATAATCAATCATTTATATCTTCTGTTTTTCATTATAATTATCCCACAATTCTTTATAAGGAATTAATATTAACAGAGGCCTAAGTCAAATGACTGTAAATATTATTTTATAAATTACCTAAATTAAAGTCAGAGGGGAGCAGACAGGGGGTTTCATCGCGGGCCTACGGGACGAGTTGGTGACAGTGAGCGGGGCGGTGTCGGTCCGGGCGCACGGGACGAGCTGTTGCTAGTGGATCCTTGTCCCACTTCTTTCGACTGCCCACTCCCAACTCTCAGCTCTCACTCGTTTCCAAAAAACTTCACCTAAGTCCCAACGCCCCTTCTTTTCTTCTCATCCAATCCATTCTCAGTGGGAAATTTTCCCACATCAAATGCCCTTCGGGAGTGCAGGTGGGCTCATTAAAGTAGCCCCTTTTTGTTCAAGCTGACATTACATTTTAGCCCCTGCTCCCATAATTCACGCTTACAGTTCTGTGCGAGCTTGACCGTTATGCTGCCATTCCGTGAAGTATCCTCTCTGCAGGGGTCCCTAAACTTGACGTGAATAATTGGGGTCTTAAATTCGTCAGGGAAAATCCTCCCGCGGCTATGCATGCACGTGCAAATCACCGTAAGAAAGTACCTCGGTACAATAACAAAAAAGATTTTTCATATAGTTGGTTGTTTTTGCATATTTAGAGTACCTCAAAATAGTTTATTGGCGTCGAAAGATGGAAAGAAGCATTCTCGCCAATGTACGTTTTCAACAAAACCAAATTTATGACAAGGAAATTATAGTTCAGCCGGAACAAAATATAATTTAGCTTTGATTATCTTATACTATCGGAATCAAAGCGGATCACTTTATTGAAAAAATATGGCACGAAAAAAATTTTTTTGTTTAAAAGTAATATATTAAGTTCACCGTAGCGAAGCACGGGCAAACTTGCTAGTCTATATATATATAAATGAATTTGTGTGTGTCTGTCTGTCTGTATGTATGTACTCAATAGACTCAAAAACTATGCATCCAATCGCCGTGAAAATTTGGGAAATGTTTAGGTATATCCCTGGGAAGGTTTTTGTAAATTTTCAACGTTCGAAATTCATTCCTTCCCCCTTTTTCGAGCATTTCATGTCATTATTCCAAGTATTATTTTCCCCGGTTAAACGCAAACGATTAAGTTTTTAATTTATCGCATCATATCTAAGGGAAAGAAGCAATATTTCTAGCAATGTGACGTCATCCCAAGTAATTGTTTTAAACGCAGTTTTCCACGGTTAAAAGCAGGAGATTAAAATGTTCAATTCATCACATAATAAATAGGCGAAAATGATATTTTTCTATCATTATGACGTCATTCATTTAACTATTTCATTTATTCATTTCTTATTTTATATTATTTAAAATCGTCTGCTTAGTATCTATTCGATTTGAACTGAAATTTGAGATATAAAGTGATTCACTTTCATTTCTATGTGACGCAAATTATAGCATTTTTATATGAGAACTAATTTTAAATTTAATTCTTGGTTCATTTTTACGTTACAATGAAATGCATATCAACAATATTCTAAGTACAAAAAGTACAAATTTCAGTGACTCTCATGGCCAAATAAAACCTATCATTTTATATAGTTATCTTCATATTCATATGGTTGTCGATATGAATGTGTGTTTCTGTTTCACACAAAACTATGTGGTTTGTCATAAATTTCCTTAATTTTGGAAAACATTTATTACTACCAACAAAATTAGCACTGTTGCTGTCAAAACCTGTGCTTCCTATTCTATCACGTAATATGGCAAGATCTGTTAACTTTGCTAATCAACGTACAGTAGTAATACAGTAATGCAATTTAGGGTTAAGCTTATATTTTACAATAAAAAAAGTTTGAGCAAATTTAATATAAGACAAATTCGATTATAAAAACTGAATAATGTTATAATACGCCTATGATAGAAATGCATAAATATGCCAATGACTCGAACTGAACTGTGACGAATTTAGAGAGTTATTCACGAAAAATAAATCTTTGTTTAAAAGTAATATATTAAGTTCACCGTAGCGAATCACGGGCACACGTGCTAGTAATGTATAAAGAAGGATAGTTGCAAAAAATCCTTGTGATGAGTTTTCTGCCACATCAGAAAGAACAAGCACTATTTCTTTACCACTCATCTTAACCTCATGGCATTTTCCGAATGTTATTCCTGATACTGTAAAAAAATCCAATCCAACGAGACAGTGTACTATGTGCTCCCGTAAAAGAGATTCCAGAGGTAAGAAAAGAGACCAAATACCAGTGTACAGAATGTCATGTACCGCTTTGTGTTGTTCCTTGTTTTGGAAACTATCATACACAGACAAATATTTGACTGTTTTCCGTTTACCGAGATCACTCTGGAGAGTAAACTAAAAATAAAACTAAATGCTTTTACACCTGTAAAAAATTTAAAATTCAACGTAAAACCTACACATTTTGTTTGTTTCATTTTCTCGTATTTAATAACAACAAAAAATATGTGATGATTTTTTGCATTTTTTTTTTCAAAAAAAAATTGTAAGGGAAGCGTTTA
>CM063507.1:50751810-50771810 GCA_032207245.1 Pardosa pseudoannulata | reverse complement strand
TACTAGCATACAATCAGATGGAAATATGAAAAAAAAAACAGGGTCAATGTAAAACTTTGAAATAAGTGCATTATAATACAAATATTTTCTAATGCATTGTCAGACCTGTTAAAAATTAATTGGCGATTAATTAACTTTAATTGACATTTCTAAAGTAAAATATTAAGTAATACACATATTTTTTGTGTATTGTTAGACTTGTTAAAAATTAATTGACAATTAATTGACATTTCTGAAATAAATTGTAAAATAATACCAATATTTCCTTATGCATTGTCAGACTGTTAAAAAATTAATTAATGTTAATATTAACTAATTAACATTACTGCAAAGTAATACAGTCTATCTCTAGACGCTTGTATATTTACTATCTCCGTCCTGAATTGTTTACGTATTATGAGCAGATTTTGAGCAGTAAAAAATAGTTAACTGAATAATTTTTCTCACTTTTCATCTCCCACCATTAAAACTGGTTTGCTGGGATGGAAACAAACAGTTGTGAGACTTGTATTTTCTTTGGCAGCATACACAGTGTAATTTCCTATAGCTTCCTTTTTGTTAACTGCCAAATCAAACACATATACCTGTAGAAATAAAATCTTAATTACAAGAGGCTGAAATTTTTTTTTTTTTTCTGAACTCCAAAGTTCATTTTCGTCTATTTAAATAGATGTACGGTAAATTAAAAAGCCTTATATTTCATACAATAAAGTTACTAATGAAATCACAATAAAAACTTAAATAGAGACTAAAAGTTTTCTCAGAACTACTAATTTATTTCGCTTATTTAAAGAGTCGCTTGATTCTAAAATTAAATCCTTTATATATTTATATACATAGAATGAAACTAATATATGAAATCACAAAAAAAAAATCTTAATTACAATAGATGAAAGTGTTTTCTGAACTGCAAAGTTCATTTCGCTATTTAAATAGCCGCTCAATTCTAAAATTAAAAAGCCTTTATATATACATACAATAGAAATTTACTAAATGAAATCACAATATAATCTTAATAATAATAGACTAAAAATTTTCTCAGAACTACAAAAAGTTCATTTTTGCTTATTTAAAGAGCCACTCAATTCTAAAATTAAAACCCTTTATATATACATACATACATACAGTAGAAACTCGTATGAAATCACAAAAATAAAATCTTAATTACAATAGATGCTGAAAGTTTTTTTCTGAACTTCAAAAGTTCATTTTCGTCTACTTAAATAGCCGCTGGGTAATTCCATACCAAATCAACACAAGGTTTCTACCTGACCCCCTCCAATTTTGATTAAATTTGGTATAGCAAGTGACTTCATGGTAATAAAGAAAATCCCCAAATCTTATGTTCAAATAATAATTGGTTTGGGAGTTATAAGGCTTTAAAGTTGCCAGATTTGTCTAAAAAGTACACTATCGGCATACCTTTAAATTACACTTGCTACTCACCTAATTAAGCTAGAGATATGTGCAAGGTGTTATTTTAAACCTTTTTTAATGGGCTTTCATATGATATACAACACATGATGACTTGAAATTTTTTTTAAAAATTTAAATTTAAATTAAAATTTAAAATTTAAATTTCTCAAAAAGCCAAGTTTTTAAAATTTTGAAAAAAATCTCAAAAATTGCTCATATTATTGTTAATTAATCCTCAAAGTTTCATGTTGGGATCATAATGGGATCACAAGCTACAAAAGTTTTTTGTTTGATATATTTACTATTGCAATAACGAAAATGAGAACATGCATTCGTTACTTTTAATCTAACTCATCTGTATAGGATGGCATTAATGTTTACACACTACCTTATCGACATATACTCTAGTAAATAGTACATTTAACATTTGTGAAGATTTTAGAATGAAGAAAAATCATTAAAGTGCATTACTTTTGATGGATGGTGCTACTTATTTAGTTGAAACTGGTAGAAAGCTTTATGTGTTTTTAATCAAAATCAAAAAATTTAATCAAAATTGGAGGGGGTCAGGTAGAATTTGTTCTAAAATTGTGTTGATTTCACATGGAATAACTCCGCTCAATTCTAAAATTAAAAAGCTTTTATATATACACTAGCTGCAAGTACCCGGCTTTGCCCTGGTTTAAAATAAGGTTTTCTGTAGAAGCGTACAAAACTGTTTATTTGCATGCAATAAAAGGGTACATTTATCTTAAAGCAATGTGATAGACAACAGTTTTAGCAGTTCCATTTGGAGTGTGTACAATAAGATTTCCTCTTTGCCCACTCAGGAGCAGGCCACATACAACTGCCCATGAATAAAGCATGGTGTCTGCAAGTCTATACCAGCAGTCCCAAGAGATTGACCTTGTGACTTGTTGATTGTCACAGTTTCAAAGGGAACTGTATTCTCTTGAATTGTATGGTGCTGTCTAAGGGAATGATAGGTATTCTTGGAATGAAGGCATCGTCACCCTTACCACACTCTGTGAGTACTGTGGCTTGAAATACATGTTGCATCAGCTTTTTCATAATTAAACTTTTGCCATTGCAAAATTTGGGTGCATCAATATTTCGGATCAACATTACTGGAGCACCAACTTTCAGAATCAAGTTGTGGGCTTGCAAATCAGGAGTCTGGATGGAATTCAAGAACTCAAAGGGATATTTTACTGCTTCATCATCATTAAGGATGCAGTCTATGGACTTGTAGGTAACATTTCTTGCCCTGGAATGGTAACATTGAGCTACTCAATCACATCATTTCTGCTTGCCAGAATTGCTCTGCGAGAAAGCCAGTCCTGATCCTTGAAGTTTTGCTGAATGTGATATTTGTTGCAGTATTTGCTTGCAGTAAAGTAAATATAACAAAGAAGTATTACGCTTACTTACCGCTTTTGTTTTGTAAAGTTTTCTCTAAAATGTACCTACACCTCAGAATAGGCACTCTAATCCCAAGCAGGATCCTACCTGCGAAATCGATTGCAAGACTGATGAGTTCTTAATCTTCTCTTATAACTTTAGAAAAAAAATTAACTTCTAATTTAGAGTAATTGTAGTTCATCATTAACTATGCCAAGTACAATCAATGTCCTATACTCTCTCTTAACTTATTATTATTACTGAACTTATTAATATATTTATTGTGTACCTTTCACCGAACTCGTGAACCTTATTTTTGTTATACCTAAAATTAATTAATGTTAGTATCCCAGTCCTCATTATCGTGTTGCAATACTTGTTAATTCTCATGTCCATGTGATCCAGTATTACTGGCTTAGAGGGCTTGGCCCAGGAGAGCCAATAAATGAAGCTCCAGTGCGATGTCCAGTGCTAATAGGCACATGGAGCACTACTTTTGAATGGAGGAGGCCTAAGTAAGGTTGGGAAAACCTGTTTAAGAACCTTCCCCATGTAAGATGACAGCTGGAGGTGAGGTCCATCCTACAAACATGGGTCTGGAGGGAGGAGGGGGGTCCTACCACCATCCCCCCTCTCACACCCTACACATGTATGACCATCACTTTTACTTACATCCTCATCATCTCATCATCACCACAGAAACATTCAAAATCACTTACATCCTCATCATCTCATGATAGGTATTCTTGGAATGAAGACATCGTCACCCTTACCACACCTCTGAAACATGTGATCAAAAAATTTTGCCATTTCCAAAGGGTGCATCAAAACAGTAAGAGCACAACTTCAGTGATTCAAATACGGAGATTCAAATAAGAGTTAAATATTCAATCAAATTGCATCCATGATAATTTCTATCATATGTTTATGCATATCTTGCGCTGGAAGCTGCTTCTGAATGGTGCATTGAGCTTCATCATATTTCTTGCCAGAATTGCTTTGCTGTTGAAAACATTTCTGCTTGAAGCTGTAGATGATCCTTTGTTGCTGAATGTGATATTTGTTGCAGTATTTGCTTGCAGCAAAATAAATGTAACAAGGAAGTATTGCGCTTACTTACCGGTTTTGTTTAGTGAAGTTTTTCTCTAAAATGTACCTACAACTCAGAATAGGCACTCTAATCCCAAGCAGAATCCTACCTGCGAAATCGATTGCAAGACTGCTGAGTTCTTAATCTTCTCTTATAACTTTAGAAAAAAAAATTAACTTCTAATTTAGAGTAATTGTAGTTCATCATTAACTATGCCAAGTACAATCAATGTACTATACTCTCTCTTAACTTATTATTACTGAACTTATTAATATATTTATTGTGTACCTTTCACCGAACTCGTGAACCTTATTTTTGTTATACCTAAAATTAATTAATGTTAGTATCCCAGTCCTCATTATCGTGTTGCAATACTTGTTAATTCTCATGTCCATGTGATCCAGTATTACTGGCTTAGAGGGCTTGGCCCAGGAGAGCCAATAAATGAAGCTCCAGTGCGATGTCCAGTGCTAATAGGCACATGGAGCACTACTTTTGAATGGAGGAGGCCTAAGTAAGGTTGGGAAAACCTGTTTAAGAACCTTCCCCATGTAAGATGACCGCTGGAGGTGAGGTCCATCCTACAAACATGGGTCTGGAGGGAGGAGGGGGGTCCTACCACCGTCCCCCCTATCCCAACCTAGATATATATGACAATCACTTTTACTTACATCCTCATCATCTCATCATCACCACAGAAACATTCAAAATCACTCTCAATGACCAACTTGCAGGATTTCCTTTTTTTTCTTTTTTCTTTTTTTTCTTTTTTTTTTTTTTTTTTTGTTTATTATCACACGGCTCAGAACAGGCACATGGAACACTACTTTTGGCTGAAGGAGGCCAGAGTGAAGTTGGGATGGAACGAAACCTGTTTAAGAACCTTCCCCCATGTAATTTTGTGTACGTGTACCAAATTTCACGTTATTTGGTTGTCTGGATCTTGAGTTATAAGGGAACAGACAAACAGACAACAAATGTGTCTTATATAGAGAGAGATACAATAGAAATTTACTAAATGAAATCACAATAAAATCTTAATTATAATAGACACTAAAAGTTTTCTGAGAACTACAAAAGTTCATTTTCGCTTATTTAAAGATCCGCTAGATTCTAAAATTAAAACCGTTTATATATACACAGAGTAGAAACTTTCTTATTATCAGTAGTAGCTCACCTTATTTTTTACCTTATTTTCCAAGAAAATATTAAGCATGTGCTTATTTCATTTTGCTCCTTTTTATTTCATTGATGTAATGCTCTTAATAATTTTAGACTAGCTTGTATACTGAAGATATATTAAGTTTCAATCAGATTTATTAAAAATCAAATGAATTAGTTTTGGAAGTCCACTGTCGTCTTATAAGAATAGTTTTGTTCGTATATAGAATGAAGTTTAATCCCCTACATAATAATAGCCTAAGTTATTTGTCCGTCTGTCCTCGAATTTATGAAGAGGTTGGACCTGGAATGGATAGAGGCATCCATATTGAATTCTTGATGAGTTAGGGTTAGCAAAATTCAAAGCGAGTTCAAAAACGTTCGAAATCCACCCTTTTCCCTTTTTTCGGTCGTTTAATGCCATTATTTCAAACCCTATTTTCCCCGGTTAAGAGCAAACGATGATTAAATCCATCAATTTATCACATTATAAGTAGATGAAAATAACATTTTTTTCTAGCATTATGACGTCATTCCTTTAATCATCGCATTTAATTATTTCTTCATTTAAATTATTTAAATATCGTCTGCATTATTTTTATACGTTTTATCACTGAACTTAGATATTGCGTAAATAATTTTCTTTTATATTTGGCTTAAATAACAAATTAGGCACATATGCGATAATTTTAAATTGAATCATCGATTAATTTTTGTTGCAATGAAAATTTTATCATCGGTATTAACAAACTGTTTTTATGGAAGTGTAGAAGTCTATTTCACGGACTAATAAATATCTAGCGCTTAAGTTATATATCTTTGAAAATGAAGAAGTTTGTTCGTTGTGTTTGTTTTTTTTATACAAAACCACACGGTTTGCAATCGATTCGCTAAGTTTTGGACATCATTCATATATACCGCCAAATAATCACTGTCAATATTAAAACCTCTGCTGTTCATCCCATCACGTAATATGACAAGACAAATTAAAGTTGGCAACTAACATGCGATCAGTAAAGATAAACAAATTATTGAGCGTGTACCAGATTATTCTCAGCCAAAAAACAAACCATTTTTTTACCTGCCTCATAGGATAATTTACAATTCCGGAAAATTAAAAATTTTAATGATCCCGTCATATGAGGGGCCATATGATAGTCTTTAAATAATACTTACCATAGCGTTCCCAGATATGGCTGCAAATAGAGTAGATGAAAATGGTGCCCAGCATGCGTCTTTCACTTCGAATTCGAAGAAAAATTCGAACACGGATTCCCTGGAATGCAAATGAAAGAACTTTGAACAAATGGACAAAATTCACGGCATAACTATTAATTAAAAAAAGGAAGGGGGGTTGCTAAGATATGAAAAGTTTATTAAATACTGCCAAATTGAAAAGTGCAATCGCACTTAGCCCACAACATGTTATAAAACTATTTTCAGAATGAAAGTACCAAAATGTGAGTACCTATATATTTAAAATGCGATGAGATTTTTTCGCCCATCCGAACTTTTCGATTTCGGATTTAAATTAAACATATTTGCTAATACATGTGAAAATGTTTGTTTTTATGAGAAAATTGGCATTTATTACTGGGAAAGTTCTTCGCATATGCATTACGCTTGGGAGCACGCGCATGCTTAGTGCAATGGGTTCGCCTCTGCATATACCGACGTCAATCTTCTCAGGCATTTACTTCTCGTTTGGAGAATTTATGTTATTATTTCTTTCGTAAGCATGCTGCTATTTTTAATCACTTTTATTTATTTTCACTCATATGCCCATCCAAATTTTGTAATGAATTTTACTTGATTTAACATTACAATTTTACATTTCTCTTAGGAGAAAGCGTTTTTTTACTTGTTGTTATGCAGGTAAGTACATCTTTCATATTCAGTTATAATAAATATATTATAGACCTTTTTTTAGTCCACAATATCTATGACCACTACACCTGGATAAAATTAGAAGTAGCCAGTACCCTGGAAATGTCTGCCCATCCTCTTCCGTTATCGAACACTCACCTCATCGTGTGGTCCCATATCCTGAGAGTCATGTCATCGCTACAGGACAGAAAGACCCGTGGGTGGTAGGGATTCCAGTGGACGCTCCTGACAGCATGCTTGTGGTCCCCGTAGCTCTCCAGCTGTCTCTTGCCGTCGAAGGAACACTGGTAGATGACTCCGGACTCCGTGCCCACCACGAATAGGTCTGTGTCTTGGGGATGGACGGACATGCACAAGCCGGCTACTGCAACAGGAAAAAGGTCTTAAAGTACAGAGTACTAAACCAGTAGTTCTCAAACAGAGAAATCAAATTTTTAAATAATCTCAACTTTTATAAGTCATGGTACTGATATAGAACAATGGTCTTCAAACTTTTGAGAATCATCCTTAGAATTTTATGACCTTCTAGTGAAACCCTATTGAATTATTTAAAATTTTATGTCAAATTATTTGTAAATTGGATTTTTATTGTTTGGACATCGAAGAAAGCAAATTTACTATGCATGAAAAAGAAAGCCTCATCGATCAATCTTGTGACTCAAATCTTGACTCAAAGCTATATTTCAGTGATCTATCTGACTAAATTTAATTTTCGGCTTTCTTAAAGAATGAATACCCATCATTGCACATGAAAGCACTGAAAATTTTAATTCAATTTTCAACAACATTCTTGTGCGAAAAGAACATTTTCATCTGTCACAGCAATTAAAACTCTTATCGCTCTTGGCTTAAAATAAACGCAACTCTCCATCTTGCAGTGACTGCAAGATGGAGAGTTGGAGACGAAATTCCACATACGGATGGTCCATCAGCAAGAACATATTTCAGACTAAAAATATGTATTGCATAAGTAAAGTTTTTTTTAAATATACGATTGTAGAATTATAAATGTTGTTGACTATTACAATCTTGTTACTCATGGAGGAGAAAAGACAATGGCATTTCTCCGTTAAGCCACAATAACCTTTCACCGTTTCCTTAGTGGAACTATAAGGCGGCAGCCACAATTGATTGTATTCATATGGTAGCTTTTAAGTCGATTTTAGAATAGTGGTAAATGAAAATTGAAGAATAGAAAAGAGTCCCATTAATTGATTAGCTTAAAGGAACTTTTATTATTTTCTGTTATTTGCTGACTTTGTCAAAAAAATACAAGTCCCTCGACATGACGCCAAATCCAAAAAAAGGAAAATGGCTAAAAAAAGATACTTAAAAAAATGCGGGCGACCTCTCCCCCAATTTCGGCCAAAATGATGCCCACTCAACACCGAGCATGTCGAGGTAAGTGGAAAAATCCTGCCAGCGGGAACCCAAGACGATCGCCAAAACGTAGCTTGAATAGGGAGAAAAGCCTAAGAATTTTATGGCGCCAAGCAACTATCAAGCTGGAGAAATGGTTAAGGCAGGGAGAGCAAAATGGCAACCAGCAAAATGGCAATGGTCAGCGCGGGAAATTTCAAGGTGAATTGGACATGGACAAGCCCCATTCCATAAACTAAGGGGTCAGGAAGCCGTCAATTCCTGACATTCCCTTTCAGATGGAATGTGGCTATACCACAACGATAAAACTTTTTTACTTTTAATATGTGCATTTTGTATTAATAAAATAAAAGTTTCTGATTATTATTATATAAATATATTTAATGCATGTTTTATTTTAAATTCGTATAACTGATGGTCCTGCAAATAAAAATTATATATGCAGTGCTCTTTGAAAGTCTAAAGCTGTAGTTCTCAATGAGGAAGATACCGCCCCTGGGGAGCGGTGGAACTGTGTTGGGAGGTTTCGGGCGGTAGGGTGGTGATATAAGCAGGTTTTGGTTTTCAAATTTAGTTAAAAAAAATACTAAATAAATTACATTAATTATCTCAGTTACACGATTTTAACCAGTAATGAGACAAACTACCAGACAAACTGGTACCAGAACCAGTTATTTTCATTCCCTACGTTCTTCATGAAATTCGGCAGAAAAATATATTTAATCAACAACATGGTTTGGTTTGGTTTGGAATACTATGTAGTTTATTCTTTTGCAATACGAAGATTATTGAGACCGCGATCTACTACTTAAAGTCGATTTCAAACGGATACAAACATCTATGCCCTAGTAGATTCGAATCCACGAACTCCGGAACCGAAGGTCAGCGCCCTAACCATTCGGCTGTAGTATTCGTTTGAGCATTGCTTCAGCGTGTATAAGTAACAAAAATTTGATTTTTTACTCTATTGAAGAAAATCACTTAAACATTTTCCCTCTTATAATTGAGTACTTCTACCCTACACTTTAAATTGCGGGATTTTTATAAGGGATGGTGCGACTTAAATTCGCCAAGAGGGTACCTCTTGGCGAAAATGGCGATATTTACAAAACAGGAATTCATAAACGAAATTCATTAGTAGTTTTGGTCACCAAACATAATGCAACTGAACCGCAAACCAGTAAGAAACCGCATTTAAACGGAAATGGTTGAATACTAATTTAACTGGCTTAGATTTTCGGTAAAATCGCCATTGTTTAACATGCTTTTAGGCAATAAAATTAATTTCAGAAAATTAATAACAAATAAGAATTTGGTGTCTTTAATATGCAACAAAAAGATTACACACAGGTAGCCGGATACCAAAATAATATAAATAATAAAATATAGACACGAATTCTTTGAACACTGCGAGATCAGGTGAAAACTGTTAGGTTGCCATGATTAGAGCTTTATCGTCTATTTGGAGGGAGTACCCTGTTCTTGTGTTAAACCGGGGGGGGGGGGTCGTTAAACACATTTCGGCTCCGTAGGGGCGCGGTAGCTCAAAAAAGATTGAGAATCCCAGATCTAAAGTTTGTGGACCGCTGGTTTTGACTACTTACTCTGTAACCTGTTGTCTAGCGTCTGGTCTCCGACTGCTGTACCTTCAGTCTCGATACCTTTTGGTGGCGTTTCTCCAGGCCAGTCCTTCACATCCAGGGATGTGACAGCATCGAAAGGGAAGAGATCATTCTGGGAATAACGAAAAAATCCTTTCACGACAAAAAAATTAACCGAATGCTGAGTTTTTAGAAGACAATTTATATTGATTTTAGTTATATTTTCGTTCCTTAGATGGCGTTAACCATTTACCAGATAACTTTGTGTTACGACAAATGTTATGTGTCAAGCGCTTTTCTTAGCGAGTTTCTGGCGGCGAGTGGGTTTTCGAAGCCAAAGTTTGACTGAAGTTTTGTTCTAAAGTCGCCTTACGTCAAACGGGTGTTCAACCCCAGTAATAAAGAAAAAAAATTTTTTTTTTTAATTTTATGAAGTAGAATTAGTTTTATTTTGATGATGGTTTATCTGTAAAAATTACACTCCACTTCTTAGTTATCGAAAAAGTAGATTTTTTTTAAACACATAATTTTTTTTTTTTACATTTAGGAAATATTAATTATAATTTTCATTTTTGGAAGCGTAATCATCGAATTGAATGAGTCATATTTTTTAAATTAACTATTAGGTATATATTAATTTTATTACTTCATGATATGATAAAGAGGAATTTCAAAAACTTCAAAGATAAAGACGAATTTAAAAAATCCTTCGATTCGATTTATGAATCACTTGGATTTTTTTCAGTTGGTATCTTTAAAATTACTTAAAGAAAGAAGTCGTTTTGAAATGACTGAATATACTGCGAATAAATCTCTTTTTAAATAACAAGACATGCATATAAATAGTTACTGAAACTAAAATTTATGACAATTATTCACAGACTCGAGAACACAAAGAGAAAAAAAATAGATTTTCTGAATAAATATTTTCGGTAAAATTCTCTTTTTTTCTAAATAAAAATGGGTTTCAATTAGCGCATTTATTCCATCAGCCGTTTATAGAAATTTTGCTATCCACGTACATGTTCACTCTACAGACCTACTAACCCCGGTCCTGAGTGTAGATATGTATGTAGGTATGTATGCATGTATATATATATATATATATATATATATATATATATATACATATATATATACACATATATATATATATATATATATATATATATATATATATATATATATATATATATATATATATATATATATATATATATATATATATATATATATATATATATATATATATATTATATATTATATTATATATATATACGTATATTTACGCACAAACGGTTCTGCAGGCATAGTGTGTATGGAGAACAACAGATGGCTCTGTGACAGCTGGTAGCAGCGAGGACTGTGAAAGCAGTCCGTTGGTAAGAGTCTTGTGAGATGGAAGTAACCCGTGTTGAGCAGCGCGATTACATTAAAATAGCTGTTCTCTGAGGGAGAAATGCGATGGAATGTAACAGTGAATTAGTGGAAGCCCTTGGGAATAATGCCCTACCATACCGTACAGTAGCACGGTGGGTAGGAAAGTTTCAGCAAGGACGTGTATCAACCAGTAATGATCAACGTTCTGGACGACCGGTTAGTGTGCGTACTCACTTGGCACGCGCCGGCATCGAGCACCTCATGAAGACGGACGATGGGCGCTACTGGAGTTAGAGAGGGCAAGTGGCGTCGAAAAACATCCCGTCTACAGGATATTGCGTAATAAACTGCACCTACACAAAATCACATCCATCGCTGGGGGCATGCACTGACGGAAGTTCAAAGGTGGGTCCGCTATGCAATATTCGTCGATCACTTTGCACGGTAGCAAACAGGACGGCGATCAATTCTTGTCACAAATAATCGTCATCGATAAATTTTGGACCAGGACATACGAACCAGAACTGAAACGTCAGTCTGCGGAGTAGATGCTGATCACCAAGGAGGCAGAAGTTCCGTCAGAATCCATCCCCAGTCAAATATATGGTGTTCATCGAGTATGACTTTGGGGTGTCATTGTTTGCCATTTTGCTCCTCATAGCAGAATAGTGACCACACAGTACTACAGGAACTTTCTGGTGCGACAGTTACGACGTGGCGTTCGGGATAAACGTCCGGATCTTGTGGACAGTGCAATAATCCTGCTCGACAATGCAAGACAAAGCAGAGTGTGTAGGGCAGCTACTGCGACGTTGGAGATGGGAAGAATTGGAGCACCTACCGTACTCTCCCGACATTTCGCCCTGTGACTTTGATCTCATTCGTAAGATTAAGGAACCACTATATGGTAGGCGGTTTGGAACTTGAGACGACATTGTTAATGCTGTACAACAACAGGTGACCCGATTCGCATATGGTGAGGAAAATTCTGAGGCTGATGGTATTCAGCGCCTCCCACATCGTTGGCAGCGTTTTGTGACAGTAGCAGAAGATTACTTTGAGTGGCTTTAGGCCCAGGTTGTCGCATCAACTTAATGTGTACTGTGTTGTCATTCTTTTGCACTTCGAAGGCCATATTGCCCTGTGTACTACCGTAATAAATTAGTGTCTTAAAGATATTTCAGTGCTATTTATTGTCCACACATGTAGTTAACACCTTGTCCTTCCGTCTGTATAAGTCACATTTTCTAACCGTACTGATATCTTCAAGAACAAAAAATAGTTGCCATGACTTAAGTCCCAGCTCTCGTATATGTACAGAGAGAGAGAGATTAAATTTGTTTCAAGTTTATCTGTCTTTACAAACAGCAAATTAGATGCGTTATTAAACTTGATACATAATGAAAAACGGGAAAGAAAAACCATGCAAACGAACTTACCAGCATAAACTGCCAGCTAAGAATTTTTCCATCATTCGATACAGTAGAAAATTTCTGCGGTAAAACATCTGGTAACCATTTTAGCTACGAGAAAAGTTAAAATATTTAAAAAGGAATTTAATCATACTAACCTGTTTAAAAAATGGTCACGTCACTGGAGACAATTAGATTTATTTAACTGTTCTTTTAAGTCTTAGGCTAGAGGTCGGTTAACATTCTATCAGTACAAAGCCAGATCATAAAAGAAAAATAATATTTAGCTTTTGTGGGCACTTGTTGCAAATTCAGATAGATATATTTTTTAATAGATAATTCTATTCATAATGTTAAATAAAGTTGTTAAATAAGTTATTCTTCGTTAGCAAATAATAATTTTACATAGATAATATTTATATAATTTATTGCAGATAATTAGAGAAGTAAATAAAAACAAATTAATGAACTCTTTATAGAATATTAAAAATTCGTAGTAATGTGAAGAATGAAACTGTTTCTTTTGAAACACTATATACTCATACTATGCTTCCAAGTTAGTAATTCTTCTTATTATCGTTGCTTTTTAAATGGTGAAAAGTGATAATGATTCTTATTGAAGATTTTACATGCAGTGCCATAAAAGATTCTAGCGTTTCGTCTCTAAAGCTGATAACACATGTTAATCCTCTCTTAGCCTTCGTTTGCAATTGTGCAAAATTAACGCCCATCAGGAACATATTTAAAATAAGGATAGTCATATGAAGAGTGAAATGTTTCTTCTGAAGCCCTTTTATCATCACACTAGACTTAATTCAGTTATTACTTTATATTAAAGTTGCTTGTAAATGATAATAAGTAATAATGATTCTTATTAAGATTTTACATGCAGTGCCATAAAAGATTCTAGCGTTTCGTCTCAAAGCTATTAACACTATAAAACCACTCTTCATTAGCACTTAACGCTAGCAATTAGCACAACAAACAGTTAACGCCCTGTGTGGACATTATTTAAAATAAGGATAATGATATGAAGAATGAAACTGTTTCTTCTGAAGCCCTTCATCGCCACACTAGACTTAATTCAGTTACTCTTTATATTAAAGTTGCTTGCAAATGATAATTTATAATGATTCTTATCAAGATTTTACACACATTGCCACGGAAGACGCTTGCGCTACGTCTCTAAAGCAAAAATGATATCACGGGATAAACCATTCTTCATTAGAAATACGCCCAACAAGCAATTAGCTTCCTGTGCGGACATTATTTAAAATAATAATAGTGATATGAAGATTGAAACTGTTTCATCTGAAACACTTCATCGTCACACTAGACTTCCAATTTAGTTATTCTTTACATTAACGTTGTTCGTAAATGATCATAAGTAATAATGATTCTTATTAAGATTTTACATACATTGCCATGGAAGATGCTAGAGCTACGTCTCTAAAACAAAACTAAAAACACGTGACAAACCACTCTTAATTAGCAATTAGTTCAACAAGTAATTAGAGTAATTACTGTATGGTCATTATTTAAAATAATAATAGCAATATGAAAAGTGAAACTGTTTCTTCTGAAACACTATATCATCATACTAGACTTACAAATTAGTAATTCTTCACATAAACTTTACTTGTAAATGGTCATCTGTAATAATGATTCTTGTTCGGAATTTAGACCATGAAAGACTCTAGCGCTACGTCTCTAAAGCAAAACTGCTAACAAGTGTAATCTACTCTTCATCGACAATAGGTAATTAGCACCCTGTGTGAACAGTTTTTAACATAGGGGTAGTAATATGAATGCGTTGGGCTATACTATGTTATTACAAACCCATGAGTGGGTTGTGTAGTAGATTTGACTTAGTAACTTGTAAAAATAGTGCAATTAGAATGACTAAAATCAGTGCCCATTAGCTAACTATAACAAGTCATCATGTATGGCAGAAATACATACATTTTAAAATAAAAATAAGAAATATTTATTTAACAAGAGTAAATACGTAAATGTGAAAAAGTAAAATAATAAAAATAAATAACAAGTAAATCAAGAAAAATTTCACAGTCGAAGCTCTTTTTTTACGTAACATAATAAACTTACAAAAAAATAGTAATCCACAGTACCTTAGGTGTGCACATAAGTATGATGTTAAATAACACGTCAGATCCTTGAGCTCCATTCGGGAACAATCCTAGATATATCCGTACTTAATTTGAAGCACTTCATATTGCTAAACAGCTATAAGTAGAAGTATATCATCGGAAGGGAGGCTGGAACATCGCGCAAGGGAGGAGAGAAAAAAAAGAACCAAAAATCCAAGCACAAGATTTCATCCTCGCCTGTCATTTCATATTACTTCCGCCAGTTCGGCAGCCAGATAAGACCCGCATAAGAGGCGTAATATCTTCCGAAATGCTAATACATTAATGTAGCCTCCACACTATGGCCAATTGTTCACAACTTCCTGGTGATGACCATGGACGATCATTTACAGGTTGCATCCACATTGGGCCACTAAATGAGCAGAGAGCATGGATTCATCCATAGGGTCTGCTGCGCACTTTAGTTGCGCATCTGGCTTCGTTTGATCTTTTGAGAAAAAACGTTTTCGAAGCCATCCTCCGCCAAGGCCATTTTATCATCTGCCATCGTCAACTGCATTAAGCCATACCCACTCCAGACGGTGGAAATGGCTTGCAGTGGACCATAGTGAGGAAGGGGCCTTAATAGAATGAAATACTTCGTCTGAAACACCATACTATCACACTAGATTTCTATGATAGTAAATCTTCACTGTAACGTTGCCAGTAAATGGTCATTTTTGACATATCAAAATAACTCAAATGAAATTTCATACGTAACAGCCTTAAACCTTTAGTTACGTAAGGTGAACCCTACAAAAATGATTTACTTGATTTACTGCGTCATGATGCATCAGCTGTTCGTTCGTTCTATTCACTCCAGCTGCATCACTTTTCTCCCTCCTCAAATCGTATACACTGAGAACTCCCCCTTCACAACCAGCGGCCAGCAGATGCGCCCATCCCGGATGGAAACAGAGGCATCGAACTGCCGAGGGACATTCCACGATTTTTTCCGGAAAGTTTGGCCCTTTCAGGCTGTAGATGCACAGGCAGCCATCTTCACGTATCAGTCCGAGGTCGTCTGGAAATGAAAACGGATACTCACAATAAACATAGGTAACTACAGCCTTATCCAATTATGAAGAGTTTTCCTTCAACTTCCAAGGTTGGTGAATTTCTAAAACTTCGGTAATCAAAAACTTTTCAGTCAAAATTTTTAGTGACTGTAGCGCTTCATCTAGTGCAAATAGGTGTTTCTTTGGACTAAAAAGTATTGAACACGTTGGCGGACACTTTCATCTATAGCCGTCAAAGAAAAATTCACTATGTGGCATAACGGCAATAGCCATCCAAAACGAAACGGTCTTAAGCAATGTTATAAATAAGGAATAAGGAAGGAAACATCATATTGCTGCAAGAATTGCATTCAAAACCTGCACTGTGTCCTGTACCATGCTTTGAAACATGGCATACCGAAAATAATGTATAATAAATGTAAAATTATAATACATTTTTTTGTCATTTATTTATTTTTGTTTGATTATAAACTAACATTTCACTTAAAACTCTCCAAAATACTCTGTTGCACACACAAAAAATGCTTATTTGAGTCATTAAACCTGTCATTTACGTTTTTAAATTTTTGCTGTTAAAGCCGCCATCGTCCTATTACTTAGTGTGTAGAGTCTGCTGGAGCCATGACGGTTATACCCGCAACCTAAGTAAAGGTGCTGAATTAATCGAAATTAAGTTTATTTAAGCAGAAAGAGCAATACTATACTTCTAATTGTCTAAAAATTACAAAACCAAATAGTGTTAATTTTCGAACTTCACTTGTTCCTGCTGTTGTTAAAATAAAATTTCAATTAGAAGAAAAAATGTTTTATATACAAAAGCTTAATAAAACTTCCTTAAATATTCAGTTGAGAAGTGGACACTAACAGGCAGAGATAAAGAAATTCTTGCAGAATTTCATAGAACGATCTTCAGAGGCTTTTGGGTTAAGGTTGAGAAAACACATGGATGGTGAAAGCTGATTAGGGTTGATTAGGTTTTAATGGAGCAGGTCATTAAACCCTAATCCTATAATCATCTAGGGATTTACTGCGCAAAACAAGGATTGCAGAACATTAAAGAAACTGAAAAACACAAAGGATGACTAATGGCTAAACAATACATCGAATAATAATTGAGAAGCCTTGAATTGTATTTCTGCAACTATGAAATTGCACTCACCTCTTCACCAATGTTCATGTGTCTCAGACGAAAGATAAAAAAAAGCTTTAAACCATTTAATGTGGTGATGAGTAGAATGATATGTATCACAATTTTCCACGACTGGACCGAATTACAAGCAATACCACATTCAGCGTGATCTTCCACTCAAAAAAAAAAAAAAAAAAAAAAAAAATTTAAGACATTAAAAGCACATACAAAATCATTAAAAAGTAACAAAACTGGTAAATTGAAATAGAAAACATTTACATATTAAATTAGTAAAGTATAATAGAAAAAAAACATTGATAAAAAATAAAAACCAAAAAATTGAAAATTTAAAAATTAAAAAAGAATTTAAAATTAAAATTAAAACATTGAAAACAGAACTTAGAAATTGAAAATTAAAATCAACATAAAAATAAATAAAATAAATAAATAAAAATCGCAGGAATCAGATTTCAGAATAAAATCTAGTACAGCGAAGAACAAACCTGGAGGTGGTTCAGAAAACACATGGTACAGAAGTACTAACTTGGAACTGCACAGAATTTATACAAAGTTCTGAATACTGTAAAATTTATATGAAATTGAAGTTGGTAGGTACTTGATTAGAATCTAGGACAATAGAATTACCAAGAAAATTTTCTTCACCAAATCCGTAAGGGAGAAAAACCCAACCTTGGATAGAACGACTGTATCGAAAATAAATATAAAATCTTGAGAATCGCTGATTGGAAAACCGTAAGCCAAGACTAGATTAAGAATTCTGTAGAAAGCGAAAATTTCTCGTGCCACTAGAGAAAAGACTGCTACATCTATACTTCGATTACAAAAAAAGAATGAAATAGTAATACTGAGGAATGTAAAAAGAGGTTTTCCCTCGCCTCGCAACTGGGTTACGCCGGCTCTTTATAGAACTTTACCTTCGTCACCTTCATGCTCTTTGAACTTCCTGTAACCCACAGCGAACAAGTCCAAGAAATGGAGACTCCAAGCTATGCCCGTGACGGGTAACCCTTTCGTCAGCCAGCAGGAGAAACTCCAGAGGGGAAGGAGGGAACCGAATTCGGGCCTGAATTCGTCGTTGGGATTGTCGTAGTAACTGAAATCTGGAATAGAAATGTAAATTTAACCGACTGTCCACTAATGTTCTAAAACTGGAACACGGCATGTAATTAATGATTTTTCCTGGAAATAAACACACACACACACACATATATAAATATAATAGAATAATTATGTATTACTATTTGGCCTATTTATACGATGCTGGTTATTTTAACTCCTCGATTTTATTTTTTCAATTCAGTGACAATACTAACGGTTAACACAGCTAAAGGCCGGTCTCACCAAAGTCGTTTAACGGCTAACTGCGATTAATCTCTGTTTAAAAGGAGAATTGCTTCTCATCATTTGTTGGCTCCATGAGTTAATCGCGGTTAGCTGTTAAACGACTTTGGTGAGGTCGGCCCTAACTCTTATTTCTAAGTGTTATTGCATGAGAGGTAGTAATTTTTTGTTCTCTTTCTTCTAATGTATCCTCCACACTATGGTTAATTATTCACCACTTCCTGATGGTGACCTTGGACGATAGTTTACAGGTTGCATCCATACACTGGGTCGCTGAATGAGCCGAACGCGGGGATTCGTCCATAGGGTCTACTGCACACTTTTTCAATCGAATTCCTAAAATACGAGGGTTGGAACTTTAATAGTGGCAACAATTTATGTACAAGGAATACAAAAGTGATTCATGTCACCCTGTTTTACAGTCCTTCAGTATAGTCACACACATTGTGTATAACTTGTTTCCAACGATGTGGAAGTTGCAGAATACCTGTAGCAGAGCCTGTTCTGTTGATAGTTCGAATGCACCGGTCTATTGACACAATCTCTGGAACAGCTTTGAAGCGAACGCCACGAAGGGGTTTCTTCATCTTATGTAGCCTCCACACTATGGCCAATTTTTCACCACTTCCTCATGGAGACCTTGGATGATGGTTTAAGGGTTGCACCCATACACTGGGCCACTAAATGTGCCGAGCTCGTGGATTCGTCTATAGGGTTTACTGCGCACTTTAGTTACGCATCTGGCTGCCTTTGATCTTTGGAGAAAAACCGCTTCCGAAGCCATCCTCCTACAAGATCATTTTATCGTCTGCCATCGACAACCTTGATAAGCCATACCCCCACCAGACGGTGGGAATGGCTTTCAGTGGATAATAGTGTGGAGGGGTTTTAAGGATATTACAGTACTAAGATGTGTTATTGTATGAATCATATCTTTTGGAAACATTCTTCTTATTTAATGACGTTTGTGGGTGCTGTCGTAGATACACAAGATCATTAAATCGTTACCTTTTAGTTTATAAAACATAGAACATAGAATAGATAAAAGATTTTGCTTTATTTTCATTTCACATTATCAACTTCTACTATATAATGTGTGTGTGCACGCGTGACAGGATTACAGACTGAGAAAGAGAAAGGAAAAAAATACACAGTCAAGACATTAAAGTTTGATTCATTCCATAATATTTCAATTTAGCCATTTTGTTTTCGATACGAGACTCAATCTGATAGCAGATCACTAGCCCATAAGATTTACCTGTTATCTCTTGAAATTTGGCGCGTTCAGCTCTTATATAGTATTGTTTTACCCCCATATTCTTCCGCTTCACAAAGAGTTCGCTCTCTTCTTATTAATTAAGGCTTTAATTTTTAATTTTAGAATTCCAAACATGACAATATATATGAATGTGTGTGTGTGCAGAATTTATTACGGAGGTAATGGATTTGTAGCGAGGAGAATCATCTACGAGCGGGAATTTCTCCAGCCAATCTGAAGAAGGCGCAACTGACGTCATGTCACGCGCTCCTCTTCACTTTTCCCGCCGGAGATGAGCAACCGCGAGGTGTACACTTTTCCTCCCGTTTGGACTTCCCTCGCTCGCTATCCCCAGTG
>CM063507.1:50731810-50746810 GCA_032207245.1 Pardosa pseudoannulata | reverse complement strand
ACCCAGACAGAGATATGTATGGGTGAGTTGGCAGTAGTCCATTCGTAGACAAATGATTATCATGTCATGTCTCCTAGAAGGTAGTTGGAACCACTTATTTTTTACTTCTCGAAATTTATTTGATGAAACGTTATCTCAGGAGTTCTGCCATTTAACTTGGATTAGGTTTTCATGTAATGCTTCAAATCAGGATAAGGAAGACTAGTATTGATAGTTACAAGCAGATTTGCAAAAAGCAAAGGGCCATCACACACTGGATCCCACACCTTTCATAATACTAGTACAAAAACGAGTGTTTATGCTGTACCTCATCCCAAGTATAATTTTCAATATTATCTCTTTTTTTAACTGTGTATAAGGATGTAAATAACTCACCGTTACCTTCATTAAAACCGAAATTTAAAAAAAAAAGATTAAAATAAAATGTACAGAATGTAAAAAATATTTAAAACAAATTTTAGAAGGCACAATACTTACTTCGTGGTTCTCGTATGCAGCGGTAATTTCAGATTTCGATGCTGTTGCCTTGAATTTCAGGACAGGAAAAAGCGAAGGATCGATTTGATTCCCGTGCTCCTAAAATAAAGCAAATCCAGCATCAGACTATCAATGTACGAGGGTTGATAAAAAATTAATGTTACAAAGCCTGCATTAAAACGTGTGTATTTCATTTCATCCAGCCGATACAGCTAAATGATAGTAAAAATATGAAGTTGTTTGCAAGCATAGTCTCCATATCGGTTTAGGCACTTGTTTCGTGAGCATAGTCCATCATGATAAAAATTCTATCCTTGTGTATTCAGCTGTGTTGTTGCTCCTATTTAACCGTTTAACCTTTTCGTCTGAAACGAATTTCAGTCTGCTGGGAGCTTCTTCAAGTACTTGGAGCAAAGTTCGGGCTGTAGTGAAATTGGACAATGATGTCCCAAAGAGATAGCTCTCTAACAGTCGCAAACAAAGAAACTTTCAACACCGATCAGAATTCTGAAACTTTAAATAAAGTTGGATACTCTAACTGGCCTCGTACTTTTGACGTCAGAATTAGTAAGAGTGAAGTAAAACGTAACAGGAAGAATGGATGTCTGCTATTGTAGATGAAGAAGAATTTGTGGATGTTGCACCTACTAGGCGTTATCAGGATGATCAAACGAGAAAACAAGAAATTTAGAGAACCGGAAAACGTAACCCTAGGTCAAGAATCCGTCGCTTATTAGTCATTGGGAACGGCCGTTGGCACACCTGTGGAAGACCTGTAATCCGGCTTGCTCAAAATACCCACCAGAACTTCACATTTCTGAAGGGGGTTAAGAACCTAGGAAAGATTAAACTATAAATTGAATGGATGAAGAGTATACATTAGAACCTCGATTATCCAGAGTAATTGGGACCGAACCTACTTTGGATAATCGAGAATTCATCAATAATCATCTAGCTTAATATGTAGTATCGCCATTTAACAGTAATTATGACTATTTTAACAGTTAAATAAATAAAAATTATAATTGAAAATAAATTTATTTCTGGAGCAAAAACTTACAATGGTTTAAATGGAAGCTTCATCTGGTTTAAATTGGCCATCCTTTGCCCTGCAGCTCTACCCCGAAGTTTTCTTAAAAGCATGAGTTCAGAGGAATCCTGTTATTCCTTCCAACCAAAGAAGGCCTTTTTAGAAACACCCAAAAGCATCATTGTTACTAATCTTATTTACTCCGAAATCCTTCTCATCTTCATCACCTTCTATTTTGGAGAATTTCGAAATTCTGCTATTAATTCCTCCTCATTGAGCAACTGGAAGTCTGCATCTTCCACGTCACAATTCAACCAGTCTGTGATTTCTCTATCACCACAATTTTCAAAACCTTTCATTGTGCTAAAAATGCTTGAAAACTCAGTAACACTATCTTTTACAATGTTTGTAGCATTTTCATCTGCACTAGTTGAAAAATTACAAAAGGAATTTGGGAAAAAAAACTTTAAAAATGCATGTCTGTAAAGAGAAAATTTTGAATGATAGTAGAAAATGAAAAAAAAAGTGAAGAAGAAACTGATTTCGGTTAACGGTGAATTTCGGTTAATCGAGCTTAGGATAATTGAAGTTCTACAGTATAGTAACAATAATAAAGAGGGTAATGGTGGCAGCTTAAGAAAACTATCTGTGTCCCCTCTCATGGTATTTAGGCCTTATTGGCAAGGCTGAAAAAGGTCAGACTCAAGGGTCTTGGCTCCTGGTTCACGTTACCTAAAAAGGTAACAAAGCAATATTTTATCACAAGGTTATATTCTTCTGAAGCGACATTACCTGTGGATGTGTGTCAGTCGTCTGTGAAGCCACACTCCTAAAATTAAACTTGTTCCTCATTCTTTCACTTTTGGCTTCCGAATCGCCTTCTTTCAACCTAATTTCTTCGTCTGTAAATCAGAAATAACACATGAATAAGAAGTTACCTAATATAGCAATAAATCCCAAACCAACGTGTTTATGAGACACAGAGGTGCCCTATGTCTCGGAGGCAGAAGAGTTCTGAGATGATTTGGACAGCAGAGAAGACTTGAGTACCCTCGAGATGCGCTGGTGAGATATTTTGGTGGAGCAATCGAATGTGTTGGGATACCCGGTTCCGGAAATTGCTATCCATCAGGGAAAATTCTGTGAATGTTTTTTGGTTTGAATCGCTGCCTAGTTCATATCCTCCCGGATACGTAATCTTTCTTTATTTAAGTTTTTTAGTGACTGTGTAGTATTTATATATACCTATATCATGTCTTATTCAACATAAACAATTTAATTAAATTGTGTATATATGGACGAGTTTTCAACCTAGAATTCCATTATTTCTGTCTAAAGATTACTAGAATATTTCGACAAATGGAAATAAACATTTCTCAAACTGTCACGGTCGAGTTGTATGATCTTTGCGAAAACACGTCGACAAATCTGAAACTATCATACACAACTGTTTCTGAAATCTAATTTATTTAAAAATACGATGGATAGTTGCATATGTATGTTAATATAAGAAGAAAAAGAGCTCAGCTATAACTGCAATCAAATTTACACTCAAGAGCCAAAACATTATGACCACCTGTCAATAACGAGTTGGTCCACCTTTAGCTTCAACCCGCCTTGGCATGGATGCCGCAAGTCCTTGGTAGATGGCCGGAGACAGATTGTACCAGATGTTTAAGCAACGGTTACGCAAATCCGAGATATTGCGAATTGGTGGTCTTTGAACTCTGAGCTGCCGTCCCATGACATCCCAAATGTGTTCTATCGGATTGAGATCCGGTGAGTTAGGCGGCCAGGACATTAACTGGAATTCAGCATCATGTTCCTGGAACCACTCAAACACAATTTTAGCCTTGGGACACGGGGTTTTGCCCTGTTGGAATATTTCATTTCCATCTGGAAAAACAGAGGCCATGTAAGAGGGCAACTGGTCCGCAATAATGTTCAAATACCCTATAGCATTCATGGTCTGCTCTAGCACAACCACGGGTTCCAGAGACACCCAAAAGAACGTCTTCCAAAGCGTAATGTGTATGACCTACTGTACATTGAGAGAGCAACTTTTCGCCTGGAAGACGGCGTATCCTGACAGGTCATCGGCGTGATGGATGACAAACCATGATTCATCTGACCAGGAAACTGTCTCCCACTGATCCATGGACCAGTCGCGATGTTCCCGGACCCAGCGTAGGTGCAGTTGGTGATGACGCTTGGTCAGCACAGGTACACGAATGGGACGTTTGCTGCTTATCCCCATATCCAACAGTGTCCTCTGAACAGTGTGCTCCGATACTATTCTACTTGGCCCTGCATTGTATTGGGTTGTCAGCTGAGCCACTGTTTGGCTCCGGTTTGGCTTCAGCATGCGAGATCTCCGATGACCTTTTTCTTTGATAGCATGTGGACGTCCAACACCATGTCGTCTACTGCTGGTTTCACCGTCATTCATTCGGCAAAGGCTTCGATCCCAGAACCAGAATATTGTGAGTTCGAGGCTCGGGATGGCCAAAGGTCTGTCGTTTTCATTAATGGCTGTTGATGCACGGAAAATGGTTTCGTGGTCGCAATATCCTTCAAATTCTCAAACGATACCAGTGGAGGTGGCAAGCCAAGCCTAGGGTCTTCTGCTTGGTCCCTGTTTCTAAATTACGAGAACCCAGCCAAAGCAATGTTACTCGCGTCTGTAAAGTTCCTTTAGCTACATGTGCTCCCTTGGTGTTACTAAAAGAGTAACAACTTCCCAGACGTATTTGGCATAAAGATAAATGACTGCATTGGAAAAAAAAATTTTTTTTTGAAAACTCATCAAGGATTGCAATTTTTCAAAAAAAAATTATTTATTATTTACTGTTTAGTTTATTTATTTATTCATTAATTTACTTATTTATCATTTATTATTCATTTTTTTATTTGTTTATTATTATTTTTTGACTAAAATCCCCTAACATATTAACAGTATATGCTTGTAGTAACAGTTAATGTAAGCATTTAAAAAAATTGTCATTTTTAGTTAAGGTACCCGTCTACGTTCGGAGAACTTTTTTCTTTAATCGTAGAAACTAGTTCATGTTTTTACATTTTTAGATTTATTTTTTATATTATCATAGATAATTGCACTTAAAAAATTTATTCCTGGAGAAGTTTTTATAAAATTTCTGATAAATGAAGAAAATTTAGTAAAAAAATCGGGTTTTTTCAAAAGGTCTAATTTTTTAATAAATTAAATTATTTCAATATTTTTTTTATTCAACACATTTCTTATACACTGGACTAGTGAATCACCTAAAATCTCTGCTTCCTTTACATTTGGTAAAAAATGTTGGTTTTTCAAAATCCTACACATTGAATTTTTAACGAATTTTCATTACCTTTATATCTAACTATGAGTGTAACATCATTAAAAATTATCTAAATTTAAAGCTTTTAGGTCATTCACTAGTAAATACTATCAAATGCATTCATAATAATTTTCAACAAAATATTTTAAGAAATTTTTGAGAAATCACATTTCAAGTTTCAACATTTTATTAAAACAATACCGTTCTAAGAGTAACGCATTTGAAGTTTATGAAAGCATCTTTAACTATTTAAAAATTAAAATACATGTTTAAAATTCCCCACACTTTCTTGCTTCAAAACTTTCTAATTGCAAAGTTGCTAATTATTAAAAAATACTAGAAAATTGTTTGAATTAATCTTCAAGAAAATTTAAAAAGTTTTGTCCAAAAAATACTCTTTAAAAGGCTTTAAATTCACAGCTTCCGGTTCCGAAGTCTCTACTTCCGTTTTGTTTTGACAGCTGTCACTGATGTTTAAACAGCTATAACGTATCTTTAAAATGCCATAGAGACAAAACAAAAACAGATTTAGAAGTCTAAAAGTTGAAATTTTACAACAGAGAAATAAAAAAATATATAAATTTTTGGCAAAAAATAACGTTTTTAACGTAGACGGATACCTTAAGTTTGGTTATTTTATATAAAAAAATTTAAAAAAAGAGACAATGCTGGGCAAGCAGCGGCTAGTTTTTTATAAAAATGCAGCAAAACACGTGTGACAAATATCAATTACCAAATACATCTAAACTGTTTCTAAAATATACTCATTTCGGAAATACATGTATCTGTCTGCATTTAGTATTACCCAGCTAGATTCTTGGTATAAAGGAAGCGCCAATTGGATTGCCGTACACAGGAAGCATGGGTGAATATAATTTCAAACAGTTCCTGTTTGTGTTCGTAAACTTTACATCCGCGAGTGCTAAAAAACAAACTATTAACTCTTTGTTTGATTATGCTTCAAACTTTCTAAAACTCTATCGTCGCAAGTAATCATAGATTTACCAATTATTTGCTGTTGTTTAGAAGATGAATCTTAACAGTTACAGTTTATCATGCGATAAGGAAAAATGTTTTACAACATATTAGATCTCAGGCTATAAATCAGTAAGTTACACCATCATTTTTTTTATATCACAGTGCTTATATAAAGACCGACTCAATGGCATGGTGTGTTTAAAAAAGAACACTATTTAACCTGTGTTTAACTATGCTTCAAACCTTCTGAAACCCATTAATATCCGAGTAATATCAGATTTACCAAATATCTGTTGTTGTTTATATGAACAATTGTCTTAACACCTACAATTTATTTGTGCTATAAGGTAAAATATATCACTACATATTAGACTTCAGGATATAAATTATAAGCTAAACAGTGAATGTCATATAACAGTGCTTAAAAGAAGACTGAATCAATGACATGTTTGCGTTTGAAAACACACACAATTAAACCTGTGTTTAATAACTGTGCTTAATCAAACTTTGTGAAATCCCATCGCCGCAAGTAATCTTGGATTTACCAAATACCTGTTGTTGTTTAGATAAACAATTGTGTTAACATCTACAGTTTATTTGTGCTATAGGGAAAAATATATTACTACATATTAGATTTCAGGATATAAATTATAAGCTAAACAGTGACTGTCATATGACGGTGCTTAAAAGAAGACTGATTCAATGTGCGTTTGAAAACACATACTATTAAACCAGTGTTTAATAACTGTGCTTAATGAAACTTTGTGAAATCCCATCGCCGTAAGTAACCTTAGATTTACCAAATATGTGTTGTTGTTTAAATAAACAAGTGTCTTAACATATACAGTTCCTCGTGCTATAAAGGACAATATCTTACTACATATTAGATCTCAGAAAATAAATGACGGAGATTACACGGTAATTTTTTATATGATAGTGCTTATAAGAAGACCGAATCAATGGCATGTGGGTGTTTGCGAAAAACTCACACTATTCAACCTGTGTTTAACTGTGCTTCAAACCTACTGAAACTCTCTTGTCGGAACTAATCTTAAATTTACCAAATATCTGTTGTTGGGTCGATAAACAATTGTCTTAACATCTACAGTTTATCGTGCACTAAAGGAAAATATCTTACTACATATTAGATCTCAGAAAATAAGTGCTACATGGTGTTTTTTTTATATGACAGTGCTTATAAGAAGACCGAGTCAATGGCATGTGGGCGTTTGCCACTATTCGAGCTATGTTTAACTGTGCTTCAAACCTACTGAAACTCCATTGTCGGAAGTAATCTTAAATTTAATATGTATCTGTTGTTGTTTAGATAAACAATTGTTCTACAGTTCATTGTGTTATAAAGAAATATATTTTACTACATATTAGATCTCAGAAAATAAACGGTGCACCGTGATTTTTTTGTATGATAGTGCTCATAAAAAGACCGAGTCAATGCTATCTAGGCGTTTGCGAAAAAAGTACACTATTCAACCTGTGTTTAATTGTGCTTCAAACCTACTGAAACTCCATTGTCTCGGAACTAATCTTAAATTTAATTAGTATCTGTTGTTGTTTATATAAACAATTGTTTTAACATCTACAGTTCATTGTGTTATAAGAAAAAATATCTTACTACATATTAGGTCTCAGGAAATAAATGCTGCAAGGTGATTTTTTTATATGATAGTGCTCATAAGAAGACCGAGTCAATGCCATGTGGGAGTTTGCGAAAAAAGCACACTATGCAGGCTATGTTTAACTGTGCTTTAAACCTTCTGAAACACCATCATCACAAGTAATTTTAGATTTAACAAATATCTTGTTTAGATAAATAATTGTGTTAACATCTACAGTTCATCGCGCTATAAGGAAAAGTATTTTAATACATATTAGATCTCAGAAAATAAATGCTACATGGTGTTTTTAATATGACAATGCTTATAAGAAGACCGAGTCAATGCCATGTGGGCGTTTGAAAAAAAAACATTTTTAAACCAGTGTTTAATAACTGTATTTCCTGAAATAAAAAACTCGCTTCGTATAAAACAAAATATTTCTACAAAGGAATTTTTATCTGTATTTTATCTGCCGAACGATGGTCGAATAGTTAGACAGCTGATTTTTGGTACCGGAGTTCATTGGTTCGAATCCTGCAACTGGTATGGATGTTCGTAGACGTTCGGAATCGGTTTTAAGCAGTAGGTCCCGGTCTCATTAGCCCTCGTGTAGCAGAAAAAACCATAGTGCTCCAAACCAAGTCAAACCTTTAAAGGGTCATTGGCTTTAACCTCTTGCCTTGTGAATCCAGCGACGATTGTATGTACCACTTTCGATGAAAGCTTTTCTCATGCGTCGTGACCAGAAGTAGTTTCATCGCTAACTAAATTTTGAACACGTTTTTTTACAGGACAAACTACAATGCTATCTTCAGATGTATCCAAATCGGTATCTGTTTCAGTTTCTAAGATGTAATCAGAACGCTTTCCAACACCGTTATTAGTATCAATTTTCCTTTTTGCCATTAGGTTAAATTTTTAGATTTTTTTAAAGAATTTTTTAAGCACCAACAGTTAATTATTTACTGCATATAATATAATACTCTATTGCAATTACGACTAAGAATAAACGACCAACTCTTATATTGCAACTGTAACAAACAATAACGCAAAAACAGAAACTTTACAGCCATAAAAACAATAACATGTCTGATACGAGCTTTTCACTTTTGGCCAGAAAGAATCATCACGTGTTCTGACACGAACTTTTCACTTTTGGCCAGACAGAACCATCACGTGTCTGACACGAGCTTTTCACTTTTGGCCAGAAAGAATCATCACGTGTCTGACACGAACTTTTCACTTTTGGCCAGAAAGAATTATCACGTGTTCTGACACGAGCTTTTCACTTTTGACCAGAAAAAATCATCACGTATCTGACAAGAGGTTCTCATTTTAGGCACAGCAGGTACGGTCAAGTCTCTCATACTTTGTTTTAAGGCAAATGGTTTAATCAGTTAACCCTTTAACGAACGGTGATTTTGGAGTGAATCCACCTGTTACAAGTTTCTTTTTTCTACTTTTTAAAGACATATGAATGTGTTTTTTTAATTTTCTATGTTTGTGACATTTTAAACTTACAACAGATAGAAACAGTACACTTAATTCATTTTTCCGTTTGAAATATCCATTTATAAACTTGCTTTACCCAGAAAATTCAAAAAATACCTTCCCTGACCCCAAAATATATACAAACCCCAAAATAAAATACTAAATTAAACTAAAAATAATAAAACACTTAATAAAAATAAAAAAAAAAAAAAAATAATTTTACACACAAATTTATTTCGAATCCCCTTGGCATAAATTTAACCAATGACTGCAGTAGGTCCGTTCGGTTGCAAAAAAATTTCGTAACCAATCCAAAACACTTATTATCGGCATTTTACATTATCCCCGAGTTGCAAAAAGTAATTCACCGTAAAACCCAACTTCATGCATTTTACATTTACTCATATTAACAAATAAAACAAATCATTAAATAAACTTCAAAAACCAACTTAATTTATTTATTTTTACTTTAAATATATTTAAATTTTAAAAAAAATTTATGCCGCTACAAATATATATTTTAAACTATATAAAAAATTGTCAGTGTCACAGCCTTATCTCAAAAAAATTTATTTTTGTTTTTAATAAATGATATAATAATTTTTAAATATTAATAAGAAGAGAATAGAATTTAGAATTTAGGCGATAATAGTATATAAAAAATAATAATAGATAGATAGTGTTCGCCACAGCGGACATTATCTCAAAAATGGAAAATGATATATTTTTTTGTTTATTTTACAGATAATAGATAATAGATATAGAAAGATAATATAAAATACTATAAAAGATATGAGATAATAGATATAGAAAGATAATACAAAATACTATAAAAGATAGATAGGAGATAATATATATAGAAAGATAATAGAAAATACTATAAAAGATAGATAGGAGGTAATAGATATAGAAAGATAATAGAAAATACTATAAAAGATAGGAGACATTAGATATAGAAAGATAATAGAAAATACTATAAAAGATAGATAGGAGATAATAGATACAGAAAGATAATAGAAAATACTATAAAAGACAGGAGTTAATAGATATAGAAAGATAATATAAAATACTATAAAAGATAGGAGATAATAGATATAGAAAGATAATAGAAAATACTATAAAAGATAGATAGGAGATAATAGATATAGAAAGATAATAGAAAATACTATAAAAGATAGATAGGAGATAATAGATATAGAAAGATAATAGAAAATACTATAAAAGATAGATAGGAGATAATAGATATAGAAAGATAATAAAAAATACTATAAAAGATAGATAGGAGATAATAGATAAAAAAAGATAATAGAAAATACTATAAAGTTTTAACTGATACATTAAAAACATGCGAAACGCCTTTGTTCCACTACTGGTCACAAAAGTTTTCTTCCGTATTCTATTTTTACTCGTTTTTTGCAATAGCAACGCCGAGAATCAAACGCTATGTGAAACATACTATCAAAGACCCAAGCAATTAATATGTATAATGCACCATGGCAAGAATTTTTCGACAGACAGGAAAGATTTCTCCGTAGTTCAAACAGTCTGCAAAAATGTAAGTTCTTCCGGCTATATTGAACCTCCTGTTCTGAACTCAACAATTCGCTACCTTAATTTCATAAGCTGTCCAGTTAGGCCAGGGGTATTCAAGAATTTGCAATTTCCGCGCATTGATACTTTCACTATAGGCCCTAGCAATAGACAACCTGTACTGAAGAACGACACTTTTGTCGGTCTATGTTCAGTAATCGTAATTTTCGCCAAAGCAATTGGCATAGAAATCATTGAGCCTGGAGCGTTCAACTGTTTGAAATCCATTAGATCTTTGTATCTGTCAATTAACAATATTAGTTCCCTTCCGGCTGATGTTTTTACAGAAATGCGACGTCTTGAGATTCTAGAACTTAACCACAATAATTTGTCTGCTTTACCAGACGGGATATTCGATAACCTTGTTTCATTAAACCGACTCTACCTTTACTCCAATCTTATTCACGTTCTACCAAATTCAATATTCGGAGAACTGAGAAATCTTCGCTATTTGAGCCTTGGATACAACGATTTGGAACTTTTATCCCACCACATTCTGTCAAATCTTACAAAGTTATGGACTTTGGATTTGGAGCACACCAAAATAAAGGAGCTTAACGGCTTATTTTCTGGAAATGGAGAAATCAAATGGCTGTATCTTCTGGGAAATGTCGATTTGGTGCTTTCAAATGATTCATTCGATGGTTTAAAAAAGATTCACTACTTGAGTTTGGAAAAATGCAATATGACGTCCCTGCCTGATGGCGTGTTTGACAATATCCAATCCCTCACACTACTTGAACTGTCAGAAAATCGACTACAAGAAATAACCCCAAGAATGTTTTCTGCATTGCCAAATCTCGCTGAGCTAGATTTGAGTTTTAATGATATTGTAAATCTGAGTGATTTACCTTTCAAGCATAATATCAAACTAATGAAACTTATCATCAAGGAAAATTCTATTTCGAAACTAGACAAGGATACATTTCAAGGATTGTCACTAGAACGGCTTGACTTATCATCCAACAGGATAAAAAATTTAAATAACAGTTTCTCAGGGCTCACAGTATTACATAAACTAAATATTAGCAACAATCTCTTATCGCATCTGTACCAGACTAATCCATTTCAAAGTTTTCTGTCTTCCATGGAAAGGCTTGTAGAGTTTGACGCTAGTGGTAACGAAATACAAATATTGACAAATGTTTTCCTTAACAATACAAACTTACTAACACTTGATATTAGCAAAAATCCGCATTTGGTGTTAGATAAAAATTCATTTAATGGTCTTTCTAAGTTGGAGATACTTAAGATCGGCTACTGTAACATAGAACACATACCCCAAGATATGTTTGTGAAAATACCCAAAATTAAGGAGCTGAACATTGAAGGAAATCTCTTAAAACAAATTGACTCTGAAACATTTAGGGATTTGAGGTATCTCAGATTTCTTGACATCAGTTACAATGAAATTTCTTGTATTGAAGGCCAACCTTTTAAAGAGAAGTCATATCTAAAATCTCTCTTTATTTCTAACAATAAGTTACGAGAGATAAAAGCTGGCGATTTTACAGGACTTATATGGCTCGAAAAGCTGGATATTTCTATGAATTATATAGAAAATATTCAGAACAACAGCTTTGATCCCATGTCACATTTAATTTTTCTAAATATTAGTCATAACAAGGTGTTTTCCTTGAAAGATATAATACAGCACTGTGTCGAAATCCAAGAAATAGATATTAGTCATAATCGTCTCAGGGATATCGGGGATAAAAACTGGTTTAAGCTTATAAAGCTCAAAAGAATTAGAGCTTCATATAACAAGGTAGAAAAAGTGAACATGTCTCTTATGCCTCAAGCCATCATAAACTTGGAAAGCAACAGCGTGAAAACAATTCACATGGGCGAGAGGAACGGCGGATCAGATGAATTGCACAAGAGAGAGGCAGCAACTGTGATTTATCTGTCCGACAACCCGATACAGTGCGACTGCCAGTCTTATAAGTTTTTTCAGGATTTAAGAGATGGAACTCCGCTACAGCAGCACGTCGAATTCGCTGATGATGTAATATGCCAGCACCCAGGTGACCTACAAGGAAAACCAATACGGGATCTAATGGATTCTGATTTTGCCTGCTACATCACCGAATACTGCCCGGAAAGTTGCATTTGCAAATACAGGGCTTATGACGGAATCAAGATAATAAACTGCAGCGACAAAGGCTACCAAAGACTTCCTTTGGTAACTCCTTCTAACTCCAATGTGTTATACATAGAGAGGAACAGTCTGTTATCCCTATTGCAGCTGAACGAGGCAATGTGGGAAAACCTGACGGAAATACACGCTGATGGTAATGAAATCACACACGAAGAGTTCGAAGTTCCCAAAAATCTAAAGTACTTGGGTCTTAGTGACAACCGGCTGGGGCGATTACCGGATACTGTACAGAAACATGCTGAAACCATAGAAGACTTCAACCTCACACTCTCTGGGAACTTGTGGGCATGCGACTGTTCGTTGGTGCCTTTCAAGACTTTCGTTTCTGAGCATAGGAATAATATTAGAGACTTGGCTCGGATACACTGCATTTTTTCAGACGGCACCAAAAGTACCATTCCATTGAAAGAGATGGAATATTCCGATCTTTGCCCTTATACCCAATATATACTGACAATCATTTTACTATCCTCCCTGGGTGTTCTAGTTTTGACAGCTTCCATCGCTTCTTCGGTGATGTATTACAGGCACAAAATGTACATTCTGGCGTACCTCTACACGCATGCTAACCCTTTTTACACCTTTTGCTGTGGTCGACCAGAAGATGAAGAAAAACTGTTCGATTGTTTCATTTCATACAGTTCTACGGACAGGGAAGTGGCTCATACGATAGTCGAGGAACTCGAGGACCCTATACACTGTAAATTCTGCATCCACGAGAGAAACTGGATATCCGGCAAATTCATCACCACTAACATCGTAGATTCAATACAAAATAGTCGGAAGACGCTGATCATCCTTTCCAGAGAGTTCTTGAAAAGCGAATGGTTCCACATGGAATTCCAAGCTGCTTATCATCAAACATTGAAGGATAAGAAAGACAGACTGATATTGGTTCTATTCGGGGAGTTACCCGACAAAAGTGAAATGGAAAACGACCTGCAGTACGTGATTTCAACGAAAACCTACCTCGAGTGGGGTGAGAAATGGTTTTGGGAAAAGCTGCGTTACTCTATTCACGAAGAGCATTATTTCATATCCAAGAAAAAGGAAAACCGATTCTTATCACTTCTGAGGTGTTTTGGGAGAAAAGAGACTACCCACGAAGAGTTTGAGATTAATGAAGTAATCTAACGTCTATTTATGCGTCTAAGTACTTATAATAAATTACTACGTAGAACAATTAACTGTTAATAGTGAATGGCAGTAGTGAAAAAAAATAAAAAATAAATAAAAGTAATTGGGGAAAAAACTTTGTTTATACCTAACTGATGTCAGTTTGCTTAATTTTAATCTTCAACTCACGTTTAAAATTCAAATCAATAGAATTCAGATTTACATCAATAATATGATTGTATGTGTTGAACATTGCAGTCGTCAAGTGAAATTTCTCAAATCCTTGTTGATTTAAATCTTCGTTCATATATGATTGATGTCCTTTTCATATGATTTTTGTCTTGAACCTCAAGTCCTTAATTGAAATCAATAGAACTCGGATCTACTTCAATAATATAATTGTGCGTTTTGAATACTGTTGCGATCAGGCAAAGTTTCTTAAATCCTTGTTGTTGATTTAAATCTTTGTTCATACATGATTGATGCCAGTTTCATATGATTTTATTCTTGAACCTCAAGTCCGTAATATAAATCAACAAAACTTGGATCTACTTCAATAATATAATTGTATGTTTTGAATACTGTTGTGATCATGCAGAGTTTCTTAAATCCTTGTTGTTGATTTAAATCTTTATTCATATATAATTGATGTCAGTTTAATATGATTTTAGTTTTCAACCTCAAGTCCTTAATTGAAATCAACAGAACTCAGATTTACTTCAATAATATAATTGTGTGTTTTGAATACTGTTGTGATTATGCAAAGTTTCTCACATCCTTGTTGTTGATTTAAATCTTTGTTCATATATCATTGATGTCAATTTCATATGATTTTTGTCTTGAACCTCAAGTCCTTAATTGAAATCCACAGAACTCAGATTTACTTCAATAATATAATTGTGTGTTTTGAATACTGTTGTGATTATGCGAAGTTTCTCAAATCCTTTCTGTTGATTTAATTCTTTGTTCATATATCATGTCAGTTTCATATGATTTTAGTCTTCAATCTCAAGTCCACAACTGAAATCAACAGAACTCAGATTTACTTAAATAAAATAATTCCATGTTTTGAATAGCTGCCTTTTGATTACTGTTTTATTTCTCCTTTGTGTTTGTAAAGGTTGATGTTTATGGCTGAAAACGATTGTTGTCATTTTTATTTAAAATGTGTCTGAAGAAGTTTTTAAAAGCTTAAGACAGCCG
>CM063507.1:50679310-50726810 GCA_032207245.1 Pardosa pseudoannulata | reverse complement strand
TACAAAACACAAACATTAATATTGAAATTCACAGTGACGTCAAAGGCGTGTAATACGTTACAATTCTTCATTGCGAATGCTTTGGATAAAAACTTTCGAAAGGCAAGACTGGACTCCAAGTTCTTTTTCGAGAATTTGCGGCAAGCATTTTCAGAATGGTAAGAAAACGTTAGCCTTTACTGTAATGTAATAGATTATATAAAATTATTATACTCTAAGAATCTTTTTTATTATTACTAAGTTTTTTTTCATATTTCCAATGTATTTTCTATGCTTTTGAGAGAAGTACCTATACTAGACCTATAAATGTAATTATTTTTTGTTCTTAAAATGATCAGATTTTGTACATTTTTATTCGATTTTTATTTATTTAATAGTTAATTGTGCCTGTTAACATAATCAAAATAGTTATACTTTGGTTATGATACTTAATAGTAATGTGTAAAGTGTTTAAATTATTTTAAAAATATATAATTTTGTAAGTGCTAAAAAAATCTGTTTTGAATTACTTGACCAGTTTCGGATGTTTCCTCCCCCTTCCCTTAAATAAATTTAGTTTTATTGTATATGTGATCCATAAGATACAATGAAAGCAAGCAATGTTTTGTCCACGAAAAATTGAGTTGTAGTCAGCACTTGTATTTGTTTACAAACATGCACTTTCTCTATTGCCAAAATGGCAATGAAGATTAGAGGTGATATGAAGGAAAAAAACTGCCATCTGTCTGTCTAAATAATCACTGTAATTTTCATTTTCATAACAAAAACATGATTTTTTTGCAATTTTGGTTGACTTTTTAACAGTTCTTTAAAAAATACTATGCCTCTTTGTTCTACAGCAATAGTTTTAATTAATAATTATCTTTAAACAGAAGACATTGATTAAAACCAATACCTTTCGGTCAAATTCGACGCAGTTTTCTGACTTATACGGATTGTAGGTAGTAAGAAACGTGTCGATTTCTTCATTAAGTTCCTAAAACGAAAAGTTACCTTCATTAAGAAATTCATTTCGGAAACGTAGTTAACACTTATATAAGTTTAACTTTCGAAGAGTGTACAGAGTTTGTCCATAAAGTAATGAGACTGAGTCTGATAAAAACGAATTTATTGGTGTGATCGGTATATAGTGTTAAAATTCTCCAAAATAGTCCTAGTCACACTGTCTAAGCTTCGATACAGTGTTGTCAATGCGATTCCCACGTTGTAAAGGTTACTGAATATCAGTTCCGTATGTTTTTCAAAGACTCTCTGACAGCCGGTTGGAGGGCAGGAACGGTTTCGAAACGGTGATCTTTCAATCTTCTCTTCAGCTTTGGAAACGGAAAAAATTCTCTTGGGAGAAAATTGGAGAAAATTCTGTTACATTGGGGTTTTTGTTTTAGAGGCTGTGTAGTGGCTGCGGCAACCAGAATCTGGACTAGATAATGGTCACATCGAAGGTGATGTGAGTTAGAATGTTGCCGTAGGGGAGTTTCCAGCAAACTCCAGTAATTTCCGATATGTTGACAGCTCTCAGCAGTCACATAATGACTTCTTTGTGAAAAACAGCGTTACCAATTCATTTCTCAGATATCAATTCTGTGTGGATCACCCTACGTGTGTCAAAAAAGACGATGAATATTGTCTTTACTTTGGTCTTTGACATTCTCGCTTTCCTGGGACTCGAGGTGTTTCCAGGAGGTCGAGAGTTTGAGGTGTGCCACTCCACGCTTAGTTTCCGTGTCGTACTGGAATACCCACAAATCATTGACTTTTATTATGCTGTGTAAATGGTCCGGTTCACTTTCTAACTGCTCCAACATCTCACAGGAAGAATCAACTCGTTGTTGTTTTTGTTCATCACTCATGGCCACCAATTTCGCACAAATTTTCTGCATGTTTCAATTTTCAGAAATAATTTTGGGAACGTTTGTTTTTTCCTTCTTGAGGTCGTTGGCTATTAATCTTACAATCAAGCAATGGTCAAGGTCCAGGAGATGTTTTACTTTGGTCACTTTTTTCGTCGAAACCTAATTTGAAGGGCATCCATATCGCTCCATGTGTTCAACGGTCTCTCGTTTGTTCTTGAACTCACTGAACCATCGGAAAACCTGTCGTTTTATGCCTCCTAAGTAAGGCAAACATCTCGGAAACGGTTTTTCTCAGGTGAAAGTAAAATTTAATTGCGTTACGTTGCTTCAGCTATCGCACCATTCTTCCTGCCATGACAAAAATTGTGTTGCGAGTTACGTCATATTATCACGTCATATCATATTACGTTATATTACCTGGACGCAACTACTACTCTGTGCGCTGTTTAGATTATACACCCACTAAAATAGCCGTTGCTAGCAACTGAAGCGTCACTCAGCGGCTAGTCTCATTACTTTACTTCAAAGCCTGTATAAAGAGAAAGAAGATCGAATTCTTCAAGCTTGAATACTATTTGATTTGAAATAACGTTCAACAGGCTAAGAATGGCATAAAGGCACAAACTATTTTAAAAAATTCTTAAAACGACAGTGATGCTACATTTTTCGTGTGTTTGTGTGCCTTACGTTTTTTCTTTTATGCATCGAAACACCTTATGAGGTGAAAGTATGCATTTTTTTAAATCACACTGGTCGGAGAAGGGAACAAAAAACATTGGCATTTAAAGTAATAGCTTCCTAATAATCAGTAGCGTACCCAGAAGTTAATTGTGGGGGGATGCGTATTGTTATTGCTAATAAGGGCACCCATATGGAAAGTTCAGAAGGGACTTATGCCCCCCCCCATATTGTAAAGTCAGTTCTTTAAACTAAATTTAACACTTAAATATGCAAATACAATACATGCTACACACATTTTGGTCTCAGACCCCTCCCCCTTCCTAAATTCTCTCATATAGGCGCCTATAACTGCCATGAAAAAAAAAGACTTCTTTAATTTAGTATTATCATTATGTGAAACTAAAGAATACATTATATCAATCTAATTTCTCCGTTTTAAAACTATTCATGAACTGATATAATTTTTACCAAGTGATAAAAATGAGAAAAATATGGCCATTTAAGAAAAATAATATAGTATGAAAACAAAATTTATTTACCAGAATTGTTAGAATCCTGCATCATTTTAAAATTGATTAAATACCATTTAATGACTGAAAAAAGCAGTTCCATTAAAAAAAATGAGGGTGCATATGTCCCTTTGCTACTAGTACTGATGCCTGGTCATGCTACTTTTTTTAAGTTCAGGAAAATAGAGGATGTGGCATTCTTGATTTTTCTTCCGAGGATTAAATAACAAGAGAAAAGCAGACGCCTTTTAATTTTTTTGAAAGGACATAACAGAAATAAAACCAAATCTGACACCCAAAATCGAACTCAAGTCCACTGGGTAATAGAGCGAAACGTTAACTGCTGTTCAATATGGAAACAAATTCGATTTCGGAAAGAATGAAGTAAAATTCTTGGGCATATTGCCGAGGCAAAACACTCTCCTCGTCCTATTAAGGATTAAACAATAGAAGTCCTCTATTGGTTTTGCGGTTTCACTACCCGTGAGCTACAGAAAGTACCGAAGTACGCTAGTTCTAACGTGCATCAAATATTAAAGAAAATAAAAGATTAAAATTAAGGATACATGTACCAGTCGTAAAATAAACTTAACAATTTAATATGGAACAATTACATCTTACATTGCTGTAAGGAGAAGTAATGCGGATTACCAGCGCAGAGTGAACCACAATTGGTTGTACCGGAGATGAGAGATCATGTGCACCACGTTGATGCTGTATATGAACAATAGTCTGTATGGTTACATTTTTAGTTTATCGCCAAGTGGCGGCGCCAAAGTAGTACATGAAAGTCTTTAGTGCTGATTTGGTGCTGTGATGTCGCTGCAGTACAATTGATTTTTTCATATGGACTCAGCTAACTGAAGTAAGATTTGCCTGAAATCTATACCACCAAATGCTATAAATGATGCTTACTTAATTAAGTAGACATTAATTAAGCAATGGCAAATTAATTCTTTACCAACACGTTTCGAGATTTTGAAATGGTATTATAAAAGAAGTTATTTGAGAAAAGCATATATGATTATACAAATTAAAACTTACTTCTGTGGTAAATCTTGGAACCTTCTTAACTTTCGGCTAGAAAAAGAAAACAGCATCGTCACTTATTTAAAAAAAATCAATTACGCATTTTATTTAACTTGACAACAAAATAACCGTATAAGCTATTTCAGTAGAATAAGGGATTCGAAAAAGATAAGGTTCTAAAAATATCGTGAACTAATTCCTCCACATTTCAATACAGTAGAGCGCCAATTATCGGATTGCAATCATTAAGTTTGTCCAATTAATTGGATCGATCCAAGGAGTATGCATTTTTCTCTGTCTAAAAAAAAAAAAAAAAATCCTACGAAAGCCCGTCTTTATCTTCAGCACTATTCGTGGTCGAGATCGGTTAGGTTCGCAAAACAAAATTAGTCCATTTTTGCTGCTTTTATTTTAATTATTTTCTACGTTATCACAACACATATAAAGCTATGGAAATCAATATACAAAACTTTATGCCATTGAGGCTATTCTATGTAATCCATTTTACACCATCCTTGATTATTTTTTCGTCTTCTCCCCACCTCTTGCTTTCGCGCCAGGCTCTCATACCTCGAGTTTCTATATCATTCAGTTCTTCTGTCCAATGTACCATCTGTTGGTGTCTTTTGGCGCCAAAGCTCAGTACCAAAAACGAAAATCAAAAAATAACTAGCAAATGAACGAGAGCGGACTGTACATTAATCATACTTATTGGAAAACAAACTAAAGCCAATACTTCAGCTATAAGAAGTATAATTAAATCCCAAAGAGGGAGTTTTGAATCAATAGCAGGGTCGGATCCCCTATAGAACCGAATGTCTGATCAAAGCTACGACCAACTAACGACTACAGACAATTCTCGCCAGAAAGCTTCCAGGAATCACAAACAAGCACTTGCAACGCGGGAGTGCGAACAGTGTCTTTGTCTTTCTACCAACTTTGTAGAAAATAAAAGTTTTTAAAAAGCTAAAATATTAATTTCTGCTTTTGTTACAAATACCAATAAAACGAGCTCACGAATATACCACGTAAGCTGGAGGATACACGAGTTAAGGCAGAAGGTTGCATATTTCGTTTTTGAAGAGCACCTCTACGGGGTACTACTGAAGAATAGGGTTAATATATAATACTGAAGAATAGGGTTAATAATAGGGCCATTAGCAAATTTGGAGAAGTTATTGGCGATGTTTACTAAAACACAAAGGTATTTCATCCGAACAACATTGCATCCTTTGCTATTTGGATGATTAATTTATTTTGAGCCATTGTAATGGAATTATATAATTTTCTTAATTAACCCAAACCACTGAAAAAGCGGGCATTTACATTTATGGGCAGTTAATCCCTTAACAGTTTACAAATCCAACAGCTCCAAATTTTTAAAAATTAGCCATTAGCCGTTAATGGTTCATATATCCAATATTTTTAAGCAATACGCGCATTTAATATATAAGAAATGGGTTCCGCAAGAAGTGCTGAAAAATATGGTACAGATGCGATATTTAAGCTCCGGCTTTTGTCGACAAATTTGGCGGGGAGGTCTTTGCTCTCCACAAGTATGCATTTACTTCAGACTGTTGAGCACATGGTTCCCCCCCTTTTCATTAATTTAATAATTTAATTTGTAAATATTGTTAAGAGAAGATGTGAAATGTTATATTTCTTATATATTCATCTGCAAATTTTAAAGGAATTAGCCTGGGAATACTTAAGAATTACGTTCCCCTCGGCAAATTTGGCGATATTTACTAAAACATAAAGGTAATCCATCCAAACATTGTATTTCTTGCTTTTTCTGGCGACTTTAATGAATGCACAGAGCGCTATCGTAATAGAATTATATACTATGACTTAATTAACGAAAATGACTTGAAAACCGGACATTTATATTTATGGGCAATTAATCCCTTAACAGTTTACAAACGCAACAGCTCCAAATTATTAAAATTCAGCCATAGTGAACCATTAATGGTTTGTTATATCTAATTTTTTAAGCATTGCGCATTTTTAATATATAAGAAAAGAGTTACACAAGGAGAGTTGGATGCAAATATCATATAAATTATAAAATAGATACAGATTGTTTGAACACAGTGAGATCAGGAGGAAATGTTAGGCGACCATACTTAAACCATTATCGCCAAGTTGGTGGAGGACCCCAGTTCTTTAGTCAAGCCAATGTTACATTTCTTTAACTTTGAGTTTATGACTCGTGTGATTTCCGCCATTTTATTATCAGAAATTGCAAAATTCAGGTGCTCGCCAAAAGTAAACATGATAGCGGGGAACGGCGTGTTAGGTGCAAGTTTCCCAAATGTATTTAGAAAAACCAGAACTCACTTTTCTCCTTCTGGTTCCTTTTTTCTTTGATTTTGTAGGGGATACTTTAGGCGGCATTTTATTTTATCCCTATATTTCAATATATTTCTTGTAGACGATAATAGAAGGTTTCCAACCTGGAAATCTTTAAAGAAACTAAATTCCAAAGAGTTTAAAACTTGAAGTTATCGCTTAAATTTTCCTTTAAAAACAAAATTTATAGGACTTTTTTCTTAGGCAGCAGAATAGAGTAATACTGGGTAACCAGTAAGGAAATGTATGAATATAAAATTTTCAACATTTATTGTAACATGAGGTTTTTTGTCCCTAAATGAAATTCTATATAGGAGGTTACGTCTTTTTTAACATTGAACATTTAAGGGTCACGCGATGAAAAATTTTGATTTAATTTTTGTTTGCAGTTTATACATCCCAAAACAAGCAATAGTGCAATTTCACGTTACGTCACGAACCACTTTAATGCTCCTCTTGTTCATTTTAGCGCTTACGATAGCCAATAATAGGCAACCAACAGGGCCATAACTAGGTCCTTTGGCGCCCGTGACAAAAAACTAGTCTAAGCTCCTACCGCCAAATATAGGGAGAAAATATATAAACGTTTTCTTTTTTCTATATCATATATATCTAGCATAATATTTTGTTAATTCTTACAATGTTCCTAGCATAATAATTTTTAATTTTTTTCTTCTATTTTTACCTTATTAATACTTAAAATATTTTTAACATTCTGGGCGTATTATTTTGCTGATAAAAGAATAGTTTATAAGAGAGGAATATTTTTTATTTGTACGTTAAATTTTCATAACATATGGATGCATTTCTAAATTTAAATTCAGTTTTAATAAATTTAATTAATTCAAAATTTAAAACGAATATCCAGATTTATATTAAGACATTTTACGAATGTTTGGTAAACATTTTATAAGAATCTATAAGTTAGTGTGTAGAACCATTTTAAAAAATAAGAAAATTCATTAAAAAAATAATTTTTAAACACATTTAGTTTTGTAAGAATAAAAAATACTCTTTCGATTTCTTCTTATTTCTACTCGGATCGAATCGTCCTTTTTCGGATCCCATTTTCATCATGGTGCAGCACCCCCTATGACTGATGCGCCTGTGGCAAATGCCGCTTTTGCCACGCTCTAGTTACGGCCTTGGCAACTAATATGCTACCCTTCTGTTTGAAAGAAAAATACGACTCGTCATGAGTTGAGATGTGCAGTTCTGCATGACACTGCCTTATACGTGATTCCAAATCTTCTACTCGATGCTTTTTACTTCCTAGTTCAAAGTAAAGGAAGTATTGTAATCAAGATAAGTTTCAGTACTAAGATTTCCTCAAAAATGGTTATTTTGACCACGCCTGACTGAAGGTGATGAAAACAGCTTCAGTATTACGTTTGAAAGAAAATACAGGGAAAATTTAATTTTTAAACGCTAAATATCAATTTTGACCATTCCTGAACTAGTTATGGCTCGTATACTCTTAATTTTTGGTTATGTAGCTCCCCATTCGGCTATATTATTGCAGTCAAAAATGCATACTTTCTCTATTTAAACCTGTCTTTGCATTTTATTCTACATTATGGCACAAGGTTTTACCTTCTATATCAATGGTTATTGTTTTTGTCGTATTCCTTGGGCCTGCCACGCACATCATTCTGATAGTTTGCTCTCTATCCCCTATATCAGTGATCTTCGAACTCTGTTCTTCTGAAACCCGAGGTGTTCGAGTTGTTTTTAAAAATGTAAACAAATATAGCATAGGGTGCTATCACATGTCACAGGCGAATTCTATATCATAATGACGTCAAAAGTTGCCAGAGACGGAAATTTGGTACCATAAATTCCCCTTTGTGGCAACTTCTGACATAATAATGACGACTTCTGAGTTGAAGTTGCCTGTGACAAATCTCGACTGCACAGCGATTTCACGCAACGTCACGAACTATTATAATGCCCTTCCCATTCATTTTCATGTTTACAACAGACAAACAAAAAGCTGCCCTTCAGTTTGAAATTAAAGACAGAATTGTCATAAAATGCCCTGCTGCGTGAAATCACGTGAAACAAGATTTTGGGTGCTGCCATATCACAGTTGAGATCTGTCAAAACTGACTTCCGCATTATAATGACGCCAGAAATCGCCAGAGATGGGAATTTGGTACCATAAATTCCTCTATTTGGCAACTTCCGACATCATTATGACGACTTTTGATGCAGAAATATATCTTGACTGCAATAGCACCCATTGTATCGGAGGATAACAATCTGATCATAGCTATACTAATAACAGAAGTCAGCAGCACCGTCATACTTATTTTGGTATCATTTAGAACAACTAATATGAAAAATCTTTTTCCATATATTTGATAAGAACAAAATATCTTAACCCGTTTAATGCATAATACAATACAACAGAGAATATCTTTAGAACTACATATTCCAGTTTCATTAAGTTGTGATCACCTTTCGCAGAGCGGACTGCTGTAAGACGCGCAGGAAGAGAGTCAATTAGGTTCCTGAAGGTGTTCAATGGAATGTTGAGCGATGCCGACTCCACTGTTCTGCCATCTGCGCTAGATTACAAGGGTGAGGATGCAAATAACCCGATCAAGGTGGTCCCACAGATTTTTAATTGGGTTCAAGTCGGGGAAATTTGCTGGCCAAAGGAGTACGGTAAACTCCTCCTGGTGTCTTCGAACCACGCACGTACACTGCGAGATTTATGACACGTCGCATTGTCCTGTTAGTAAATGTCGTCATCCTAAGGAAAATGAATTTGCAAGTAGAGGTTGTAACGGCGTGTCGACATCAAAGAACTTTGCTTTGAGAAATGAACTTCGCTTATGTGGACACAAATGGATTCTTTTCCCCGGTACCACGATGTCTAGACTTTTATGTCCTATAGTAGCGAAACAACGGACCAGACACCCGGGTGCCAGACTGGCAGCCAGAAATATGACAATTGAAACTACAGAAAGGAATGCCGCGACATTGGATCTAACCGACCAGATACCCCTGGGTTTGCGGCCGGTGATTGTCTAACGCAGACCAATCCAGTTGGTTGAAGGTGAGGTCATCGCTAGATGATCCAATTATGAAACAGTGGGTGAGCCCCCCCCCTCTCTTAGAGTCCCCTTCCCCAGAAAAGAGACGAGAGAAGATTTTTTTAAAGAAGTTAGCTAGCAACCAGCTAATTCGGAGGTCGCCTTGACCAGTCTCTCTATCGGAGAATTTTTGCTATAATCCCACCTTGGGATCCTTTCGGTTGAGAGTTGCCGGAGTCAGCTACCTTGGAGGTCGTCTTGGCCATTCTCTCCATCGGAGAGTTTTTTTTAGCGAAAATCCCGCCTTGGGATATATTTCTTGCTGAGATTGAGAACGATACCCTGTGCCTTGGGTTTTCTTTTAATATAATCCTCTTCAGGATTGATTGCATATTCCTCTTAGGAACTCTAACTGCGGTTTGATATTCTTCGAAGAAAACCAGTTGTTAATTCTACTTATTTCGTCTAATTCAGAGTACTTTCTACTTAATTACTTCGGAGAACTTCCGCACGAGCTACCGAATTATTTCTTCCATCTGATTGCCAATATTTCGGCACGTCTCTACTCAGGCTTACATGCATCATATCGCATACCTGTGATCTGAAATTTTTTTTTTTTTTTTTGTGTGTGTATATAGAAATGATGTATGTAGCAGAGGTGTAAATAAATTATTCCAGAAACACCTGATTATTCATTGTGTCACCTAAAACAGAGACTGGATACGTTACAGGGTGAACATGTTCAGCAAGGATAGATATATACTTGTATTATCCATCGTGGTTTCTACAATGAGAAGTGAACAAAGAGACTACCACGAAAACAGTCCCCAAACCATAATGCTCACTCCTCCAGCTTGGACCCTTCCGGCAATTGTTGCATGGTATTAGCTTTCAGACGTTTCACGCCGTATACCCAAACGTGCATCTCTCTGATGGACCATAAAACGTGATTCCACGGAAAAAGCCACCTGTCTCCACTCAGTGGACGTCCAGCTGCAATACTGGTGTGCAAATTCCAGCCAAAATATGCTTTTTCTATGTCAAAACGTAACTCGTGTAACTGAAAGCAGGTAGCAGGTACATCAGTTACAAACAATGTACATATTCCAAATATGCTTTTCCTAAGTCGAAACGTACTTGTGTTCTGATGTTCAATCACAGATACAATTTCAGAAATGGTATTTTCAGACTCAAGGAGACCCAAAACGTGAAGATCAATTAAAATATTGAAGTTGAATTTCTGGACAATTTCAATACTTTTCCTATACTACATATACAAGAAGATGAAAATTCAAGCACAACTCATTTACTACTTGTATTAATGCAAGAGTTGATGTACCATGACATAATTTATCTTATTAAAGAAATAAAATAACACTATGTAAATTTTGAATTCAACAGCATTACGTTTTTCTATTTTTATTACTAATACCAGTACCTATATTATGTAACCAACATCTAATTTAACATAAAATTTTGAATAAAGTTATAGGATTCTAACAAAAAGTCATAACATTCCAAGGGAGCCATGATTCTTAAGAATTTAAAGACCATTGTTCTATATGGATACCAAGACTTCTGAAAGTGAAATTATTTGAAAAATTGATTTCAATGTGGCTCTGTTTGAGAAATACTGGTCTACAGATGCCTCTGTACTTTAACCCTTTAACAGACAGTGGTTTCGGAGCGGAACCACCTGTTAAATTCTTTCTCTGCTTTTGAAAGACATAGGATGGACTTTTAGGTTTTTTATGTTTATGCCATTTCCAACTCACAACAGAGGGTACACAAGAGCTTTATACTTCATTTGATATATACGTAGTTAAACTTACTTTACTTGGAAAGGTCAGTAATATGATTTTTTCACTTATAAACCCAAATAAATGTCTATCCAAACAACACTTATAAATTGTTTATGTTTGGTAAGGTCTACTGTCTTTCAACATGAAGGTGAATAAGACCAAGACCTACAGCTTAAGGTCGATTCTGAATTGCTACAAACATCCATACCTGCAGTGGGATTTTAACCCATGAATTCTGGTACCTAAAAGCAGCGCTGTACTATATGGCCATCATTTGACTGTAAATTGGTTAGTTTTTCTTTATCATATCCTTTTAGATAATAATCATTGTTCAAACAGCATAATTAAACCTTTAAAAAAGCATTTTCACTCCGTACAAGTGGACAGATTTTCACTTTAACCAACCCTCAAAAAATGTAAAAAAAAAAAATATGCATTTACTTTTATACAATTCATATATACCATTTATAAAATAATTTTATTAAATCCCAAAGAATTTATAATAGTGACCTTTAAAGGGTTAAGATAATTTCTGTTTCAGTGGAGGTTTGTGCATGTCCGACCACCTCCAAGATGCAGATCCTATTTGTTTTTTGTACAATGATCAATGATTTAAACCATGATTAAAATCACTGATTTAAGTTATTTGATATAAATCATGGATACCCTGTATTAAAGTATTTTTCAAATTATTATCAAGAAAGAGAATTTTATCTGATAAAGAAATATACATCAGTAAAATTTTGTTATTCAATGGGAATAAATAGTGTTTGCTAAATTACATTTCAAATAACTTCAGGCATTTTTGTTTCACAGATAAATTTATCACATGATGACCAATATTTAGGGGACAGCACATTTTATTACCTCAGATCAAGATTTCAATTACACAAATTACATGGATTTTTAAGATACAAGACCCAGATTCTCACCTAGGTATAACTAAATCATATTAACTTTATTATTATAATAGCATTTTACAATAAAATTAATGTATGGATAAAAGTACTAAACCTCTTCCCTTTCATTCCCACAAAACCCTGGGTTGACAATTTTCACTCTATTTTTTGTGCAAATAGTGGGTATATTTCCAGGATGAAATGCTAAAAAAATAATGCACCAAAAGGATTAAAAAGAAGCCTGGTGATGTTGGGTAGCACTTTGTGCTCCCCATGACACAAATTCAATGTTCGATCCTCAAGCTGAGCAAGGCTGATTCAGCCTTTCATCCCTTCAGTAGGTAGACAAAATGAGGACCAAATATACTTGGGAACTAAACACTCCAGGGGTTCCACATAATGTTGACAACCTAATTGGGACATATGTAGAGTCGTGAGCAGTGGAAAAAACCCTGGGTTAAACCCGGGTTTTTTGGGAAGGGAATTTTGAAAATTTCCAAAACATGAGAATTTTGAAGTATTTTGAAGTTGCCAATTCCTATGACACAATGAGAACCACCATTTTTTTTTCTGTCTCTGTTGTAGACCTCAAAAGTGGATATTTTCACAAAATTTAATTATTATATGCTATGATAAAAAAAATTGAATAACTGGGATTAACTAACTATATTTGCAAAGGTATCATGTTTAGTGTGAAAGTATGAGTATATTTTTCCTTTGAGAAATATCAAATATTTTTATTATTACATCAATATTAGGCAATAATCTGTAGTGTCACAAAACCCATAAATCCTTATTTTTCTTGGATAACATATCTCTCTCTCTGTATGTATATATATATATATATATATATATAATGTGTGTGTGTGTGTAGGAATTGGGCACAAAATGCAACAGTGTCATTTAATTACACCTTTAAATGATATATGCCTTACAAAATATAATAAACTTATTTTAAATTTAAAGATTTATTTTTATATAATAAAAAAGGAGGTGAAAAAGTTTAGCATAAAGCAATTTACATAATAAATAATGTATATAATTATTATATTAGCAATTAAAATTGAAGCAACCAGTCATGTATTTGATAAGACTAACAAGGTAATTAATTACATACTACCTACACTACTACCTACTACTAATTACATACTGCCATAAAATCATTTAAATGCTCATTGCTATTATTTCTTGAATATATATATATATATATATATATATATATATATATATATATATATATATATATATATATATACTGCCAAAAATAAAAACTCTTAGAAATAATATACTAGTTCTTAAATAGCCATTGTTGAAAAAATAAGTGTAAACATTGTAAAAATGATTTCTTCCCAAAGTTTCCAAAATTTCAGGTTTATTTCGACCTCTTCAAAATTCCAGGATTTTTACATCTCTAGACATATGCTTTGCACCCCAGAGCGCTTGGTCTTGAAGGCACCCTAAGCCATAGGCAAGTTCGGCTATAGCTCTGAAAAGTTTAATTTAAAAGAAAAGGATTAAAAGAAACAATATCTCATACCAATTGACAGCAATATTATAATGTAATTGGAAATAGTTGGTTTATTCTATACTAGATTCAAGTTTTTGTACCATTTTCTGACTGTCTTTTTGAAAATTATGTAATCAATAAGGAACTGAAGTGACATGGAGAAAATAGCTTGGCTTCACTTTTGTAAAACAAATAAAATATAAATTATGACTTTTAAAAAATTCATCCAACTTGCAGAGTAATAAAAATAGTTTGCTTTAGAATACATAAACATGGGCAAACTCCAACTCATTTTCTAAACAAAATTTCTAAAGTGTTAAATATAAAATAGGCTTTCTCACGGTGTTCGATAACAAATATCAAAATAATTTTTTTAGTAAATACATATAGCACTGCAAGTACAGTAGAACCTTGACTATCCAAGCTGATATTTTTTTCTGAATATCTAGTAATATTTATATAATATACATAGTGTAATTAAATATGGATATCAAAAAGTATGTGGATGTTTTATATCAAAGTATAGTTCTAAGGAAAAAATTATGTAAATATAGAGGAAAATTAAAATGATTTGATTTCATAAATAATGAAAGTAGCATTGCAAACTAATTTAAATTAACAGGCTAAATATGTGTTTATTTGAACTTTAAAATCCAAAATAACAAGGTCAATTTTTCTTCTCTGAATGAGCCTTGTAAAAGACCACACTTTATAGTTTATTTATGTGCCACAGGCTCTTCTGCTTGATAAAGCACTTAACTTCCAACTAAAGGTAACAGTCTTTTTTAAATAATAATGTACATTTAACAAATTAGTGTCATTAAATTTAAATAATAAAATAATTTCTTGAAATCAATATTATTTTTGAAACTGCATTTTTTATTATTTAACTTAATATGTATAGTCAGAGTTGGCATGATTTAAATCTTGATTAAATCAGTTGATTTTTTTTTTTAAATCATTGATTTAAATCATTTTTTTTTCCTTTCTTTTAAAACCTATATTCCAAAGACAGGAGAATTGGGAATCAGTCAGCACAGTAATACCAATAAATGAATAAGTATAAACAGATAACATGTACTTTCCAAGAATTTAGGGTTTGTTATCATAAAGTATGTAGTAGGGGTTATACAATGATTGATTATGACTGGTGAAATTCATTTAATGTAATGGGAGGTAAAGAGAGTATCACAGAACTTGAAATCCAGTTCTCAAAGTAAGTCAAGTAAACGCTATCTCCCGTGAGTGGGACAGAAGATGAACATCTAAATTGCATTTGACAGAAAATGCTTTCTTACATACAGTACAAGAATATGGTTTCTCTCCAGTATGGGAACGAAGATGAACAATTAAGGAAGAACTTCCAGAAAACCCTTTCTTACATACACTGCAAACAAATGGTTTCTCCCCAGTATGGGAACGAAGATGAATTTTCAACTCAGGACTAGTAGAAAATGCTTTCTCACACACACTACATGCAAATGGCTTCTCTCCAGTATGGGAACGAAGATGAACATTTAAGTGGCTCTTTTGAGAATATGCTTTCTTACACACAACACAAGCAAATGGTTTCTCCCCAGCATGGGAATTAAGATGAACTTTTAACTCGAAACTAGTAGAAAACGCTTTCTCACATACATTACAAACAAATGGTTTCTCTCCAGTATGAAAACGAAGGTGAACTTTTAATTCAGAACTTGTAGAAAATGCTTTCTCACACACGCTGCAAGCAAATGGCTTCTCTCCAGTATGGGAACGAAGATGAACATTTAAGTGGCTTTTCTGAAAATATGCTTTCTTACATACAGTGCAAGCAAATGGTTTTTCCCCAGTATGGGAACGAAAATGAACAAATAAATCATATTTTTGAGAAAACGATTTCTTACATAAACTACAAGCAAAAGGTTTTTCCTTACAGTCTACATAACTGAAATGATCAAACATACTTTTATCCATATGAACAATAGAATTATGGTTTATATGCCTTTTCTTACATTGCAATGCATTTCTCAGCAAGACTTTTTTAAAGAATGTATAAGTTTATACTTTCTAATTGGTAATTAAATAACAATCATTTATCTTGATACTAAAATTTTTATTTTTAGTAGATAAATAATTTATAAATAAATCTCATAACCACAGTTTCTTGAAAAAAAAATTGTCCAACTGTATAGCATATCAGAAAGGCTAATCTGCATTTCTTTTTTGTAATGTACTAAATAGATATATGTAATGTTGCTTAGAAATATTACATATGAGAATTATACTTGTTCAGATAGTTTCAGTTTTGAAAGCATGTATTAAATATTTACCATTTTTTATTAAAATTTGAGTTTCACAAACTTTTTCTACTTAAGTTCAAATTCTTTCTGCCAATGCAATTTTCTATCTAACTTCGAAGCACTGACTGTAGAGAAATGGTCTAAAATAACCTGTAATGATAAAAAAGAAAAGAAATAATATATAATACAAGTTTTACATTGTTAAATATTGGTTAACATTAACTTCAACTTTAAATCACTGTTAGAAAACAAAACAAACAAATAACTGGAGGGGGAATAGCAAAGAAATGTAAATTTGATGCAAAGAAATCATAATTAGAAGAAGCTTATCATACTAAACTTTATTTCTAGTAAAAGTTTTGTAGGTACTTTGAATGTTTTCATTAGTATATACATTTTGCAGCTTGACTAAAGAATTGGGTTCCCCTGCCAACTTGGCGATAATAGTTTACCTAACATTTTCTCCTGATCTCATCGTGTCCAAACAATCTGTATCTATATTATAATTTATATGATATTTGCATCCAACTCTCCTTGTGTAACTCTTTCCTTATATATTAAAAGCTTAAAAAAATTAGATATAACAAACCATTAATGGTTCACTATGGCTGATATTTAATAATTTGGAACTGTTGCGTTTGTAAGCTGTTAAGCGATTAATCGCCCATAAATATAAATGTCCGGTTTTCAAGTTGTTTTCTTTAGTTAGGAAGAGTATATAATTCTATTACGATGGCACACTGTGCCTTAATTAAAGTCGCCAAAAAAGTAAGAAATACAATGTTTGGATGGATTACCTTTGTGTTTTAGTAAATATCGACAATATTTTTGCCAAATTTGCTAACGGGAACCCAATTCTTAAGTAGTCCCACATTTTGCTTTTGCCTTTATTTGTTAAATAAATCATAATTTAACCAAAAAAAAATTTTTTTTTAATTTTGCATTTATAATATTGTTTTTAAAATTCAATTTTCTGATAACGTTTTTTTATTATCTAATGCTATACTGAAAAAATAACAACTGTTTTACTTTTGCATAATGAATTAAATTTAAAGATTTTTGCAGTTTTCAACAAAAGGAAAAATATGTACAGAGTATTTTCGATGCTGTTCAATGTTTTTATAAACATAAATTTCACTTTTTGTAAGAAAAATTATTAGCTCAACAATCAATAATCAAACTTATAATTAACTTGACTAACCAATAATTGGGGATAGTGTAGTTTTATTGCCGCTTTCCTGCTTTAGCGATTCCTTCAGCAGGTTAAATTCAGACACATTAAGTCCGGAAGTAAACTTTGGCTTTACTCTATTATGGTGCGCATGCTCTTCTTTGGATTTCTCTTCTACGCATGCTTTTCTTTGGCAGTTGGGCTCAAGTTCATGTTTGTAATAGTGGGTGTATAATTGCTAAATTTGGCACACTATTATTATTTTTATTTAAGCTAAAGTTAAAGAAGGGTTATTATATTATTTTCTTAATCGCTCAAATTGGTCAAAAATATTTAAAGGCAAAGCATGTTTGACCATCACGAGGTTTTCAGTTTGATAGGTTAAAGATGTTATAGTATGCCGAAAAGCAATACGATTTTACAGTTGACGATATTTTAATTTTATTTACAATTGTGTATGACATAATTTTCAATGTTTTCTAATCTAAATTTTTAATGTTGCTCCACTTAAAATAGTTTTTTTTAATTTGAAAATTGTCTGTACATTTTTATTTATTTACATAACATTTTAATAATAATTTAAATTTAATTATTAAACTTCTCTTCTCATTTTATCTTAATTTTAGATTGTTAAAGTAATATCTGTTTTATTAGTTTGGCATGGTTAGATTTACTCTATATTTGATTTTCACATTATATATAGTGTACATAAAGAATTCTAGTTATTTAAACACGCTCTGCATAAACATCAACATATAAATACGCATCTCATGGCGACAATTTGGCTACAAATTTATGATGCCAATCACAGACTAGATAAGTGTATCTATTGTGGTTACCATACGAAAATATACGGGTTACTATTACTATGTTTGCTAACATAAGCGTCCGCATTTTCTCTCAGAATTTAGTTTCATTAGGGTATGTTTTTTTTTTTTTTTTAATTATCTTTCATATTTAAATTGGTATAACAGATTAGTATTTAATTTTATATTTCGGTTTGCCTCCGTTACTCTTTGAGAATAGATTGTACAATGTATATTCATTTATATCTGTTTATCATTAAAAAGAATTATATGAAAAGTTATGACAAGTAACTAAAGAAAATTTTGAATACTATTTCCGAACTGTTTGATTTCGTTTGATTTGAAACTCTGTAATTTACATTTCATTTATATGTATATGTATTATTGAAAAATTTTAAAATGTAAATAAACTGGTAGTATTTAAGTTTTAATAAGAAAGTCATTCATAAGAATATAATACTTCCAGTTTGTTTATATTTTATAATAAAATATATTAAGTTCTTAATATAAACGATTTTTAGTAAACTGTTAGTTACAGATTGGAATATTAAGTTTTTCTTTTCAATATTCTAAGTAGAAAAATTTCTTATAGCTTTTGCTTTTGTATGCAGGCATATCTACAGCATTTTTGTGTTAATAGCAAGTAATATATTTATTAACTGTTAAATATTTAACAAAGCGTATACTTTTGATTTTAATGCTTACTTCTATCAATATATTTTGGGAAGTTCTAGTTACAATATGTTATATATTCTGAAAATATTAAGTGAATTTTCGAGTATTTTTACTTTTTATAGTTTTCTAATTTAAGTAATTTTTTAAAAACATGCACAAATTAATATTGTTGCTTTTAAATATATTAATAGTATGTGCCATGATTAAATAATTATGGCAAAATAAAGCTGTAACTAGATGGCATAATTATATGTGCTTTTGTTTACACTTTTCCAGAATTTAATTTTTACATCTAATGTTTTAAAGTATAAATCATGGCTGATGGTGATGATTATGAGGACATTCCAGAATCTACAGATTTCTTTTCACAACGTGCTAAATTTGTACCAAAGTTATCATCTGAAGAATTTGAAGGTAATATTTATTTTCTATTAATTTACTAACTGATAAGCCTGGATTACCCAGGTAAAGATAAGGTTTGATATTTTAATTGTAGGTAAACGATGTAATATTTTACAAGGGTCCAATAAAACTATAGATTTTTTTATGTATAAAAAAAGCATTATTTTTAACCCTTTGGCAGCTCATCCTTCTATTTCCATGGGCAACTCAAATGTAGCAAAATTTGCTTATCCCACGATTTTCGCAGGCATTTGCTTTTCTTCCTTTTTTTGAGGAGCACATCCCACTTTTTCACAGTTTAAACAGTGTAATAAATTATATACAGTATTAGACATTTAATTATGTAATAAATAGAATTATATGAATAGAATTATAGCTATATTAGATAATATAATAATTTTATATATTATAATTATAATATATTTATATAATTATGTATTTATAATTATAATATATAATATAATTATTTATTATTATATATTATAATTATTTTATGTAATAAATATAAATTAACTGTAATTCACCTGAAATTTATTTAAAAAAAATTTCTTTCTTGTGATAACATCTAAAATTGGTTTTTCTGACAGTATAAAACTCACTATAAAAATGTATATAAAAAATCTTTTCTAGAGTGAAAAAGTGCATATTCCAATTCTTCAATATATATAAATTTAAAATGTACAAAAACAAATGTACAATATTTGAACCGATTTTGGTCTGCAAATTGAGCAGTTGGAGGGTTAATGCAAAATGTGAATGTACAAAATATTTTATGTTTATCTGACCAGAGAGTAAACAAACAAAATTGTTAGCTTGCTGACTCTTTTGAAAAAATCTGTATTTATAGGTATATATCATTTTATATATGGGAATTATTTTTGGCTGATTATATAATTTGAAAGTCAAAAGTAGAATTTTGTTTCAATTTCTGTTTTCCATTGGAAAAAGTGCTGTTCTCCTGATAGATTAAGAAATGGTGGTCATGTGAAAATTTCTGGTGATATTGAATGTTAAATTGGAAAAAAGAAAAATACTTGTCTAATTTGTAACAAAAAAAAATTGAAACTTTAAGTAAAGCTGTAAAGCCATTATAGTCGCACGCTGGGGAAAATATATGTCTTGCATGACAATTTATGAAGTTATTAAATGTTTATATTGAATTGACACTTCTATAAAAACCTGTGAAAAAATTATGGATATAAATATATATATATATATTATATATATATATATATATATATATAATATATTATATATATATTATATATATATAATATATATATATATAACATATATATATATATATATATATATATTATATATATCAGGGTTAGTCATTTTGCCGTCAAAAACGTATTTTTGCCAGAACAGTGGCAAAAACTGGTAATAACCAGCAAAAATCAAAATTTGCATAAATAATTTTAGTGATACAGGTTATATGAAAAAGAATCATAACAACAAATAAAATAAAATGTTTTCTTAGTAAAAATAAACAAATGAATAAACAAAAAATATATTCTTATTTTTTAAATTTTATTTTTGCACTACGCTTATCACTCTCTGCTAAAAGATTTTCATGCACCTGCCCTTCCATTCATCATCCACAAAACCAGTTCAAAGAAGAACCCACCTGTTCTATCCTGAGTTAAGGAAGTGTTGATCCTCCCTCAAGTGTAATTTTTTGTATTATAAAAAAAAATAAAATTTAAATAAGAATTTTAAAACTCCACATATTTGAGCATAATATATTAATATATATTTACTTAACACTATTGTTTATATTTTGCATTTCTAAAATATTGTATTATGTTAATTTATTACAACAATATGGGAATTTAAAAATGCCTGAAACTCTTGGTAAGCATCTCCATGCATGCTATTTTGCCTAGCATCACTGAAAGTATACTTTTAATTGTGCCCTCAATAGGCACCTCAACATAATGGGTATTAGCTCTGATCCCTTGTGCCGTGGCTGCTGTCTTGATGAGGAGACAGCTCGCCACATTTTGTGTGATTGCAAGTTTTTCTTGGCTCTTATGTTTGAGCACCTTAGTCGCCACCTGCTTGAGCCTTGGGAGCTGCAGGACATCCCTGTTAGCTGTTTGCTGAGATTTGCCTCAGCTTGTGGCCTTTTTTCTTATGTGCACTTGGGTCGTGTTTTGTTCTTCTTGAGTTTGGGTACAATAGACCTCTGGTCGCAGTACCCTGCTCTTGGGGAATCCCCCAAGGGCTGCCCTAAAGATGATTTCATTCATTCATACTTTAAATCAGGGATGGACAAACTTTTTCGGCCACAGGCCAAAAATTGCAAGAAAATAAGTTTGGCGGGCCAAGATAAATTTTTCTAAAATTTTAAACACAATGCACAAGTACCTAATGGTTTAAATACATTAATGAGATGGATGAAATTGCGATTTCATTTTTAAAAGTTCCTTATACTGAGGTTCGAAGTGAGATGTACTAATTTTAAGGAACGATGCTAAATGCTCATCTGTCAGTCTACTTCTGAAATTATTCTTTCTAAAGCTAACACTTGTTCACATATAAGAAGCAAATATACCACTGATCTTCTGGACGTGAGATAATAAATTTGGGATATAATATTTAAGCAAAGTAGAAAAGGAGATGGATATATAATGTATAAATATATATTTCTTTTAATTTGCCTCGAACCAGCAACTTAAAATTCTATCTGTTGGCCGTAGTTTGCCCATCCCTGCTTTAAATTGTGAATATACTAGCACTCTGAAGGTCTTAATTAATATCTTTATTAATTAAAAATGCAGAAAAATTTGAAGTAGACAGTGATCTTCCTCACATCAAGGTCTAATTTGTAAAAAATATTTTAGATTGGAACAAAACTGTAGATGAAGTTGTTGGATACAAGCATTCTTCTTCATTATATAGATTGCTTTTCTTTTTATCTTAACCAACAAACTTAACAAATGTATTTTTATAAGTGTTAATAATACATATGTATTAAAAAATTTGCCTATCTCTTCTATTTTAGAAATTTTTTTAATTTTAATTTTAATGAAATCACTGAAATGTTCCGTTTCTGCTGCATTCTGATTTGTTTTCTTTAAAATGTCAAATTTGAACTTAGTAGTTATTGAAAATAAATCTCAGAAAGTGTTGTTAATAACCACTTTTGAAAAAATTGTAAATGTTCCCTTCTCTGTTTACCCTGTGCTGTACAAACATTCTTTAAAGCTTTGCATTAAGAAAAAAAATTCTATTGGAAGGGATAGAATATTCTATCCTTGAGAACTATAGGATGTGATAAAGTACTATAATCTTAGCCTATCACATTTGGTGACTAAGCATTATTTTTTTTTTACCAGATTTGTTAAGTAAAGTTTAAATAAAAAACAGGTACTATCTCAGAACTTGTATATATATCATATCTCTCTCCATGTATGTTTGTGTGTATATATATATATGTGTGTGTGTGTGTATGTAATGAGATGGACTTCTCGATTAGTGGTTGCAGTCATTGCCATAAAAATGACACTGTTTTAGCTAAAGACGTTTATTAAGATAATGTTGGAGGACGGGTTTCCACTTCATCATAGGGACAGGATAAACTGAAGGGTCTGCTAGCATGAGTTACATGTACAAGACACTTAACACCTGGGTCAACATCTGTGGTAAAAATGTCTGCCTTTGACAGCGTGCATCTCCTTTTTATTTGGAAATTTCCTAAATTTCCGCTAGGGCCATGTAGAGTTATAATTGGTCAGACCCTTTCTCTGAGGGCATAAACTGTAGCCCCAGTGGTCAATTTAGGTTAGGGGTTAAAAAGGGGAATGCAAAATGACGTAGGAATTTTTAGCCTTTAGTATAAGTTTTGAAAACCCCTGAGAATTTTCCTTACATATATATATATATATATGAAATTTTAAGGGAAAGGAGAAATGCCAAGGTAATTATAAATAAATTTGTTAAGTAAAGACCAGCAAAAGTTAGCACTAGAGCTGTGTGACTCTTATTTTACCTAAAACCATGTGCTGGGTCAAATTTATCCCGATTAATATGAATCAGTGTTCTTATTTAAAAAGTGTGCTGTATTTGGATGCAATGACATTGATTCATTTTAAAACATTAAATCATTATAATAAAAAATATAAAAAATTATTAAAATAATGGTACAATATTGAAAAATATATATAGTTAGAAAAATTATATAGACAACTTTAACACTACTAGATTTATAGACCGAGCCAATTTGACTCATTAAAAATTTGATCACTATATATATATATATATAACTTTAATATCACTTTTCAAAAACATACATTGGTTTTTAGTTAAGTAATAAAATATATGTAAACTTTCATTCCTCTTCCCTGCAGATCCCTTCATTTTGCATTATCAAATGTAATATACCTATTTTTACGGTTGTGAGTTAATTTGACTTATAGAATGTATATGAAAATAAATAAATATAGTAATAAAGCAAATATAAAGTATAGTATAAAGTAAATATAGAGAAGAAGTCAAGAACACTTCTATTCCAATGAAATTCATGCTACTGACGCACGGAAGAATTGTCAAGTTCAACAATCATGCAAAAGAAACAGATGTAGAAACCATTGTGCTAAATGTAATAGAAATGTTTGCAGAAAATGTCTTTCAAAAACAGATTTTATATGTAAAAAATATTTTCCATTAATTTTTTGATAAGAAACATTTTATTTAAATCAATTTAGAACTATTTTCTTTCCAAAAAAAACTTCAATTTTCTTGTACGAGTCATATTGGCTCACTTCAGTAAAAATAGATATATGATCAACATCCGTAAATCTAGTGTTAATGGAATTATTTAGTTTCTTACCAGTCAAAGTTAGTTACACAGTTCAGGGCAATTTTTTTGTTACATTTACTTTTTGTGTTGTATATTTTCTACATATCAGTATTTCACAGTTAGAGCAAATATCTACACTTTTGTTTTCACACTTGGAAGCTTAGCAATGAACCTTTTTTCGTATATACACATATTCTAAGGTATAAGACTATAAGGGTATAAGATTAGGAAAAGTCAAAGCATTTATTTCAATTTCATTAGTAGCATTTTAAGAAAATTGGACATAAAATAGTTTTGGGGTCGAAAAGACCCATTTGCAGTTCTAGTGTTAAGAAACACTGACTTACACACATATTTATTATATCAGAAGTAAAGAGTGTTATGTCACAAATTTTACAGGAGAGTATAGTAAAAAAAATTTACATTTTAATTTGTTTGAATCAGATTTTTAATCAGTTTTTTAACATCTTTAAGGTTATAAAAAAGGCTGCCTTTAAACAAACAAAAATAGTTTGATATAAGAAGCTTTGTGCCCAAATGGAGCCCTTTACCTCAAAACCATGTTGGTTTATAGTCTCTTTTCCAATTCAACTAATCTCAGTTTTAGGAAATGGAGGTAATGTTTTTATCCCATAAATTGGGAGAAAAAACACAAATATGCAAAAATTGTAACTTTTTAAAAAATAAGTTTTGTCTCCTTTACTTCTGTGAAGACCCCCCCCCCCTTTTTGTTTAGAACTAACGACCAGAATCAGCTGATTTGAAGCCTCCTGAGAATTCAGCTAAAAACAAAACTAGCTGTAACCTTAGCTGGAGTTCCCAGGTAACTGGAATCGTAACTGACCCTGAGGTATAAAAAACCTAGAATTTTTCGACTTGGGGCTTTTTTACATTTTTCTTAAGTAGGTGCTTTGACTTTGTGAAGGCTTTCGCGTCTTTTGACCAGAGCCAGCTTTCTGACGATTAAGTTCAGGAGATTAATAAAGTCCGCGCGTATAGGGAGCTGCAGAGTCTCGGATACCGAACGGGGGATAAATTGGGTTTGCATTGCACCCTGGAAAAACGTCCCCACTTGTGTGAGATTATTTAATATCTTTTCTTTTGACTGTGATCGTTGTGATGTTATGCAGGTGACAATCCCTTGCATTTCGACTTGTTTGGGGAGATTAGAATCCCCTTGTATATAGCCTTATTTTCTCAAGAAATAAAAGGAATTTCCAATTTTATCATGACTGTGATCCTTCTTCATGCTACCTCTTCACTTTAGAATGTTGAAGTCATCACACTTCCAATGTACACACACATATAAGTTTTTAAGTTTATAATCAGAGAAATTTTGTTTGTAAAATACTGTATGTAATTGTATTGCTTAATCAGGTTATCCCTTTATGACTTGCTCTTGTAGCTGCTTCAAAACTTCTAGAACAAATTCAAGAAGAAGAGAAAAAGGAATATTCAACAGATGACATTGAATCTGTTCCTGCCCAAAAAAGAGGTAGTACTTAGGAAAATATTAATTATAAGTTCAATTTATTGATGTTATCTCTAATTTTTTAAAACAATTGTATTAATGGCTGTGTAATAATTTTTATAAATAAAGGTTGACTTTTCTCTATATAAATTTTTTAAGTGTAATTACATGTAATAATTTATTCATTTATATATACTTCATTTTATATATACTTTATAGATATGTCTTAAAAAAGCCTAGGTTCTATGACTAGCAGTTTATGATTCTATTTTTTCAGCTATTTTTCTTTTGAAGAAGATTATCATTTATTAAATTGTTTTTAATAAGATTACAGTTATATGGTTTCCACTCTTAAACATTATAATCAGTGGCGTGCGGTAGGTTTTCATGCAGGGTGTGCAGAGAACATGGATTTTCCAATAAATCTTTAATTATTGAGACATCTGTTCTCCATTCTGAAACGGGTTAATTATTATGTATATAAATTTAAAGATTACAATAAATAAAATATTTACCTAAGAGTAGTCGAGTTATAACTATAAAAACAGCTAAATTTATGACAATTCTACTAGCACTGAAGCAAAACTCATGTCTTTTGCTGTATGGTATCATATTGGCTTTGAAAAAGCAATGCTTCAGGCTTCTACGAAAACGTTTATGTTCAGCAAATGTAGCACCACATGGTGCTCGCCGCTGCGTTGCGACAAACCGAACGTCTATCCCACGTTCAGAGGATTTTGCTGCACGCTGGCACAATAAAGTGAACTGTTTCTTGTTTGGTCAATGGATTAAATTATATTTATTAATTGTTTTTGACATTTGAAAATCATATATTCTGCGAAAAACATCTTGACAGTTTTTAAATATAAATCCAGGGATATGGTGTTACATAATATAACTTATATACTGTCTGTAAGACACAATGAATGGTAAAATTTCGACTGTTCTGTTAAAATTAGTCTCTTTAAAACAAAACATTATTTTTCAGCTAATTATTTCAATAAATATACCGAAATTAATTTACCACGCTAAAACATTTCACTTTATATTGATGAAATACATCTTTTATATTTCCATGAAAGCAAAATCTTACAATATATAAATTTAAAAATTAACTGTCTGCAAAATCGTATGGCCAGTTAATCAGTTAAAAAACCAAAAAAAAAAAGTCCCCGCTGTTATACAAAGCTTAATAAACAGTACCTTCGAATGATTCTAAATGCCAAGTGCAGGAACAATAGCTGCACTTGCCTCAGTACCATAGTATGCTGTTCTTCTCCAGTAGCCCATACATATAAATTGCGTGATTTTCAATTTAGTGCGCAGTGCGTACACATCAGAACTCCCTATGTTCGTTTGCGTGCTATGTGGTGCAGTACCTAGTACCGCACGCACTGTGGGAATACAAACAAGCAAATCAACATAATATTTAAATATATTATAAATAATATTTATTGTATATCACATAAAGATAGGTAGACATAGGTGCAGAAAATTATTGTCCCTCATTTTGCCAGGATGTGCAGTGCACACCCTGCACATATGGACCGCACGCCATTGAATATAATTTACTTTAAGCAGTTTTTCACTCACATTTATTCAATACTATTTGCAGAAGTTAGAGTTATTTCTTTTATATGAAAAGTATTATGATTATCCTTCCTGGTTTTTTTTTTTAGGTAGAAGAAAGGCTCCAAGGAACCAGAATACTAAATGTATTGATTCTGACATACTTATTTTGTAAGTAATTCAAAGAATAAAAATTTTTATATAAAGTTTTTTAATGCATTTTGTTATCTAGAATACTTAAATTAAAAAAATTATAACTATAGTATTTTAATACTTTAATATACATGGTTTCCACGCACCTGGAAAATCATGGATTTAGACAATGGATTAACTTTGTCATGGAAAGTCTTGATTTTTCAAGTAAAATGAGTAAATGTCATGGATCTGCTAAACTACCGATTAAAAAAAATGCATTGAATTGTTTAATTCTGTTTTTACTTGTCATTTAGCTGAAGTTACTGAGTTTGGTATTTATGTATTATCCTATTGACCTAGTAAAATTTGTTCACCAAGGAAACTCAAAGCAAGAAAGCTTAATGGGTGGGTAAATGTATATTATTCTGGTTTTTTCTTAAATAGCAGATTAAAATTTTATTAATATAATAATAATTATTATTTAATAAAAATTAAGATTTTTTTGCACAAAATATAAGTTTATCTTTAGGAATATTGTATATAAATGTTATAGGGTTATATTTGTCTATTATTCATGGTCACCTGGATAATACCAAATTGGAAACATTTTGATTGAAAAATTGATATATGATTAAACTTAGGTATGTAGATACAACAATTTATTTTTATGTATGTGAGTTTATTAGCACTTATAAAGTAAGTTTATAGTTTTTTTTATGATGAAATTCCTGTAATTTCTCTAAAAGCATATATTTTATTTGTATGTATATCAGAAGTTTTATTCATATATACTTTAACGAAAGCTTTTTAAAGTCATGGAAAATGATCTGCTAAATCAGGGAAAGTCATGAAAAGTCATGGATTTGAAAAATTTTATTTGGGCAGATACCCTGAATATAGGTTCCTAAAAATCCATGCCAGTTTGAAATTTTGTTTTATTCATAAAAATATTTTTATAATGCCACTGTATGTAATAACTGTTTAATGTATTTTTATTTGAATTATCTGTGTAATATTTTTTTATCTAATACTTGCTGAAGAAATCTTGTTTTTGTTTAACTTTACTCACTTTGCTTTTACAAAATTTGAAATTTGAAATCCCATTTTATCATTTTGTTGCAGATCGGTAATTTATACAAAAATTGTCAATTTTCCATTGATATTTTAAAGATTATTTTGTTTCTATCTTGCAACAGTCAATTAACACAATCTGCTTATTTATAATTTATATATTTATTATTTTATCAGAAATGATGATTCACAGAAATCTTCATTGCCTCGTTCTTGTAAAGGTCGTGGACGTAGAAAAGTTCAGAATGATTGTCAGGAAGAACCTAAAAAGTAATTGGTTATTTTTATATATATATATTTATTTCAGTATTTGATTTTCTTTTCAGAAAATGTTAAACATTTCAATATTTTACACCTTGTTTTCTTTTTGTTAAGGTATCTGTCTACGTTAGAACTTTTTTTCTTTAAACGTAGAAACTAGTTCATGTTTTCACATTTTTAGATTTATTTTTTATATTATCATAGAGAATTGCACTTAAAAAATTTATTCCTGGAGAAGTTTTTATAAAATTTCTAATAAATGAAGAAAATTTAGTAAAAAAATTGGGTCTTTCAAAAGGTCTAATTTTTTAATAAGTTTATTTATTTCAATATTTTTTGATGATTTTTTGCAACACATTTCTTATACACTGGACTAGTGAATCACCTAAAATTTTTGCTTAATTTACATTTGGTAAAAAATTTTGGTCCTTCAAAATCATTCACATTGAATTTTTAAAGAATTTTTATTACCTTTATATCTAACTATGTGTGTAACATCATTAAAAATTATCCAAATATAAAGCTTTTAGGTCATTCACTAGTAAATACTATCAAAAGCATTCATAATAATTTTCAACAAAATATTTTAAGAACTTTTTGAGAAATTACATTTCAAGTTTCGACATTTTATTAAAAATACCGTTCTGAGAAAAACGCATTTGAAGTTTATGAAAGCAACTTTAACTATTAAAAAAAATTAAAATACATGTTTAAAATTCTCCACAGATTCTTGCTTCAAAACTTTCTAATTGCCAAATTGCTAATAATTAAAAATACTAGAAAAATGTTTAAACTGATCATCATGAAAATTAAAAATTTTTTGTCTAAAAACTGCTCTTTAAAAGAATTTAAATTCACAACTTCCGGTTCCGAAGTCGCTACTTCCATTTTGATTTGATAGCTGTCACTGATGTTTAAACAGCAGTGCCGTAGAGACAAAATAAAAACAGATTTAGAAGCCTGAAAGTTGAAATTTTACAATAAAGAAATTATGATTTTTGGCAAAAAATGACGTTTTCAACGTAGACGGATACCTTACGTCCCCATCTTTTTAAACATGAAGTAACATTTTCTTTGACAGAAGGGATTAAATAGATATCTATTAGATATTGTGTGACCAGCCAGATATTCAAGCTGAAAATGCAGTTATTCCGACATGATATCAGATATACAGAGCTATAAATTTTTGCTCTCAATCATAAACTACATTTTCATAATTTAATCTGGGCTCAACTTGAGCCACTACTTTTTAACATTGGCTGCCTTTAGTTGCTGCTTATGATCTTTAGTCATATGTCTTGCTATTTTAATTATGTAACTTATTTGTTCTTGCTGAAACAGTAATATTTTCTAAAAAGGAAATTTATATAATGTATATATACATATACAGACATACATTCAATGATTTCTAAAAAATTTCTGGAAAGATTTACTCATTTATATCTAGATTTCTGTGCAACATTTCAGTATTTAGCGAAGCACAATAAAACAACAATGAAACTCTTTTCTTTTAAGAAGAAGTTCTTTGGCTTCAAAATTAGAAGTTCTTGGGGTTATTTTCACCGGATCATGAAAATCTTTGGAACTTATGCTTCAAAAAGTTTATTATTGTTTAAGATTAGAAAAACTTTCATTTTAAATTAAGTGCAACAAAAATGTGTGTAATAGTCATAAAAGGAAGTCATGTAGGATCTACATCAGGCTTTTTTTATCTTCTATAAAACAGCTCCTTCTTGAAATTTACTAATAAATTTGGTTATATTCAATAATTTATTTTGTCAGTGTTTCACATTCAATAATGTTTTCATCTACACTCTTGAAAAAATTATATGGTGTTTAAAATCAATTTTTTATAACTTGATGAATCTTATTCAACCTTGATTTATTAATTTTAGTCAATATATTATTCTATAAAAGCCTTTTAAAATATATGAATAAAGAAAAGAATTTAGTATTAATACCCAAAATAAAGAAAGTTAACTCAAAACTGTTTTCTGTAAAGTATTGTTTTAATAAAACATTGCTGTATTCTAATAATAATAATATTGTTAAAATTATTTTAAAATATAAATATTTTTAGTTTTTTATGAGGCTTTAGATTATTTTTAAATTTATCTATTTTAACAGAGTTGATGATTTGCAGAGTCCTCAATTACGTCTTTCTGCAGCTGCTAAAAGACGTCTCAGAAAAGTTCAAAGGGATTGTCAGAATGAATTAAAGAAGTAATTGGTTAACATTTCTATTAATAGTGCTTTTTTTCTATTTAAGTTTTTGTATTTTTGTAGAAAAGTATTCTACTCAATGGCGTGCGATAGGTTTTCATGCAGGGTGTGCAGAGAGCAACAACAACAATAATAATAAAATCATAAAAATGTACATTAAACACTTCTTTAATGTTTATTATTTAATTTGTATACAAATCCATACGTCTATCCGTATTACTAATAAAATAACAAAAAACTTATATTTCCGCAAAAAACTGACATTTTCAGCAAACGTAGCACCACATGGCACCCACCGCTGTGGTGCCTCATCAGAATGTCATTGGCGCTGACAAACCGAACGTCTATTCTACGTGCAGAGGATTTTACTGCACACTGGTGCAATAGAACAAACTGTTTCTTGTTCAATCAGTAGATTAAATTATATTTATTGTTTTTAACATTTGGAAATCATATAATCTGCGAAAAACATTTTCACAATTTTTAAAAACAAAACCAGGGATATGGTGTTACAGATATAACTTATATACTGTCTGTAAAACACAATTAATGGTAAAATTTGGACTGTTCTGTTAAAAAAAAATTTTTTTTTTTTTTGTCTAACAAAACAAAATTGTTTTTCTGCGAATTATTTCTATAAATATAATACATCACCAAAATTACTTTACCATACTAAAACATTTACCTTTATATTGATGAAATACTTCTTTTATATTTCCATGAAAACATAATCTTACAATATATAAACTTAAACATTAACCGTCTGCAAAATCGTATGGCCAGTTAATCAGTTAAAAAACCAGAAACGCTTCAGCACGTAAGTCCCCCCTCTAATAAACCGTACCTTCAGATGATTCAGAATGCAAAGTGTAGGAAAAATAGCTGCACTTTCCTCAGTGCTATAGTATGCTGTACATCTCCAGTAGCCCATATATATAAAGCATGATTTTCTATTAGTGCGCAGTACGTACATATAAAGTCTTATGTTCGTTTGCTTTTGAACGCGCTACGTGGTGCAGCACCTAGTAATGCACACACTGCGAGAATACAAGCAAGCAAATCAACATAATATTTGAATATATTATAAATAATATTGGGTGCAGACATAGGTGCAGAAAGTTATTGTCTCTCATAATTTTGCCAGGGTGTGCAGTGCACACCCTGGCAAATCTGATGGCAGATCTTTATATAAACTTTAATTAGCAGTTATCTCAAATTTTTTTCTTTTTCTGTATAATTAAAGAAAAAATTATTCAGTGTATGAAACATAACTGTTGTAATATTTTGGTGTGTTTATCCTCAAAAGCAACTCTAACTTCTACTTTAACTCTAGAAAGATAACCGAATTTAGTACCTGTACATATTTTGATGTGTGTGTATTTTTTTAATGTTAATCTCTGTATTCATAGGGTTCAAGCTGAAAATAAAAAAGTTTTGTCTGCACTCAATAATGAGAAGGAAACTGATGAAGTTGAAATTGAGGATAGTGAAAAAATTTTAACAATCTTATATTTAACTGAGATATCAAGACTTCATTATGATGAAGTGAGTATTTTTTAAGAGTATTTATATCTTTCATGGATGTTATTTCACTAAACAATATCTAATAATTCATATAGTGATTCTACCATGTAGTATTTATTTTACTTCTCTTTTAAATGTTAGCCTTAATTATATATCTATGAATTTTATCATTTTATATGTCACTATCCTTAACTTATACAGTCAGTACCGGCTATATGGTCACCCTGCTTATATGGTTAGTTTTCTAAAGTCCTGTCTAACTTAATAGGAAACATGGGTTAAAGTGCACTGCTTATACAGTCTTTTTTTTTTTTTCTTGTTGTTACCGGTTATATGGTCAGTTTCACTGTTTCAATGAGTTTCGCCCCCCCCCTTTTTTTAAGAAGTCAGTGCAAAATCGGAGAATACCTGAATTCAAGCCTTTATTTCCCTTTCTTTTCCCCCTTTCTTGTTTGTGTAAAAATCACCTCTTTCAGTTCTCTTGCCCCCTGACAAGAGGTGGACATCTGTCTCGTTATTGGTTGAAGTTATCTCTCCCTGCTTAAGTTGAAATTGGGACGAAACAAGTAAAGGAAAATTTTGTTGCATTTGGATCATATGAACATTCATTTTTTAATTATGGCTTTGAAAATAAAGAATTTATCATTTGCTGCCAAAAATGAATTGATTAAAAATTTTTAAAAATTTAATCTTTTAAAGACTACCTTCGCCAAAGCAAATTTGATTACCCGGACAACATTAAACAACATTTTAGCTACCAAACTTTGGTTGTCGAGTGTTGAAAACGGTGATCACAGGCTTTCAATTCTGTCACTTTTCTCACCTTTAGTCACTTTTTTTACAATTGATCACTTTTTTAAGTAAATAGTCACTTTTTTCATGGTGTATCACAGCAAAAATCTGTTGTTGAAAAAAGAAAATCTGAATTAATAACAAAATATTTTAATAAAAGACCAAAATTGTGATGCTCTAATCTTATTTTTTTTTTTTTTTTTTATTAAAATTTAAGTAGTCATATGGTTTCCAGAATTTAGTGATTTTAAAAAGTCGTAAAGAAGTTCCTGAAATCTACATTTGTACTGAAATGTACATTTAATACATTAAAGTAATTTACGTCAAAGCACACATTTCTCTTTTTCTTCACAATTTTTGTTTAGATAATCTAGCCTATGTACATATTTCAAAACATCATTAATATATGTAGAAAATTGTGATTATAAAATTAATGTATTGTATGTATTCAAATCTAATTTATAGATTTTCTTGAATAAAAAGCAATGTTGTGTTAGACAAAATTTTTAACCTTTTTGTATTTGATGCTAAAATCATGTCTGGCATAAATCATTTGATTTAGATATAAAATAAATAGAAAAATCTTAATAATAGCATGTGTGATCAAGAGGAGAAAAAAAATCACTTTTTATTTTTTCTATGTTTAGTCACTTTTTAGTCACTTATTCTGTATTATTTGTCACTTTTCTCACCTTTTTGAAAGTACCTCAGCAGTTGCAAGCCTGTGATCAAGAAAGAAAACGTCAGCGCTTGTCACCTTATGGGAATGTCTATAAGGCTCTTATGTTATGGATTAAAAATGCACGGTATATGCACAGTAGGGTTGTAGTGTTCCCCATATATGGTCACCCCGCTTATATGGCCTGATTTTTCCAGACTGCTGAGCTGACCATATAACCGATATGTATAAGTACAAATAAATGTTTAAGTTATTCTTGTTTCAAGAACTCCTTTTCTTTAAGTAATTAAGGTAGCTAAATACTGTAGGTCTTTGTTAACCTATGGCTGATTGGTCACACATCAAGGAAAACTAGGAAATCAAAGAATTATCAGAATACTTTATTATTTTTGAAAATATCAGGAAACTTTTCAAAATTCAGCCAAAATTGGAGAGTTTTCCAAAACTACGCCAGTTTTGGAAGAAGTTTTTTTCAATTGCCAAAAGAGTGACCACCTCACCAATATTAAAAATTTTAAATACCTTATATTTCTGAAGATAATCCCATGAATATATAAGCTGAGAGTATATTTTTTCTTCAAAAATTTTACCAAAATACAAAACTCATATGTAAGCCAAAATACAAAAAAAAAAAAAATTTTATGTAATGTTTAAATATGTCACCAAGCAAGTAAAATGCCTCAGGTAACAGTTGAACAGGTGAAGTACTTCCTTTTGAAACTAAAATCTGTGAATTTAACTGTGGATCACTTCATGCCAGAATATTTGTAGTCATTAAGAATTGGCTTTTAACAATAATCCAAAGTTTAATTATAGCCTTATCTTGTTTTTAAAAAAATTACTAAGTTGGTTCAAACCAAATCCATTGATTTTTTATATTTACTGAATTTATAATTGTTTGGCTTTAATAGATTTACTGCAATCCATTTGTCAACCATGCAAGAAATAAAAATCCTGAAAAAAATTGAATTGGGAAAGTTTAAGTTATTTTAAGTTGATTTTATTTTATCCAAAACAGTTTTAACATGGAATGAGTCATATAGTGTCTGGGACTTCATTAAGAATGCAAGTTTAAGGAAGAGTTAAATTTAAATTTCTGATTTTTATTTATCTGGGTTTATTGTATGTTTATGTGTATGTGTTTTTTGTAGTATATTGCATCAATTCAATTTTGTGAATTGTATGTACCGTAATTTCGCACATATAGTCTGTGCGTGCAATTTTTTATTTAAAAAATTTCATAAATTATCAGATAGTCAGCACCACTAGATAATCCATGGACTATACAGGCAAAAATATGGATTTTAGAATGACATTATTAAATCATTTTAAGAATAAAAACCTAAGTACTGTAGAGTGTCAAAAAGTATGGATTAGACGCAATTAATTCACCTTAAATTTTGAAATCATTTTTTCTGCCATAGCTTCAGAGACAAATTTTAACTGAAGAAACAGAACAGTCTACATTTCTCTGATCAAGAACCCAGCTATGTAAATCTAGTTTTCTAATGTTGAATTTTTAAACATCGATTGGATCGCTTTCTTCTCATATTTTTAATGTTTCCTTTTGCTTGTGCCAATTTCTTACTGATTTCTTGTCGACCTCAATGTTGACCTTCTGAATTACTTTCAGCTTGAAATCAGCAGTAAAACTGCGACGATGTTTTAAAGACATAATAAATGACCAATATTACCCCAAATCAAAACTCTGGAAACAAGACACTCTGTTACGAGTGATCATTGTGGTGAAATAACCTTCGACTTTCAAACTTTTATCTTGAACCCATCTACTCAGTGTCGTCAATCGGAGCTGAATACTATCGTAACTAGTAACTATCGATATTCCTTACTTCAGGACACAATTTAAGATTGCAGTACTTGCTACAACTGATTTTTCTGCTATACGGGTTGTATTTTTTTCATGGTTTGTTACCAATACGATAGGATGCTTTCTTAATGTCTCATGAGTCGTGATTTTGTTTACATTTGATCATCGGCAAATCACGCGACGTGCTCTTTCTTCCCCCCCCCCTTCTCCCGATTTTGATGATTTGAGCAATGAACAGCCAGCAGATAGTTTGCGACTGAAAAAATTTGCTTTTAAAATACATAATCTGCAGACTATACATGTGAAATTATAGTACATAGATAGTGGAATAAATATAGATACTGCAATTATTTCTTTATTTTAGGATGAAAAGTTTTCAGCTATCTTTCAAAGAGTTGCAGATTTACTTCACCTGAATGTTTCAGAATTTCTGCTTTGCCTCAGAAATAGAAATATTAAAGTTGATGATACACCAAGAAGTCTAAACTTAACTTGTTCTGATATTGTTGGTAATTGTCTCTTTCATTGTTTATGTTTGTTACAGCTAAAATGGACTAAATTATTTCTTCAATTTTCTCATAGTATTTTTCCCCAAAATTTATTATAGTGTTTTGATACCTTTTATTTCAGTCACTAAATAATTTTAGAATAAATATTATAATTACCAGGGTCTGCATTTTTGATGGTATCCTTTTGCCCTTTTAAGTTATTTTGAGAAAATTTAGTACAATAATGCAGGGGGTGTTTGTAGTCTAGGGAAAGACCAGAATTATAGGGATTTCGTACTTTCAAATGAATCAAAGAATACAGCAAGTTCTCTGTAACACTTATTTTCTCAGCCACTGTAATCTGTCATCTTTCTTGACTCTTAATCTTAAAATGACAGATTGAAACTCTGTAAACTACAGTGCAGGAGACTGTTGTGAAAGGAATATATTATTTATTAATTTGAGAGGTGTTAATGCTTATGGATGAAAGCAATAGAATCTGTGAAACTATCTAACAGTAATTGACTTTTTAATTTGTAAAAGAGCCTATTTTTATTGAACGTGGATGTAATGAGAATCAATATGCCTGTTGCTTGGGGAATGTGCTCCTCCACAGCTGATGTCAATTTTTCGACCAGTGGGAGATACCATTAATGGTTCCAAAGTGTTTTTGTGATGTTACAAAGGCATGGCTAAAAATTGGAACATAGAGTGGGGATAACCAAGAAAGGTGACAGTTTAACCAAAGGGGAGGATATTCCACTCACCAGCTGTAGAGGAGAAAAAAAGATATTCTCACTTCCTGACACCAAAGATAATTTTATTTATCACAGTTTGGACATGATCTTGATGCTATTTTGTTATATCTATTTATATTAATTTAAATTTTATAATTTGTCCACAATGAATGTGTTATTTGCTGAAATGGAGTTTCTTGTTGTTGAGATTGGATTTCTTGAGAGGGTTGAGGGTTCTTTTCAAACCCTCAATATCTGCTACTGTAAAAGTAGGTAGGCTGGTTGAGATGCTTTACATTGGGCAAAAGGACAGGTAGGTCAAGACAGGACTCCTAGCAACTTGGAAAATCAATTAATTGCAAAATGGTCAGGGAAAATATAGAATATTTATAAAATGTCCGAGAAAGTTAAAATACTTTCTAAAAGTTAGTGAAAAGAATCGGGCTGATTTTTTTAAGCTGCTTGCTTTAAGTTTATTTTATATTAATTTATAAAAAATAATCTTAAAAGCTATTAAAATTTACCACTTTCAAATGTAAGCACACTTATCATATCAATTAACAAAAGAAATTGGTGGCTTTTCTTTATTCAAAGTAATTTTCATAATTAAAGAAAATCTGCTTTCTTTAATTTTTTTTAGAATAAAATTTAGTTTTTTAAATATGGAGCATAATTTTATATCTTTAAAAGATTCTATAGAAGTAATTTAATTCCCCCCACACCTCCGATATAATATACTTCTATTAATAATACTTCTATTTACATCCATCTTGATGTATAAGTTTATAAAAATATCCAGAGATTTTATTTGGCCTCACAAACAGTTCTGGTAATGTTTTGTATATTGATAAATTATATGTAATATGTGTAATAAAGTATAAATATGATAATTTTTAATAACATGGAGGATGTCAAGCTGCAGTAGTTGTGTAACAATATTACTTAAAAATAGCCAGTAAACATTTGAATTTTAAATTAGTTTTTAAAATTATCTGGACAGTAACCATTTAAATACTATCAAAATCTATAGGTTTGAATTCAACCCTGAGCATTAATATTAATGTTCATAGCTATTTAGAATCTTTTTTTTTAGCAATTAGTCCTGTTTAACTAGCCCTCTGCTGAACAATGGCTGAATGGCTAGGGTTCTGCTCTTTGGACAGGAGTTCAAGAGTTTGAATCTTATTGGCATGGATGTTTGTACTCATTTGGAATCAGCCTTTAACAATAGGTCCAGGTCTCTTTAGTTCTCGCATTGCAAAGCAGTAGACAATAGTACTCCAAACTAAACCTAAATTAGCCCACATGTCACAAAGACTGAAATAGTGCTCCAAACCAAGAAATCAATCTGGTTTCATATCACTATGGAGGTTATCAAAAAAATGGTTTTTCTGGAGACTTCGTAGATAAATTGGCATGTTACCTGTTTTAATAAACTCTAAACCAGGGGTGCCCAACCCAAATTAGTTGGTGGGCCAAAAAACAATTTACTGAATTGAGGTGGGTCGCACATATAAAAATAAAACAACAAATTATTCAAAATATGCATTTTTACAGTGCCAGCTGCGACTGTACATAAAAGTTGTTACACATATATCATATCTACAACGATAAACATTAACTATACTGTATTTATAATCACCCTCAACACCTTACCTTCCTCCCTAATCATGAGGGTTAAAATATTATTATTATATTTATACTATAAATATATATTGTAGTTTATTCACAAGCACTACCACATGTATTATTTTAAAATTAATGTGAGATTTGTTTTTGTATTTTACTAAAGATTTTGTTAATATCAACGGATAATGTAGTCGGCGCGCATCATAGCTGATTGGTCATGTTTTTATCAAGCACCCTGCTGCAACACTTTGTTTTTAATGTTTTATGTTTCTATGTTCTATTTTAATTCTATGTTTCAACTATATATAGTCAAAATGACTAAAATTATATAGACTGTTGAAAACTTCAATTGGGCTGCAAAAAGTTTTTAAATGGGCCATGTGCAACCCATGGACTGCGTGTTGGGCATTCTGCTCTAAACCACTGCATTTAGAAGTGAAAAGACAAACTTTAAATTTTGATTAAAAATATTTTTTTATATATAATTTTCCTTTTAAAAGTTTCTATCTCTTTGTCCCTTAAAACTTCCTAAGCAGGTTCATCTGTACTTGCATATATGATTTTAAATACATATACATCACAACAGCATTTATATAGTAATGCTATGCAGGTTGTGACATTATCTTAGTAACCAATATTGGAAGGTTTAACCCAGAGGTTGGCAGATTTTCTCGAGAGAAGAGCCAAACTGTCAATAAAAAAAGATCAGAGAGCATTAATATGTATTATAGCTATTGTTACAATACATAGAGGCAGTATTCTGAAGAGCCACAAAAGCCTCTGCAGAGTCACATGTGGCTCATTAGACATATCTGTAGACCTGTGATTTAACCTATTCTCAAATATATAATATTTAATATAAAGTGGATTAACTTTAAGCTAGCATTGTTTACATGAACAGTTCATTTTTAATTAATAGCATACATTTTAAAGTAATTATATTTTTGTGAATTTTAGAATGCATTCCTTATAAAGTTCAGGGAGCTGAGTCAACAAAGTATGATGATAATAGGCTCCAATTACAATTCCAGGCCAGTGATATGAAAGAAAAAACTGAAATTTGTATTCACAAGGTAATGTATATTCATTCCTATTTCTGTGTATAACTGTAGGTGTTCAAACTTTTTTGTCTTCTTTTCATTAAAATAAAAAAGACTTTACTTGTCTTTTTAAATGAACAATGTATGTTCCAGCAAGAAAGGCATAATTGACATCCTATGGATATTCTATATATATCCTACTATACATATAACTTAGACAACCCACATCCAACTGAAGAGTTTATGGATGCAAAAGCCTAAGTGGGTGGAAAAAACCTTGTGACATTATTCATTTTAATGTTATACACTGAATTATTGACTTAAATTTAAAAAAAAACTTTTTATTATCATCACTATTTTTATTAAATATTTTCATTCATTTTAAAATTTAATTCATATAAAAGAGTAGTTTGAATTTAATATATTATAAATTTCCTTTAACTTTTTAATATGGTTACGATTATTATCTATTCTTTTAAAGTATTCGATCTCTGTTTTGTTTTCGTATTTTTTAATAAACATCGGAACGAGATTACATCTAACTTGCATATAATGCTGAGGGTTGCCTATCATTCCACATTTACAAATTAGTGAATCTAATTTTCCAATGCTACTTTTATACTCAAACTGTTTCTTAATATCACACAATGCAATTATTTTAACTTTATATATATATATACACATATATATATATATATATATACATACATACATACATACATACATATACACACATATACTATAGGTTTACCATTCTAAAATTTGGCATAAATATTGCTGAAAAATTTTTAAATATAATTTTTTTAATAAAAATTTTTTTTAAATTCCAATTTTAAAATTTGGATAAAAAATTCTTTTAACTATCTTTTTTACTAAAATTTTAGTTGTTGGATATTTAGGAGAATATTAAAACCCCTATTAAATACACTCTAATATAATATAAAACTTGATTTACATGTACATGATTTACATGAAAATATGAGTATTTTAAAAACAAATAGGCCACTTTTATATTCAAATAGTTTCTCAGCATCACAGAATGCAATTATTTTATAAAATTCATTCAATTTTGAAAAAAAAAAATAATTTTTCTCTTTAAGGTACTGAAGAAAATTTGGCATAAATAATGATAAAAAGGGTTAAATAGATTTTTAAAAAATCAAATTCTAATTTTAAAAAATTTTCTATGTTTTAAATAATTTGGTCATATTATATAGCTTATGAAACAATATTAAACAAAAACTGAAAAAAAATTCGTCAAATTTCAACACTAGGGTAAATAGTTCTCAAGTTACAACTGCTTGAAGTTTTAAAAATATATAAGATTTATGAAGTTTAAAATATTCACAACACTTAAAATAGTTTTAAAAAAACAATGAAACTTTGCAATTTTCATATTGAAGGCCGTTACAAAAAGCAAGCATAAACTCATTAGAATGTAAAACATAAATAAAAAAAAAAAAAATCAGGCTTGCAATTCCGTCACTTTTCTCACCTTTAGTCACTTATTTTACAATTGATCACTTTTTTAAGTAAACAGTCACTTTTATCATGGTGTGTCACAGCAAAAGTCTGTTGTCGAAAAAAGAAAATCTGAATTAATAACAAAATATTTTAATAAAAGACCAAAAATGGGATGCTCTAATCTTATTTTTTTTTATTAAAATGTAATTAGTCATATGGTTTCCAGAATTGAGTGATTTTAAAAAGTCGTAAAGAAGTTCCTGAAATCTACATTTGTACTGAAATGTGCATTGAATACATTAAAGTAATTTACGTCAAAGCACACATTTCTCTTTTTCTTCACAATTTTTTAGATACTTTAATCTATGTACATATTTCAAAACATCATTAATATGTACAGAAAATTGTGATTATAAAATTAATGCATTGTATGTATTTAAATCTAATTTATAGATATTCTTGAATAAAAAGCAATGTTGAGTTGTGTTAAACAAAATTTTTAACCTTTTTGTATTTGACGCTAAAATTATGTCTTGCATGAATCATTTGATATAGAGTTAAAATAAATAGAAAAATCTTAATAATAGCATCTGTAATCAAGAGAAAAAAAAAAACGTTTTTTTTTTTCAATGTTTAGTCACTTTTCTCACCTTATTGAAAGTACCTCGGCAGTTGCAAGCCTGAAAAATGCTTTTTGTTGAGTTTGTGAAATTATCCATGTCTTCTATTTCTCTTAGCATTTAATATTATTTTAGTTTAAAAGTATCTAGTGTATGTGCTGTGTTTTGGGATCATACTAGTGTAAAAAAAAGTTATTTTCATTTTAGACCTTTTTTTGTGTGTGTGTGCTACTTCTAAGACTGGAATGTAGAGTTCTGGTAAAAAGGTGCAATATTAACAATATCTCCAACAATCTCCACCTCCTCTTTTTGCTTTTTGATGTCCACTAACTCTCTCGCTTTCTCTCATTTTCTTTGCCAGCAGAAACTGAGTCATGTTTTGTTCTTCAGCACATTGAAAAATTAGCTGCATGTAAAAACTTCCATCATCCAATGCATTGGCCAATCAGCTGTGAGTCAATGAGTAAAATAATGATAATGGTACATTCATGGCCCAGTGATATCCAAGGAGCACTGAAAAGGCAACTTTAATGGATTTAAAGTAATGAAACGAGGGGGGATGAAACACCGATCTGGTGTATAATTGTTATTTTTGCATGAAACACTACAGTGTTTAATTAATACAAAAATGAGTTGTATTTAATGCAGACAAAAAATTGATTTTATTATTATAGTTTAGAGATATTAATATAGATATGGTTTTTTATGTTTTTAAACATTGTTTATGTATTAACAGACATGCCAACTACTCCGGAGTTGCTACGGAGAAATTAGAAAATTTGATAACTCCAGAAACTTCTCAGATTGCTCCAGAAAATAACATAACTTTTGAACCAATTTACAATTTAGCAATTATATACATAGTTTGGCAAAAAATAATGCTGAATATTACTTTTCACACAGCATGTTAAAAGTTTTCAATACTTGCTGAAAAACCAAACTGAATGTAGGTCAAATTTAAGTAGACAAACTCTAGAATCCCTCATGTAGAAAAATGGAAATATTTGAATCATGGTCAATGTTGCTAAAAGAAACACTGTTCTGAAAAGTAAGTTGTTGGAGCTAAAAAGCTACTCATAAATTTTTTAAACATTAATTTACCTTTTTTAATTTACTACTGTGTAAAATATTTTAAATTTAATTTTACTTAGAAACCAATAAGATATGTACTTATATATAATTTGTAATTAGCAAGTTAAAATTTCAAACCACCCTATTACTCTGGACACAAGTGCTTGAATGTTGGCATGTCTGTATTAAACACTAGAAAAACAACACTATAGTGTTTTCATACGCAAAAAGACTAGTATTCATGTATACAAAGAATTTTCCATTTTCCTTTTTTTTTTTTTTTTTTTTTTTTTTTTTTTTTTTTTTTTTTTTTTTTTTTTGTATAAGGAACTTTCTACTGTATATACTTGTATGTAAGCCCTATTTACATGTGCCAGTAAAGTAACCAGTTAAAAGGGATTTTATTTGGAAGGTAGTAAAACCCTATTTACATGAACAGTGATTTCACCCTCCTTTTTATGGCATGTCTGTATTAAAAACTAGAAAAACAACACAATACTGTTTTCATATGCAGAAAGGTTAGTATTCACATGTACGAAGAATTCTCCATTTTCCCTTTTTTTATTGTATAAGGAACTTTCTACTGTATATACTTGTAAGCCCAATTTACATGTGCCAGTGAAGTACCCGGTTAAAAGGGATTTTATTTGGAAGGTAGAAAACCCCTGTTTACATGAGCAGTGATTTCACCCTTCTTTTTTCCCAGAATTGTTGTTAGAACCAGATGATCATTCGGAAGTGCAATCCCATTATTCGTACATTATGTCTTGCTTACTCTTTGACACAGAGTATGACTATTTTTCTTGAATCATGTGAAAAATTTTCCAGATTATGAAGAAAATTGTACATATTTTAGTCATTGCAATATTAAAAACAAACATTCACTAGAAATTTCCATAAAATGTTTATTTGCTTCGCAGTGTTACGCAAATGCAGAAAATTTTTGTACTATAAAATATATCAAGTGTAAAAATTCTAAATTGTAAATTTTTTTTTAAAGCTAAGTCTGCAGTTTTAAGAGAAAATTACCTAAAACAACAATAAAAATTTAGTTTTTATTCAATTAAAAAATATTTTCTACTTATTTATTTTACTTTGTAAAAACTTAACCTTGCTTAGAGGAGAATGTGAACAAGAATTCAAATACAACTTGGATGAAATTGTTTTAAATTCTAAGAATGATTTAGGGGGAATAGTACATTTGAAGCTGAAAAATTATTCATATTATAATCTATCTTTTTAATACTTTGAATTTGTTATTTTGAATATCCCCCCCCAACTCAAAACAAAATCAAAAATCTGTTTATACTACATATCAAACATGATATACTACTTAACAGATAATAACTCAATGATTTCAAAGTAAGCTTCAAGCAAATTGATCTTTTTTTTTTTTTCATACAATCAACCTCTGACATATGTATAAAACATTTTAATACGCGAAATTATAATCTTAACTAGAACACTTTTATTGATATTAAAATACATTATCACTCCCTTTGTATGTGCTATGGTATAACTTTATTGAATACCTAACAAATGTTTTCCCTTACAACAATTTATATACCATTTGTGATAGATTATGACCCATGTGTAATCTATTGGTATGAATTCCATGCACGCAGTTGGCCATTTTTAATATAGCACCACACAAGATATGCAAAGGACCATAGGAAAGGAGGGTAAACTCTGCAATTACCCAGGTAGAAAGGTGGATTCATTCTACACCTCATTTTTTTTCCTAGCTAGGGATAACTCTTATAAGGGGAGTATGATTCACAGATCTACCCTACATTTTATGCTGCTTTTGGCACATGTAAACGAGGCTGTAGTTTTCTATCAACTTGCATAAATTTGAATTGATCATTATCAAAAACTAACCCTATGACTGTTTTTTTTTTTTTATCCAGTTAGAGACAATGCAGAATGTTATGGACCGATATTCTAAAATTCGAAATATCCCTTTAAAACAATTGCTATTTGAATTTGATGGAGAAAAGATTTCAGGCACAGAAACTCCTCAAGATTTGGACATGGAATCTGGTAACTGCATTGATGTGACAGTTATAAATGTGGAAGATAAATTATCAAGAAAAGCACCAAATAAGAAAAATTCTAAAACTGTTATTGATCTGACTTTAGATAATGATGCAGATATGCCAGATATCATATTTTGTGAATGACCTTCGTAAAGAGTTGTAGTGATTTTGTTCAATGGAAATCCATTGAGGAACGAAACTAGATTGAAACCTGTTATATATTTTTATTGTTCCTGTTTTCGATAAAGAATAAAATGTCTTTTAAGAAAAATAAAAGTCTTTTACTATTTGTTGGGTATATAAAATTAATCAATACATTCTGGTTCAGGATGCTTGGAAAAATACTAACCATTTACCATAACTATGTTGATTCTCATTTGAGTATTAAAAATGATGATATACATGCACCTTTAGAACCATAATATAACTATATAGTTTCTGAATATAAGCCTTTATGTGTATAAGCAAAAAGTTTTTTGTTTTTTCCTCTCAAAATATTTATCCAAAATTCAAAACCTCTATATAAGGTGACATATATATATATATAATCTGTAAAATGTTTGTTCAAACATGTTTCCAAGAAGCTAAAATTATCCATTTTAAGGTAAAATATCTACCAATCAATTTGCTGGAAAGCAAAAACACAAGACCATAGATGATCAAAGTATGACATTTAGGTCAACCCTAATCCACTGCTAATTCAAACATATACAGAAGTTTTACAAGGGACCAAGAGCTTAAAACTTCTGAAAAAGTGCATTATGAAAAATATTTTAATCTAAATTTGTTCATTAGATACAAATGTAGACAGAATAGATAATTATATTGGTCTGCCTTAATGTTTTCATTCCAAAGAATTCATGTTTTATTACTTTACAATAGATTTACTGTTATAATCCATAACCTTCATCCCTATTAAGAATATTTTGTGAAAATGACAATCAACATCTCTTATAAATGCCTTGTAAGGTCTCATTTTAATGAATTAAAATTTGTGTAATGGAAACATCAGTATCTAAAAATACCCATCAACTTCATCAAGAACTCCAGAGCAGTCAAACAAATGATTTTTTTCAGCATACTGAAGACAAAATTAATTTTTATTCCTCACCATGTGATGCTAGTCACTCATTCTAAACATTTGTGTTACCGTACCAATCGGAATTCAATAAAAAGACCAGTATCTAACTGCCCAGAAACTACATATTCAAAATTAGCCATTTCAGAGAGCCAGTAGCATTGAAAGCTTAGATTTTGTTATGTATATATGTTCCTATTCCTGATGTCGACAAGAGACAAGGTGATTCGAGCAATATATTGGCAGTTTTAATAAATGTGACATGGTTTTTAATGACTTAGAAAGAATATTAACACAAGTATATACGAGATCACAATTCACTTTATGCTCTAAGAACTTCCTTAAAGATATTCATAACCCCGAAATTCCTCTCTTTTCATTGTTCAGTCCAGTAGAAACAGCCAAGGATTCCTCAAATATATGTGTAAAACAAAGTGCTAAAATATTAAATGTCTTTATGAGAAAAATGTAATAAAATGTAATTCAGATTTTCATTCAAGCCTATCATGTTGCAACAAGTAGGTTAATTTTAATTTTTTATGGAGAAAGTTTATATTCCTTAGTAAATAAGGCATTTAATTTTTTTTATGTATTTTGAATATTTTTTCAGAATAACATTTGTATTTTTGAAAAATGCATGTCATTTATATAATAGTCTTATGAGGACTTTTTTTATACTTTTCCGAAAAAGCATTTGTCATTCTATAGAATGTCTAGGGAACACAGTGGCGTGCGATCCATATGTGCAGGGTGTGCACTGCACACCCTGGCAAAATTATGAGGGACAATAATTTTCTGCATCTATGTCTACCTATCTTTATATGGTATATGATAAATATTATTTATAATATATTCAAATATTATGTTGATTTGCTTGCTTGTATTCCTGCAGTGCATGCGGTACTAGGTGCTGCACCACATAGCGCGCAAACGAACATAGGAAGTTCTGGTATGTACACACTGCCCACTAAATTGAAAATCATTCTTTATATGTATGGTACTGGAGAAGAACAGCATGCTATGGCAAGTGCAGCTATTTTTCCTGCACTTGGCATTCAAAATCATCCGAAGGTACAGTTTATTAAGCGTTGTATTAGAGCGGTGACTTACGTGCTGAAGCAATTTTAGTGTTTTAACTGATTAACTGGCCATACAATTTTGCAGACGGTTAATGTTTAAATTTATATATTGTAAGATTTTGTTTTCATGAAAATATAAAAGAAGTGTTTCATCAATATAAAGGGAAATGACTTAGTGTGGTAAAGTAATTTCGATAATCTATATATTTATTGAAATAATTAGCTGAAAAACAATGTTGTTTTGTTTTAAAGAAATGAATTTTAACAGAACAGTTATAATTTTACCATTCATTGTGTCTTACAGACAGTATATAAGTTGTTATCTGCAACACCATATCCCTGGTTTTGTTTTTAAAAATTGTCAAGATGTTTTTTGCAGACTACATGATTTCCATATGTCAAAAATAATTAATAAATATAATTTAATTCACTGACCGAACAAGAAACAGTTCGCTCTATTGTGCCAGCGTGCAGAAATTTCACTGCACGTGGATTAAACGTTTGGTTTCTCGACACTAATGAGCATCTGGATGAAGCACTGCAGCGGCGGGCGCCATGTGGTGCTATGTTTGCTAAACATATAAGTTTTTCGTGGAAATCCGAAGCGTTGCTTTATCGAAGCCGATATGACACCATACAACAAAAGACATGATTTTTGCTTCAATACTGGTAGAATTCTCATAAGTTTAGCTGTTTTTATAGTTATTCCTCGAGTACTCATAGGTAAATATTTTATTAATTGTATTCTTTACATTTATATTCATAATAAATAACCCGTTTCAGAATGGAGAACTCATGTCAATAATTAAAGATTTATTAGAAAATACTTGTTCTCTGCACACCCTGCATGAAAACCTACCGCACGCCACTGAGGGAACGTATACAA
>CM063507.1:50631986-50679210 GCA_032207245.1 Pardosa pseudoannulata | reverse complement strand
AATAACTTTTTCTCTTTGAAATATCCCAGTATCAAAATCATTTTATTTTTAACAGCTAAATTTTTTATTTCATCAAAATATGTAAATCTTTAAATAATTTTCTGCATCTATGTCTACCTATCTTTATATGGTATATGATAAATATTATTTATAATATATTCAAATATTATGTTGATTTGCTTGCTTGTATTCCTGCAGTGCATGCGGTACTAGGTGCTGCACCACATAGCGCGCAAACGAACATAGGAAGTTCTGGTATGTACACACTGCCCACTAAATTGAAAATCATTCTTTATATGTATGGTACTGGAGAAGAACAGCATGCTATGGCAAGTGCAGCTATTTTTCCTGCACTTGGCATTCAAAATCATCCGAAGGTACAGTTTATTAAGCGTTGTATTAGAGCGGTGACTTACGTGCTGAAGCAATTTTAGTGTTTTAACTGATTAACTGGCCATACAATTTTGCAGACGGTTAATGTTTAAATTTATATATTGTAAGATTTTGTTTTCATGAAAATATAAAAGAAGTGTTTCATCAATATAAAGGGAAATGACTTAGTGTGGTAAAGTAATTTCGATAATGTATTAATATTTATTGAAATAATTAGCTGAAAAACAATGTTTTGTTTTAAAGAAATGAATTTTAACAGAACAGTTATAATTTTACCATTCATTGTGTTTTACAGACAGTATATAAGTTGTATCTGCAACACCATATCCCTGGTTTTGTTTTTAAAAATTGTCAAGATGTTTTTCGCGGACTACATGATTTCCATATGTCAAAAACAATTAATAAATATAATTTAATCCACTGACCGAACAAGAAACAGTTCGCTCTATTGTGCCAGCGTGCAGATTATTTCACTGCACGTGGATTAAACGTTTGGTTTCTCGACACTAATGAGCATCTGGATGAAGCACTGCAGCGGCGGGCGCCATGTGGTGCTATGTTTGCTAAACATATAAGTTTTTCGTGGAAGTCCGAAGCATTGCTTTATCGAAGCCGATATGACACCATACAACAAAAGACATGATTTTTGCTTCAATACTGGTAGAATTCTCATAAGTTTAGCTGTTTTTATAGTTATTCCTCGAGTACTCATAGGTAAATATTTTATTAATTGTATTCTTTACATTTATATTCATAATAAATAACCCGTTTCAGAATGGAGAACTCATGTCAATAATTAAAGATTTATTAGAAAATACATGTTCTCTGCACACCCTGCATGAAAACCTACCGCACGCCACTGAGGGAACGTATACAATAATTCTCACATTTCATACTTTGCCTTAAAATTTCCAGTATTCTGTATAATGCCTAGATATTCTATAGAATGCCAGCAACATATATATAATACATGCAGGGTAAGTATTGGCTGCACTTTGTTTTTTAAAACGTAGGACAATTTCAGGATAAAAAATTTTAAAATATAAATCACATCTACTATAGTGTTACACAAATGCATTTGCATTTCAAATTGTTTTAAATATAATAAACTAAAATTAAACATTTAATGAAAAGTAAAAATTAAAAATGAGATGCAAATGAACGATTAATTTTTTAAGAAACGTAGCACAAATGGTTAGCAGAAATTAAGAACTACTGAGAAGATAAATTCTTTATATAAATAACATTTGAAATATATCATTAAAAATAATTACTCACTGAAAGGTTGATTTTTTTTCTGCAATATTCTGGATGAGTATGACTTTACACAGTACAATCAATTTTAAAAAGGTATTTATTAAAATCTCAGGAGGGGGCAGCAATAGAAATGGCAGAGAGGACACAAAATTGTTATTGAAAAATTTTAATTCTAAACAATATTCCATTAACAAAAACCTACAATATTTAATTTATGAGCAATATTAAAAAAATTTCTGCATCCAATATCTCTAGACAACTTCAACATTTAAAATTATCATTATTTATTGCCTCTTAATTTTTGTTTGCATAAATAACAATAAGTACAATTCCTCTTGGTACTAAAACAAAACATTAAGAATCCATCTCAAAGGGTAAAAATTGGTAGAATTCCAAGATTTTCAACATAATTTACTGTATTTCAGGACATTTATTATTTTTAACAATTTCAGGAAATATTTAGTAATTTCAAGACAAGTACAATAAGTTCTATTTAGAAAATCAAGCAAAGAATTTTAATTAAATTAATGTGTTAATGTTATTTCAATTTAGAAGTTTTCAATTAATTTCTCTTTCAGTATTTATGTCTCTAACCAAAGATATAAAATTTTAAAAGGCATTTCTTCTCTACTCGGGTAGCTTTTTATCTTCTCTCAGTAATCATCTGCTTAGTAAAAATAATAAAAAAATTATAAATAAAAAGAAAGCAAGTCCAATATCACAACTTTATGGATGAGCATGGAAATGTGATGCATTAGTTTGATGTATTAGTGTATAATACTTAATGTTTTATTGTCATTTAACTGAATGAAATTAATTCATAATATATATTTTTATTTGTCTTTAGTTTTGAGTACAATGTTCTTGAATTCTTGATCATCCAAAAATACTCTTTTCTCTTTCCAATATATACATATACAGCATATAATATATATTATACTACACTGTCTACCAATAAGTATCTGGACACTTATGCAAATAACGATATCTGTGGTCCTGAGATAAGTCACGGCCTCTGCCGGTATACATAGTGCAGGAAACAGCATCGGCTTTAGTCACATGCAAGATGCTATGCAGTTCAGAGCTCTCTGATTTCAAGAAAGGTATAATTATCAGGTATCATAGATGTGAACGTCCTTAACACATTCGCTGCCGATCACGTGCCAGTGCGTGATCAACATAGAGGAAAATGCGTATATGACGACAGGTCTGGCAGCGAATGTGTTAAGGGACATATCTAGCGATCTGAAGTACGTATAATCGACAGTGGCCTATGTGATTAAGAAGTTGAAGGTGAGCGGTGATTGTCGGAATGTGTCCCCAGTCAGCAGACCAACGAAACATGGAAATAAAAACCGACGAGTGCTGTCCAGAAAAATTCAGAACTGCACCCAACCCTTGGCCCACATCTGTAAGGAGTTTCAACAGGCATCCGAGAGTATTGTTTCAATGATTACGATCCATAAGGAAGCACATCTGCTTGGTTTTCATGGTCGTGCTGCTGCCCATAAGCCTTTGATCACAAACACAACCACACTGCTCAGTTAATGTGGTGCAAAGCACATCGAAATTGGATCACAGATCAGTAGAAACGGGTTCTTTGGAGCGACGAATCAAGGTTCACCCTTTACCTTTCGGATGGCAGGGTCTGGCATCTGCCTGTAGAATGACTCCTGCCAGAATGCATTGTGCCAACAGTCAAGTTCGGTTGAAGTAGAATTATGATCTGGAGGTGTTTTACCTGGTATGGACTGGGACCCTTGGTCCCCATTCATGGTAAGCACAACGCTGATGCCTACTGCACTATTTTGGATGAAAATGTGCTTAATGCGTTGTGGCAGTTTTGCAGGTTGGACCCCTGTTACTTTCAGGATGACAATGCCAGTTGCCATGTTTCAAGGTTAACCATGGCTTGGTATAGTGCCAATAGAGTTCATCAAATGGACTGGCTTGCCTAGAGTACAGACCTGAACCCTATTGAAAACCTCTGGGATGAGTTGGATTGCCAAATGAAGGGATGCACTAACCGTCCTAAATCGGTGAAGGATAGAGCTCTAAGCTGAGCAGAAGACAATACCACTAGCTGTAATACAAAGACTTGTGGAAAGTATGCCCCAGAAGGTTCACACTATAATTGCCTCTTGTAAAGGCTCTACCAACTATTGATTTTGAATAAAGTTAGTTTTTCTTTTATATCACAGGTGTCCAAATACTTATTGGTAGACAGTGTCGATTACAAACCATGCTTCATTATGGTGTTTCGTAATAAAAGAAAATACATTTTGTTCCTCATCCCTATGGAGAACAAATTTAGAAAACTTTGTTCAATGAATCTCTTGTTAACATTTGTTATCCATGGTTTGAAGCAAATTATGATTACTAATTCTTAAACAAATTCATATAGAAGCATGAATGTTTCTATATGAATTTATAAAATTTTTTGACTTTCATAATTTGTAGGTATTTCAATATCAATATGTTTGATGAAAACAGGTATATTGTGTCACAGTGACTGAAAAAAAATAGTCAAAACCCATAAATAAAAAGGCTAATATGATGAAATAATTTTTTAATTTAATTTTTTACATTCTTAGTACATTGTGATTTTATCTTTTCCGTTAACACTTATTATAAAATGATAAATTTTCATTTAAACTGCACAGGGGTCATGAAAACAAATTTATCTTCTGCAATGTGAAATATAAAGACCACTTAACTCTTCATAGATTTCTTGCAAAAATTTAATTTTATAATCTTCCATTTTCTCATATCAGTTAACATAATCTATATTCTTATAGTTATTAAACTATGGATTAAGCTAACTGCAAGTTACAGTATTAATATATTAAGCAATAAGTCTAAGACTGATATGAGTTTATTCATTTCCGTTAGTTTGTCATGAAATAAAACATTTACTTTTGTAAGTTGTTTTGATTAAAGTGTACATAAACTTTTAGGTCAAGTACGATTTTATGTGCAATATATCAGTCATAATGCAAGTCTTCCATGTTATAAAAAATTAACAAAAGTATATTTAAAATATCAAAATAAACTTTTATTTTGTTTCTTGTTTTCTTACCGTTTAGAGTCTAGAGCAGAGATGGACAAACTTTTTTGACCGCAGGCCAAAAATCAAAAGAAAATAAATTTGGCAGACCAAGATAAATTTTTCAAAAATTTTAAAAACAATATACAAGTACCTAATGGTTTAAATATGTTAATGAGATAAATGAAATTACGATATCATTTTTAAAAGTTCCTTATACTGAGGTTCGAAGTGAGATGTACTGATTTTAAGGAACGATGCTAAATGCTCATCTGTCAGTCTACTTCTGAAATTAAACTTTCTAAAGTTCAAAGTTGAAAACACTTGTTCACATATAAGAAGCAAATAAACCGCTGATCTTTTGGGCGTAAGATAATAAATTTGGGATATAATATTTAAGCAAAGTAGAAAAAAAGGAGATAGATATATAATGTATAAATATTTATTTCTTTTAATTTACCTCAGACCGGCAACTTAAAATTCTATCTGTGGGTCGGATAAAACCTTCTGTCAGGCCTGCGTTGGCCCGCAGGCCGTAGTCTGCCCATCTCTGGTCTAGAGCTATGACAGAGTAAATAATATTAATAACTACACCATCCTTATAAGTGACATATTTCAACCACATACTTAATACTTTCTGCGAGCACCAACAGCACAGCATATTTAACCCTCTAAAGGTCACGATTAAAATTTCTGTGAGATTTAATGGCATTAGGTTATAAATGTTGTCTGTGAACCTCATAAATAGGACACATATGAAACCAAACTTAACATTCCTTTGAAAGGTAGGATTTTTTTTTTTTTTGGGGGGGGGGGGGAATTGTGAAACTCGTCCCTTGTACAGCATGACAACAAGTTTCTTAAAATTAATTATATTGGATGAACAATATATAATTATCATCAAAATGATGTAATAAATAGATGACTACACAATTTTTCCTTGTTGTTTTGGGTAGGTTTTTTTATTTGAAGTCATGAGGAAAAAAATCAAATTCGAGATTTTTCATCTAAAGCAATTTTAAACTAATATATTTCAAAAAGAAAAATAAATTATGCAAAATTCTATTGTCTATTGCTACATCAAAGAGTCAATAATATAGAAAATAAAAAAAAAAATCCTTCATATGTTTTTAAAAAGAAGAGAAAAAGGTATTAGCAGGTGTTTAAGCTGCAAAACCACTGATCGCAAAAGGGATAACATATAAGCAGCAAATTTACATGCAAAGGCTATGAGTCCCCCAGCATTATGCTGTATTATCTGCTCAATGGGCAGGGGTGTCATCAGAACCACTTGACTCGTTGTTGCCCAATTCATACATGTAAATTGACAACAGTCAACAACATAAAATGGAAAACATATTAAATCAATGTAAAGTCTCTTTTTTAACAATGTACAGTTGCAATTTTATTCTAAGACATCATCTTTTTTTGCCTCTGCTTATACAGTTTAGACTAAAAACCTGCTTAAAATACTTTTTACAAAAAATGCAGGTAAGTCAAAAGGAAAACTTAAAATGCAGTCAAAATGGCATAAAAAATTGGACAGAGCATTTGAAATGTGTAATAAGAACAGACATGTATATTATACAACTGAAAATAACAGAAACTGAAAATAATTATTTAAATATAAAAAAATAACCAAATGCATATAAAATTTAAAATATCATAATCTTCTTGCATTTCTTTGCAATTTTATAGTAAGAAGTCTGTTTCTTCATTCAATTCAGTTTTTATTTTATTTGAAAAGAGTCTTCATTGCACTTTACTTTTATTTTTACTTTTTTTATTAGCAGGCTCTATACTTGTATTGCAACTCGAATCATTCTGTGTACTAGCCAATGTGATGATGGTATCAATGTGCTTCATAATTTTGGCTTTGGTTTCATAATTTAAATTATTCCCATCTAACAGGTGATTCATTTGATTAACTTTCATCTTGAATATATTACTATTGGATTTTCTAAAGGTTTGAAATCTACAATTTTCATAATTAACATCATGATTATGCTGTGCAAAGTAAAAAACTCTAATTTTGTCATCTACTTCACTGGCATATATCCTAACAGGGCAGTTGTAATTCGGAATGGTACCTTTCTTATTTCTGCGATCCGTTAATCTCTTAAATGACGAGGGCTTGTAAAACTGACAACTGTAATAATGATGTATTTTATTATTTCTTTTAACACTACTCTTGCATTTCTTAAAGAATGTAAAAGTTGTTTTACTTTCAATTTCAAACCATTGCTTAAATGATGACACAGAATCAAAGATGATATCTTTTACACAATTTACCCCATGATCAGCAAGCAAATGTTTACCCAGCAAAGCAATACGAGTGAATGACTTATTGCAATCAAAAATACACTTAAAATATTCAAAATTTGTGTCTTTACTGCAAGATGATTTATGCAACTGAAAACTACGTTCACAAGTATAATTTACTCCACAATTCGTACAATCATTCACATCGTATGATTGTTTGTCTAAGACCTGAATCACTCTATTATCTTTATTTAAATTGCAATTCTTTTTGTGCCTACTGAAAGAAGGAGCAGAAGAATAAAGTTTGTTGCATACCTTACAGGCTCTGGGGTACTCAATTTTTTTTATATTTTCATTTTCCTGAAAACCACATTTTTTCTTATGCCTACAAAAAGAGCTTTTGGACTGATAAATTTTTAAACACTGAAAGCACTTTCTCGGATACATTTTTTTAACATCACCATTAAAAACCAAAGGCAGCGTTTCAGAATCCATACTTAATTAAAATAAAACAAATATATTCAATATAGAATGATTCAAAATATCAACAAATAATTAGAAAATAAATTCACCTACGCAATGAGGATATTTAACATATATCCTAAGAATAAAGATTTATAGTGATTATGCTGTAGAGAAATTACTCTATGATCTAACCAGTGGATCGGGACAGCCAATTTCAGTGCTATAGGTATAGTTGCTACGGTTACAGTTGCAATCATTTAAGGGCTTCATTAAAGACAGCACTGACCCACATATTTACCAACTTTTGTTAATCTTACAAATATTTGTATCCAAACTATGAAGATGTCTACACTGATGGCTCTAAATCCGAAAACTATGCTGGCTAAGCATATTGGAATAACTCTGGGACTTACAGTTACAATCTTCCCTCCTTTTGTTTGTTTGTTTTGGTTTGGAGCGCTACGGTCTACTGTTTTGCACACGAGGGCTAATGAGACCTACAGTTTAAAGCCGATTCCGAACGGCTACAAACATCCATGCCAGCAGTGGGATTCGAACCCGCGAACTCCGGTCCCGAAGAACAGTGCTCTACCATTGGGCCATCTTTCGGCCTTCCCTCCTTTTACTCTGTCTTTATGACCGAAACGAATTCCATTTACGAGGTCTTAATAAGCATCTCCATTAGCAATAATAATCATTGTATATTTTATTCTGACTCCTTAAATGCTTTATAAAGTATATACTTTATAAGGCATTTAAGGCATATCAAGCCAGATTTGATATCAAATCTGGCTTCAATTCTAACAACCACATCTCTTTTGTAAAATTATATAAAAAAAAATTGGACGGTCCAGTTTTCACATTTTATTCTGTAGAGTACCCAGTCATGTGGGTATCTCGGGTAATGAAAAAGTTGACACTTTGGCCAAACATGTAACTGTTTCTGACACTGGCCCCATTCCCTATCAAGATATTAGAAAAGCTATTACTTTTATCACTAATGATCACTGAAATGCCGACTGGAACCTTGAAACGGAGAACAAACTTCATCTTATTAAATCATCTATGACGTTCTGGCCATCATTCGCTAATCTCAAATTAGATGTCATCTTAACACATCCTCATGTCAGTCATAACAGACTCACCCATAAACATTTGCTCTTGGCCGAGCCTGCATTCTTCATATTTTAACTTCATGCACAGCTTTTACTTTGTTTATATAATATATATTTTAAATCTTTTCATCCCATTTTTAAAAAAATTTTGGGTAAAACCCCTCACTCAAAGCTTTTTGATTTCCTCATTCGCATAAACGTTTTTTAACTTGTGTAATTAAGAAAATTAATTTTATTATGAATCTTTACCTTGTTGATATAACTTTATAAATTTTTGAGTGTTAACCAGCCAACCAACCAATACCGTGTTTATGACAAGAAAGATGTGTTTTCTTATGTGAATTCCATTTACTCATCCGCTAATTTAATTATTTCCAACTTTTTTCTCTATCTTCAGTTTAAAATTAAATAATCAAAATATTTGCTTTCTATTAATAACTTGATGCCGTTGATGATTACTTTAGATTATTTACATCTATACCAAAACTATATCAAGATAAATGTATTTCCACTATTCATAAAAAAGAAGAAAAAATGTTAGTGATTGCTAATAGATTTTTCTTTATATTTCCTTACCCCTTATGATACGTATGTTTTTTTTTTTTTTTTTTTGTAATATCTATCATTACATCATTTATATCAGTGAAACACTGAGTTCCGTCAACTTTTATTCGTATAAATTTTATTCTGATTTAGCTATAGACAGAAACGAGATTGACATAATCGAATAAAATCAATTCTGTTATAAAAATTCTATCTCCAGAAAACTCGCCGTTAAGTACGTTCATCTCTGCTATCTATGGCCCGTTGTGCCTCACATTTGATAGTGCCACATTTGATAAGCCAATGATTATGCCCTTTTCGACATCGGATAAATCGCTCCGTTTCTGCATGACTGCAAAAGAAGAAATGTTTTCCTTCATCACTCGCTGCAGATCGCGAATCTCGCGATTGTCGTGATCTCGAGATTGATTTTGCTGTTTTTAGTTTTCCGCGATTAGCAACGTAGAAAGAAATGAAGTTGAAAACAAAATGGAGCGGAGGTTGTCGCTGACGATGTCAAATACTTAAAAAAAAAAAAAAAAGTTCTTTTAAAATCGAAATTGACCCCACCTTCTGGTTTAAGACTTCGAAATGTATATGTGTCTGTATTTCTACCAAGCCCGTACTTTTAAGGTTTTCACGCCTTGTTCGAAATATCCACCATCCGTTTTCAAAAGATTAAACGTCTTTCGAATTATATCATTTCTAAGATACATGTGGGCTTGCACAACCCTCCTCAATAATTAATCTTGTTTGGTTTCAAAAATATTTAAGTTTAATTCGACTGCAGATGACCATATAGAGGCTGCATAAATAGCAGTTGGAAAAATTATTGATTTATAAATTAATATCTTATTCTGTATTGATAAGATCGGGATATAAAGTAAAATTTGCAGATCTCTCATTCTTTTAATCCTTTTACTATGCACATAAATAATATGAGGATTTCAGGTAAGCCGACGGTCTAATATAACTCCTTAGTATTTGACTTGATTGTCCCATTCAATCCCCTCGCCGTACAAATACAACCGCTGTGCTGTTAGAAAAGAATAGGAAAAGTAAATAGCCTGGCATTTAGAAGTATTAATTTTTATTCTCCATTTAATGAACCAGAGATCCAGAGAATATACGTAATTTTGAATAAATGACCTCGCCATATTATTATGGGAAGCAGAAGTAAAGATCGCCATATCGTCAGCATAGAGAGCTAAAGAGATTAGATCAGACTTAGAAATATCATTGATATAAATATTAAACAGGATGAATCCAATGATTGAACCTTGTTGCACACCTGTCGTGATCACTTTACTTGTGGAGAGAGTGTGTTTGATGCGAAGGAACTTTAAAAAAATCTATTACAAAGGTAACTGTGTATTAAATGTATAATTGAATAAGGCACTTTGAGCTGAATTAATGTGTAGATGAGGCTATCGAGCGTCAAAAGTCTTTGCAATATCCAAATATACTGCTCCAGTTGGTCTTTTGGATTATATTCCTGCGCGAGCAGTTTCTACTGCAATAAGCAACTGGTGTGTTTTATTATACTGGCTTCTAAAGCCAAAGTGATTTGGAGTAACAATATTATTCTCTAATATAAATTTATTAATTTGGTTGTAAATGGCACGCTTGGAAACGTTACTGAGATAACTAAATAAGCTCATAAGGTGATAGTTCACAGGGAAAGACAGAATTTGGCTTGGTACCGGGCTTACATTGGCGGTTTTCCAGTTATCTGGAAAGTAATTAAGAATTACATTCATGATTTATATATTTACCAAATTTGCTGATGACACACGCCTACTGCTATTATTTACCAAGCAAGCGGTTGTCACATCAATATTACTGGACTGTGTACAACTCTCGACCTCCTCCCTTGGCCATGATGACTATTTTAATATCTTAAATATTTTGTTTTGAATGCGAACGACCCGTATTCCAAAATTGATGAACTTGAAAACTTTCTTGATTCGGCTATAGATAATGTCCTAATTTAAAAATTTAAGTTACAGTTGTAATACTTGCAATTACTCCCTTTACTGGTTACCATACTCAGGATAGTACGCGCTCTTGAGGGAGAGCCGAAAGTTTCATCCCATGTATGTTATCTGTTCGTTAAATCACTATCCTATCAATGATTTCCCAGTAGATCTCGAATCTAACTCCATCATGGTTTTACTCAATTAGACTATTAAAACTTTAGTCACTTCAACATATGCTCGAATTAGACGCAATTTCTGAACTTCAGTTCTAAAAATTTTTAACATTCACTCTCAGTGCATAAGAACTACTGACTTCAGAAAAATCCTGAAATAAAAAATAATCCTGGAATTGTTACAGACCTAGAAAATTCGTAAAGTATTACTAAAATATGTTACTACTAATTCTAATAATTTTCGTAAACATCGACATTCACCCATTGGTATTCATTGAACTTATAAATACTACTCGTTTTCAAACTTTCCTATAGATGAACCATATACTTATTTCAGAGCAAATTGGCTTTAGAAGCTTACATAATAGGACTAACCAGTTGCTTCGAGCTGTAGAACTTACCAACTAGGGCTGCAGACCAAGACGCTTGCTGGTGATATATTTTTAGACTTCGCTAAGATTTTCGATCTCGTCATGCACATTGGAATTATTTTTAAATTAATTCAGTTTTTGTTGTATCATTTGCAATAATACACATCATACATAACTTTTTTCATAACCTTACATGTATATATAACCTTAATGCAAACATAATCTTAACAATCGTCTATACAAGGTCCGTGTCCAAATCTAATTTACTAATCTTCAGAACATTACTGCTGGTGTCTAACAGGGTTCTATTCTTATCTTAGTCTCACTCTTTTTAATATTTTTTAAAAATAATATACTAGGAATAATCAAACTTCTGTTGCTTTATACGTGGATGTCACGGTCATATGTACTATAACACCATATGTAAATACTATTCCGAGTTACCTTCAACTCCATCTTAACACTCAAGCCGTGGCTTATAACATGAAACATCAAAATTGACACATCAAAATGTTATGCTATTTTCTTCTATCACTCTTGTAAAATTTCTTCAAAGTTATCACTCAATGAAGACACGATTTGGTAGGAAGAATTAAAAGTAAATTTTAGTAAAATATTTCTGGGTGGCAATTCATAAACGGTTTTTGTAGAAACCTCATTAAAAAAAATTTTTAAATTGATGATGGGAAGTCCACGATTTTAGAGTTAATTTAATAATTCTACTCAAATAATCGTTCAGATTGTTTCTCTAGCTCTATACGCTGAGCCTGTTTGGTCATTATTACAAACATAAGAATTAGGGAAGTTGCTCAAAATGAAATTCTTCTTAACTTACCAGTGTTTTTATCACCTTAATTACTATTTTTATCTCTTGTTCACATTTATATTTTTTTGTTATATACAATAAAACAACATATTTTCAACATTTTTTACGTATATTATAATTTATTTTTCTTTTATGCTTAACTTTAAGAATCTTTAACTTTGAATTATCCACGGTTTTTTATTTCCCTTAGAATTACATATCTATATATCTTACATAAGTCATGATATGGCCTCTTAATTGTGATCAATACCATATAAATTGTCAATGGAATATCAATCATATTGCCTTCAGATCACCATTAGAGATATGACATACTGGCCAGGTATTCCGAAAATTATCTTCATGTAGGAAAAGTGTGTAGTCATCGTTACTGGTTACATAAAGTTGCGTACATATAGAATTAGTTCCGTGGTTTCACATTTAGTGGATGAACCCTAATAATAATTTGATGTTGGCAACAACGATGAAGAGATAAGTTCTTTCTATTCAGAAAAGGATTTGGCAACAGAGGTATCTTCATGTAAGTAGTCGCGTGGACTACTCGGGGGCTCTAATTATTATAACTAATATGACCGGCTTTAGTGAGAAAGTAAGTATTATATCGTATTTTTGCTTTAAATAATAACACGTTAAAAGTATATTTTTCTTTATATAGAGTAAAATCAAAGGTATTATTGCGAATAATGTCCACGTGGTAAGAATCGGTCACTTCTAATATCTCACTTTAAGATTTAATCTTTTCTCTCTTTTGTTCCTGTAAAGTAACTATTTGTACTATTATGATCTGTTTTCCAATATTTAAAATGTTTAGTGTGAAATGCATCGTAACTCTTTTCTGTATTGAAAATTATCATCGTGGTTAAAACTAGGCTTAAGACGCTGGCTTAACACGTTATAGCCATTTTTACAAATATGTTCAAGTTTTTTTTATCTTTAAGTTATTCTGGTTGGAAAGTAGTATTCATTTCAAAATTTACGGCTTCATGAAATAGATTATTAAATTTAGATTTATTTCATAGATTTTTTATGGTCTAACCAAAGTAGTGATTCTTCATACGTTAGTCGAAATTTTGTTTGTACTCTTATTCTTGATATAAAAGTAGCTTTGGAATGCGATTGTAAACTTATGTAATACATTACTTAAAACTACAGTTCATGCTTGGTTATGCACGTGGTTCAAAGTACCATTATTATAGTTCTATTTAGTGGAATATGAATACTATATTGTAAGTTAATAAATTGTATTAATAAAATGAGAAACTTAAATGATTAATATTATGTAAAATATTAGTAATTAGAGTATTCAAAACTGGTAATGAATAAGTATACATACTTCTTCCTTAGACATATCCTTAACTTAGGTGTTAACTTTTGGTTAAAAGAAATAGCTTTTAAACCACTGGTATTATTAATTTGACAAGTTTTTTTCCTCACTACCCCTTAAAATTGTGTAGATGCTTATGTGTTTTAATGTTTTATAGTGATTAATCTTTTTGTTTTTCAGGCCATTGTAATAGATGGCAGGGGCCATCTACTTGGTCGATTAGCAGCACTCACTGCAAAAACGTTATTGAATGGTAAGTATCAATTTCTTTATCTGAGTAAAAAATTATTCTGAAAGTAAGCAAAGTGTCTTAAGACATTTGAATCTGTAGATCTTTTGTTGTCATAGCTCTCTCATTTGTCCAGCATACAAAATTTATGAAAATTAACATTCACAATGGAGTAGTTAGTAACAAATCTAGATCAAGGCTAGACTAACAGTAGTCTAAACATTGCAAGATTCTACCTTTATCGTTAAAGTATATCTGCATTTTTAATTAAAAATTTAGAAGGTGTATAATAGTAGTCATGTAGTATTACTTGCATATTATCTTAGATGTCATCTTAAATATTGGTTTTCTGTATTTAGACTTCATGTGAAATTTTATTGCTTTTTATTTTCACACCAGATACTAATTATTTTCTAATGTGTTAAGGTAGATTTCTAAAAATGTAAATCTTGATCCTTTTGCTAAATTTAATGGGATTGGTCCAAACAATAGAATGTTACCTGTTTGTCTTGTTGACTAGTCCTTAGTAACCCTTATTTGTCTCCCCAAGTAAAGTTATTTCTTAGTACCTCAGATATGCCAACTACTCCGGATTCTCTGTAAAAATGTGAAAAATTGATAACTATGGGAATTCTTCAGATTGTTCAGGGGAATAACTTTTGAGTAGCAAAAGATTACAATTCAGCAATAAAGTTTTGCCAAAAATACTGCTGAATATTACTCTTTCCACACAGTAATGCTGCATGTTTTTTTAGCACTGTGGAAAAACTAAACTGTATTTTGGTCAAATTTGTGTAGACAAACTCTAGAATCCCTGATGACAGAAAAATGGGAAATTTTAATCAGGATAATGTTGCTACAAGAAACACTTCTGAAAAATAAGTTGTCAAAGCTAAAAAATCTACTTGTACATTTTTAAATACATAAATTTTAATTTACCTTTTACAATTTACAACTAAGTATTTTAAATTTAATTTTAATTTAGAAACCATTCAGATATGCACTTATGTATAATCTGTAATTAGCATGTTAAAATTTCAAACCAAGCTGTTGCTCAAGTCAAAAGTGCTTGAATGTTGGTATGTCTGGTACCTTTTTGACTCTGGCTATTACATCTAATAATCATCTTAACAACAACAAAGAAAAAAAATAGTGATGTATATCATTTTTAGTCTTTAGTCATTTTTAGACAAAATGGTTAGTTGCCACATTAACGACTTCTCCACTTATGGAGATCTCTTGACATATGAAATAAACCTGCTTAAAGTGGTAACAAATTAATGTGAGTGTAGGAATAGACTATATGGTAAATAATATATCTTGTATGGGTTCTAATACTGAAACTAAAGTAATTCCTCTAGCATCTAATATTGTTAATTAAGAAACTTTGATACAGAAGTATGGTGGTTAACTGTTAAATCAATATCCTGTACAGTAAGTGTAACAGTTGTTAGAACTGTCCACAAAGATGGAAGAGCAATTTTTAAACTCTAATTGTAATAGTTATAAAATTTCTTATGATTGATATGTTTCAATGTATTTTGTTACCATAAAATTTGTTATTCTTGTTTGTAGAGTAAATAAAGATTAATTGGACACATAACTAAACCCATGAAATTTTAAATTTATATAGCCCTAAACTTATGAATTAATAATTGAAATTTTTACTTTTTAGGACAAAAAGTTGTTGTGGTTAGATGTGAAGGTATCAATATTTCCGGAAGCTTTTTTAGAAGTAAATGTAAGTATAAATTAAAAGTTTTGTGCTTTTTCTGTTAAGTCAAGCAAAATACCACAGTAATTCTTGGTTTATTAATATTTTTGTCATTTGCAAGCAAACCTGTAGTAGCAGTGTATTTTTTAACTTAAGTTTTATGTTCTTAAGTAAATTTAGACAAAGAAGAGAAGACACTTGTAATATGTTAAAATTGTATGAAGTGTCTTTAGCATGTCAAGTTTTTTCAGTTTGAATTTTTCAAATCTGTGGTTATAGTTCTTGTTTTATGTAGTTTTCCAGAAATTGCTGATTTTAGCTGGAAGCCAAAAATATTACAATAGTAGCATTTATCAGTTGCAAAGTGTAATATTAGGTTTTAACATGTGGTCTATGGAGTTGCAAAGTAATTCTAAAAATTAATTTAAACTGTCTTAGTGCTAGACTTTGAGAACTGATAAAATCTTACGCATTATTATGTAATTAAACTAGTAAAGTTACTCTGTATATCTTCAGCATAATTTATGCTGCAGTGCATGTGACTATAGCTTTTAAGCTATTTTGTTGTATATTTTTCTTAAAGTTTATTTTGTTATTCTTTAGTGAAGTATTTATCATTTTTGAGAAAAAGATGTAATGTCAATCCATCAAGAGGCCCATTCCACTTTCGAGCCCCAAGCAAAATTTTCTGGAGAACTGTTCGTGGTATGCTCCCTCATAAAACAAAACGTGGTGAAGCTGCATTAGACAGACTGAAGGCCTTTGAGGGAATTCCACCACCCTATGACAAGAAAAAAAGGATGGTGGTTCCATCAGCTCTGAGAGTTTTGAAATTACATCCAAGACGAAAAGTAAGTCTAAAATAAGTTTTGGTGACTTTTTAGCTGTTAGAAATATATTTATTAGATTTATACATTATGTTGCAAGGATATGATGTAACATATTTCTATATTTCCTATATTTTTTGGATTTTGGTACAGAAGTGATATTTATGCTCTGGCTTTTGTTAAATTTGGCGGCTTTTTTGAGCATTTTACTGGGCAATGTCTGTTCAGTTTTTACTACCCTGACATTGGAGCTGTGGGGGTAACAATCACCTGGTTTGTTCTTAAAGCCTCATTGGTGCACGTAACCACCTGGCACCTTTTTGAATAATTTCTCTGGTATTTCTAACTATACTGGATTTGTGTAGTTCAGACATGCTTGTATGGTGAGGTTGCTGGTCAGGTTGCACTTTTTTTTTAAAAAAATCTTTTTATTTAGTATCTGTTGTTGTACACCACATGGCTTCGAAGAAACCAATGATATTTCTTTAGCACTTTAGCCTATACTCCTTGAATAATTTCTAGAATGCTCTTTGTGGTTTAACTTTAGTAGTTCAGAAGTGCTTGCATGGTGAGGTTGCTGGTCAGATTGAACCATTTTTTATCATTTTTGTTAGTATTAGTATGCATTTACTGCAGACTGTTAAGCACTTTCCTTTTTTAATGTTTATTAAAATGTGTGTATATGTGTTAAAATGTGTATTTTTATGTATTTTTATAGTTGTAATAATATGGGGTGTTTCCCCCCTCGCATTTTAAATTTGTCTCAAATTTTTTTTTCTGTGTGCTCAACAGTCTGCAGTAAATTTTTTTTATCTGCCCATGTTTTTTTTCTTGGGGATCTTTCAGGAAACGCCATTTTCAGCTGTCATTTTTGTTTGGCGACTTTCTAAAATGGTGTTTTTTTTGCTAAGATTACCAAGAAAAAATATGGTGGCCAGAAGAGCTTAGATACCACATGTGTTCTGACATTAAATGCTATTATGATAGTCAAATTGTTAAGGTGCTGATCTCAGTACAGAGTTTGTGTTTGAATCCCACTGTGGGATGGTTGTTCAAAGCCAATTAGAATTGGTTTTGAGCAGTAGTTTCTAGTTTTAGCCTTTATGTTGCAAAAAAGTAGACTAGTGCTCCAAATAATTATTAGATATCATATACCATATGAATAAGTATAAAGCTTGTATTATATAATAGCAATAATTTTAGTTATATTTATCTAATGTACTTATAAAAAGAAAAAAAAAAGTGCAGTGATGACAAACAAAGCTGAACCTGATACTTGGTCAGAGCCAGAAATGGATGAACCCACTGACTGTATGTATCAGGCTAGGATTAAAATTGTCATTTGACTGTCTGAGCACTATTTATAAAGCCTATTTTATGATTTATTTGCTGAATTTCTTAAAAAGTAACATTAAACATTGTTTTTGAACCAATGATGATGTAATTTGCGTCGTATCAGCACTATGCACAGAACAATATGCCTGCTGTTCAGTTGTGCTAGTGTTCTATGATGATTCTGCATATCTGAGGAGTTAAACCATTTTATCTATTTTTTTTATATCTGAAATTTTTATGAAATTGATTTTTGGCAACTGCTTCTGAATTCAATATATAGCATACTAGTTATTTAAGTTTTTATATTGTGTAAAATGTAATTTTTTTCCACTCAAGCTGTTATATAATGAAGTTTAAGCAGTTTTGCACTTGTTTTTTTATAAACTATATTGTTTTTTATAAAAATTTTCAGATTAACAAACTGTATTAAAGAAATTTTTTAAAAATGTATTTATATTCCTATATTAAGTCTAATGCAGCTATTGCAGTAAAAAATATTGTGGAGTAAATGTAGATAATTGGAGAAACATGTTACCCTGTCTTATTCTTTTAATAAATTATAAACTAAAATTATAGAATTTGCTAGAGCTTCATTGTTTATTGGTAATTGAAGACATACTATCCTGTAAAGTTAAATATTTAGAAACAACTTTCTATATTACTACTATGGAATTTATAGTAAATAGAAATGAGTATAAAATAATTTCTTTTGAAATGTTTTGATGTATTTTTTAATATTTCATAGCAGTATGCTAATTAGAGCATAATTTTAAATTATCCAGTGATGATGTAATTTGCGACAGATTAGCACATTGTATTGAACAAATTGCCTGCTGTTCGTTAATGCAAGTGTTTTATGAAGTATAAAAAATCTGAGGAATTTTGGTTGTATCAGGGTTCCCACAATCCTTAATAGTCCTTAGAAATCTTTAATTTTAGTTTTCATTTTAAGGGCCCTTGAAGTAAACTTTTTTTAAAGGTCCTCAGAAGCTCCTTAATTTTTAAATTAGAACACAATCAATTTTGTCAAGATCCACCATCATGTGATTTCTTTGTGTTCTTATGACAAGTTTTTTTCTTAGTTATTTGGCAAATAAACTTCAGTATACTTAAAAGTTTTAAAGTATAAAGTCAGCTGCTCTTTCCTAATAGTTATAGTCATGCAGATTTTTGTTACACAAAGCATGGAGGAGTTAGTAGATATTTCAGTTATGGAAGTTTAATTTTCCTTGCGTGCAATATACTAGGAAAGTCAAACTTTCTTCTTTAGGTCATACATACATATATATATATATATATATAATATTTATATATGTAAAATCGCTGATATGTATATATTTTCATTTTTTAAAACCTCAGAAAGTACTGTATTTAATATTTTTATTCACATTTTTTTTTTTAGTTTGATCACTCAAAACTTTAGATGTGCATTTTTCAAAATTAGTTTTTGTCAAATAGATTTATCTTATATTAATTTTTAGGCATTTTAAAAAACTTAATTCTGAAATTTATTGAATATTATTTGTTGAATATTGAACTGCCTTGTCTGTATATTAATAATTGTATGAATAATATTAGTTCATAATAATTAAAATATGTTCCTCAATAAATAGGGTTTATGTCGTGTATTTCAAGTAGGTACTTAAAAAGTTATTTTAGTTTTTAAGATAGTCCTTAAAGTTTATTTTTCTGTTGGAACCCTGTGTATAAGCTTCTTGTGAAGGATATGTCTTCAATTGATATATTTGCTTTTTGTAGTAAATTTTAACCGAGAATTGCAGTGATATGTTTTTATGGTCTTGCATCATGGACAGGGACTGAAATGGTAAACCCATCTGACTATATGTAGTTGTCACCTAACTGCATTTTCTATCTAGTAGTAATCTTCTCCTTTGTACCCTTTGGAAAATTTACAATAGCCATGAAATTATTCTTGATAACTTCAGTGTAGGATTCTACAAGATCTCTGAATTAAAAAACTAGTATTAGTAACTAATAATAGCTTTTAGATTTTTTAAAGTTGTGTAAGTTACCTGGGTACAGTGATGATAAATTTTATGAACCTAACACTTAGTCAGAGCCAGAAATGGATGAACCCACTGACCGTATGTGTTAGGTAAGGATATCATTTGTCAGTGGACAGTCTGAGTACTAGGTATTTTTAAAGTTTTCTGTTTTAGAATAATGGTTTTATATTTTTTGTAAGGATTAATAGATTTTAGTGCTTTACCTGATTACTGAGTAGTTAGTTTTAAATAGTTCTACTGATGCATACTAATTTTTCTTTTAAAATGCCCACTTAAGGCAAAATAATAAGCAGCTTAAACTACACTCATCTTAGCAGCATGTATTGTATTTTTCTGATGAAGGGCAAATTTACTTACTAGGTAATGAAAAACAAAAAGTTGTCTTTTGTAAAGTTTTCACTATACCTTCCAAAAAAATTTTAAAGTTTAAATATTATTTAACAGTACTTATTCGTTTACTGCATTTTCTGTTTCATTTTTTTTATAAGTTTACTATTTTAATTTGAACTTATTTTGCAATCATGATTTTTGTTTTTAATGTTTTACTCATTAGGAAGCGTATTTTTATATATTAGTAATAATTTTTAACACATCAGTTATGTACTCCTTAAAATGCATAAAAATATTAAAACCTCGCAAATGCTAGGTATTTGGTAAATGCTGAGTCCTAAGTAATTATTTTGCAGGAATTATATCTCAGTAACTGTTTACTTTTTAAGGTTATAATTCTTTTATATATAAAATATTTCTCACATTTAACGAGTTGTTGCAATGTATTAATATTTTTATATAAAGTTAAGGAGCATTATGAATCATGTTATTGACATTAATATTTTATGAATAGAAATAACACAAATCTTAGTACTTTGAATAATTACCATACTTGTAATTAAATTAATGCAATACAGTATTAATCCCTTTCTTTTCTGCAGTATTGTAGTTTAAGCCGTCTATCCCATGAAGTTGGATGGAAATATCAAAACGTCATTTCTACTTTGGAATTGAAAAGAAAAGCAAAAGCATCAGTTTTTTATGCAAGAAAGAAACGAGATGAGGTAATGTCACATATACATATCTTTGTTTTTTTAAAGGTCATTTGTTAATTATGTGAAAAAGCCCTTATGAGATAAGATTTAAATTTTTAGATCAGGAAGTGGTATGCTGTGGTTTATGTATATAAACACCTTTAAAAAATCTTACTAATTTTGTTTTTAAAAAATCAGTACATTGTCTTATTTCTTATTAATAATGAAATCTTAGAATGCTCTGAAAAGACTGCTGATATTGCGTTATCTGAACTGCAAACAACTTTTAAGAATGAGTTCAAAATACTGTGATTTGTTTCTGGTGTTGTGCTAAACATTGCCAATCCTGTTGATCTATGATTTTATGTTAGCTAGTAGTGTAATGTATGTTCTAGTTTGATAGTAAAACTTTGAAGAAACTTAAAAAATTTTCTGGAAACTAAACACATTGCCTATGATGTAATTAAACACATTAATGCTCTGTTGACTATCTTCAGATTATAATTTTTCTTAAAAACTTGAAGAAAAAAATATTTCGAAAATCCAATTTTCCTGAAATTTCCATAATTTTTATTGTCTGCTTTTAAAAGTGGCATAAGAGATTGAACAAGCAACTCTGACTGTTAAAGACAATGTTAGCAATGTGCTAAATAAAGGGCAAAGCTTAAGATTTTGTTTGGAGATCTACGTTTGGAGAACTTTTTTTCTTTTTAAATGTAGAAACTAGTACATGTTTTTACGTTTTTAGATTTATTTTTATATTATCACAGAGAATTGCACTTAAAAAAATTTATTCCTGGAGAAGTTTTTAGAAAATTTAGTAAAAAATCTGGTTTTTTCAAAAGGTCTAATTATTTAATAAATTAAATTATTTCAATATTTTTTGATGCAACAAATTTCTTATACACTAGACTAGTGAATCACCTAAAACCTTTGCTTAATTTACATTTTGTAAAAAAAAAATTTGGTCCTTCAAAATCATGCACATTGAATTTTTAATGAATTATATCTAACTATGAGTGTAACATCATGAAATATTATGTAAATTTAAAGCGTTTAGGTCATTTACTAGTAAATACTATCAAAAGGATTCATAATAATTTTCAACAAAATATTTTAAGAACGTTTTGAAAAATCACATTTCAAGTTTGTCCATTTTATTAAAAATACTGTATAGAAGTAAATACCAATAGAGAAGTAAAATAAAAATTATGATTTTTAGCAAAAAATGTTTCCAAAGTAGACGGGTATCTTAAATATAATCCCTTTTACTGATTTGGAATGAGTGTTAATGATAGCAATAACTGACTAGAAGTATATTAATGTTAGAAACTTGTGCAATGCTTGTGTGAATAATTTTACTTCAGTTTTATTTATCCTTAAAGGATTGTGATTTTGTGTATTTCCTTTTGTGATGATAACTAACGACGGTCTGCTGATTAATTAAATGCTGACATTTCGTTATCTGAGAAGAAAAAACCAGAATATTAATGTTGAATACATTTTTTAATCACTTAAAATTAAATTGTTAGTTGTAGATTCTGTTTGTGATGAAGAAAAATATTAATGTTAGAAACTTGTGTGAATAATTTTACTTTGGTTTTATTTATTCTTTAAGGGATTATGATTTTGTTTCCTTTTGTGATGATAACTAACGACGGTCTGCTGATGAATTAAATGCTGACATTTCGTTATCTGAAATAAAAAAACAGAATATTAATGTTGTATATATTTTTAAATCACTTGAAATTCAATTGTTGTTGATGCTGTTTATGATGAAAAAAATTAAGCATATTTTCTGTGATGAACTAAACATGCACTACCAACTGAAACAGCATATAGTTAAGTTTAAATATGCTAATTAAATCTTTCTCGATTTGCATGGAATGTATTTAAAAGTTTATAGTTTAGTATTTTATGATATGTAAAATATAACTTAAATTTGATGAAATATATGAAAAATGTTTAAAGATTATTTATAATTGAATATCAGTGATGAAATAAGTTAAGCATAGTTTATATGATGATCTAAACATGCACTACCAACTGAGAAATTGGATTTAATATTAACCTAGTAAATTTTGCAGTTCTTTGGTGGGAGGTTTTTTTTTTTAAGGTAACTTCTTGATTAGTTTTATCGATGTGATAAGGCTTTTTTTGCATACTTTCTTAGTGTTAGATCAACAAATTGAATGACCAGTTTATTACTTCTATATAAATTAGGTTTCTATGATGAAATTTATGATGCATAGTCTTTGTGATGATCTAAACATGCACTACCAACTGAGGTGACCAAAAAACCAGAGTTAATATTTAAGCTTTCTAAATAGTTCTATTAAATGTACTGTTCTCATTTTCTAGTTCTTTGACTCATATAGTTCTTAGTTCTGGGTATCTGTTAATGATGATAAATAATTTTCATATGAATGAATTGTGATGAACTCAACATGCACTACCAACTGAGACAGAAATCCCAGCATACAAATAAATTCTTTTTTAGAAATAGGGTTAATTTTAAGTTGTAATTTTAGAGTATTTGATTCAGTTAAGTTGTTGCAAACTAGTGCCACTGCTTTACTTTATATGTAACTAACTTGTCAACTCTTAACTTTGGCTCTACATTATGCTCCTAATTGCATTGTAAGGTTGTATGTTTGCTAAGTTTAGATAATTTCGAGGTATTTCAAATTGATATCAATATAAATTTTTAAATGAATGGGATTAATTTTCAAACAAATATTAAGGTATGTTAATATGTACTTAAGCTCCTAGTTGGCTTGTTGCAATAGTTTTTGCCTCCAAATTCTACAGTTTGTGCTTTATTCAACTTCAGTAATAAGTGAAGTTATTTCAAACCTCGGTAATTTTCTAAAATAAGGATTAAATTTATGTTTATGTGTAAGTCGAGATTCAGTTTGCAAAATAGACTACATGTTTTTAACAAAAATTCCTTGTTAAAAGTAATATATAGTTCACAAATTAATATTTTTTCAATAAAGTTTTAACTCATTCAATTTTTTTAATTTTCAGAAAATTAAGCAACTAGCTGTGGAAAAAGTTGCCAAGCTAATTGAACCCCACAGAAAAATTCTTCAATCATATGGATATAATGTGTAAAAGAAATTTGAAATAAAAGTATTTCAAACTGTTAAGTGGATTTTTGTGATTTATATTGCTACAGAATTTAATTTCACATAATTTACAAGGTTTGAACATATATTTTGAGTTTATAATTTATTTAACAACAAAGCTTATTTTTCTTTTGTTCTTAAACAAGTTTAATTTATGCAAGAATATACATTGTTGTACTGTAATTTTTACTTAATGGGTTTTTTATAATAAGTTTCCTAAATTATATGGTTAAACAGTAAAATTGTTACATTTACATGATTTGGGTTTCTGGGGACTGTTTCTACATAAGCATGTAATTATAACTAAAGTTTCTTAATCAGTTAGCTTTGTCTAAATAGTTATGACATGTAAAATACTAAACTTTGTTGCTGACAAAGGCTCAATTTAGAAACTCATGATTCTTTAATTTTCACAATATCTATAGTTTCATTTTATAGAAAATACTGCTTCACTTATGTACAGATCAGGGTGAATTTTTCATTTTACTGTACCTGAGACTGCCATGAGAAATATATACTGTTCATGTTTAATGCTTCACAGCTGTGATGAAATATAGTCTCGTTCGTATGAAACCTGAGTGATTAATAAATATTTCTGAGCTGAATAAGAATTATGAACTAAGGAAATATTACCCTTTTCTTGTCATTAATAGCTATTTTCTTAATTTCGATGCTAAACACATCCCACAATTCAATACATATGTATTTCATTTTTTTTCACTTAATACATACCTAATTCTTTTTCTGTTTTAATTCATTTCTCATTTGCATAAACATTGCTAGTCATTGGACCAATTATGATATGTTTAGTGTTGAATAGCTTTTAATAATGTTTCTTGTGTTTGCATAGCTACAAACTTCTGAACAATGATCAAATTTACAGATCAGTAAACTGTGCAACTGTGATGAATTATATTCTCGTTCGTATGAAACCGGAGTGATTAATAAATATTTCTGAGCTGAAATAGAATTAAGAACTGAAGAAATATTACCTTTACTTGTTATTAATAGTTATTCTCTTAATTTTGACGCTAAACACACCCACACTTAAATACATACCATAATTCTTTTATTTCTGTTTTAATTCATTACTCATTTGCATATACATTGCTGGTCGTTGGACAGATTATATGTTTAGTGTTGAATTGCTTTTAATGTTTATTTTGTTTGCATAGCTACAAACTTCTGAACAATGATTAAATTTACAGATCAGTAATCTGTGCAACTGTGATGAAATATAGTCTCGTTCGTATGAAACCTGAGTGATTAATAAATATTTCTGAGCTGAAATAGAATTATGAATTGAGGAAATATTCCTTTTTTATTGTCATTGATTAATAGCTATTATCTTAATTTTGATGCTAAACACACCCACACTTAAATACATATCTATTTCATTTTTTTCACTTAATACATATCTAATTATTTTACTGTTTTAATTCATTACTCATTTGCATAAACATTGCTGGTCATTGAACAGATATGTTTAGTGTTGTATTGCTTTTAATATTGTGTTTGCACTGCTACAAACTTCTGAACAATGATCAAATTTACAAATCAGAAAACTGTGCAACTGTGATGAAATAGTCTCGTTTGTATGAAACCTGAATGAATAATAAATATTTCTGAGCTGAAATAGAATTGTAAACTGAGGAACTATTACCTTGTCATTAATAGCTATTCTCATAATTTTGACGCTAAACACACCCACATTTAAATGATACCTATTTTGTTTTTTTTCACTTAATACATACCTAATTTTATTTCTGTTTTAATTTGTTACTCATTTGCATATACATTGTTGGTCATTGGACCAATTATGGTGTGCTTAGGGTTGAATTGCTTTTAATGTTTGTGTTTGCATAGCTACAAACTTCTGAACAATGATCAAATTTACAGATCAGTAAACTATGCAACTGTGATGAAATATAGTCTCGTTCGTATGAAACTGAATGATTTAATAAATATTTCTGAGCTGAAATTGCATAGTGCCATTATAATCTTGTATTTTTGCACTTTTTCTGTGTAATTTTTTTACAACATTAAATATTTTTCTGTAATGTTCAGTTTGTTTCTGTCCCAAACAAAGTTTTTTACCTGAAAACCTATTAAGGGATGAAATAAGTCTCATTGTTAGGATACTGAATGATTTAAACATTTTTCTGAGCCAAATTTTTAAAATCATTTTTGACTTTTCACTTATTTAAATACAGTTAATTGCAACTGTATTCTTTAGTAATGTATGATCTTGCAGTGATGCTTACTTGAATTTCTTCACCTGAAAAATAAGTGAAGATAAGTTGTTCTGAGTAAGATCTTAATGACTTATTTTAAATTGTTTACTGCTGTTGAAATATTTTGGACATGTTCATTTTTACAATGATGCTTTTATATGAATTTCTTCACCTGAATGAAATTGAAGATAATGAAACTCTGAGTAAGAAAATATCCTTTTATGTTTCTAAGTAGAATGAAGTATGAAGAAATATTTTAAAAACTAATAAAAATTATAGTTAATACTAATGCTGATTAAATTGTTTTTCCTGTCTGAAGGTATGTTTAAATTGATAAATACCAACATACAATATTGCATAGCATGTAGTTTAGCTCATATACTTGTTTATATGCTAATGTTGTAGCATGTACCCTTTTTTTTTCGTTCTTAAACTTCATCAAATTCTATTATGAAATAGCCTTGCAGTTAAATTTTTTTTTTTAATCTTGTGTATGCTCTTTAATTGCATTCAAATTTTTATTATTGCTTTAAAAAATCACTGTTACCTATGATGAAGCATTTGACAAGCATATGTCTGAAACTAATGTTGATATTTTAGTATCTGAGGTAATTTTATCAAACAAGTAAAATTATGGGCATATCTGTAAATAATTTATTTCAGTTTTCTTAAGCTAAGAAAATTGAGGTATATTAATATTGAGATTAACTTTTAATTAACTAAAAATTTATTGAGCATTTAATATATTTTCAGAATATATTAAAAAATTAAATTTGCTGATCCAAGCTATTGTGTATTTTAATTTTAATGATGATAATCAACGACGGTCTGCTGAAACTGACTGATTGACATATCGTTTTCTGAAAGTAGTAAAATTTCTTTTTAGGGAAACATTTGTTCGTTATTGTTATTGCACTGGCTATAGTTTAGCTGAATGATAATTTGTCTTTCATTAGTATCTGAAGGATTTCTTCCCTGTATACACCTTTGAAATGATGAATAATGCATTGGTCCGTGTTTCTGAGTGTTTGATGACATGCATTTCTGATTACTTATTTTAGAATGTTTGCAATATTTTTATCCTACTGATGATATTATAGTTCAGCTGAATGACTGTGCTGAACAATTATAATTTGTCTTTCGCTCCTATCTGAAGGATTATTACACCTCCATTCTTGAAGATGACCTTTTATATTTAAAATGCATAATGCAATGGTTCATGTTTCTGATTATTTGATATGCATTCCTAACTAAATATAAAATATTCTTACGATATATTGCTCTTACTGATACTATAATTCAGCTGAATTGCTGCACTGAACAGTTATTCACTCCTATTGGAAGGATAAATTTTTAATTATCTCTAATTTGAGTTTTTTTAATTTAAAATGATGAGTAATTATGCATTGGTCCGTGTTTCTGATTCTTTGATGATATGCATTTCTGATTACTTATTTAAAAATGGTTAAGCAATATGTTGATCCTACTGATGAAATTATAGTTCAGCTGAATGACTGTGCTGAACTTTTAATTTGTCTTTCGCTCCTATCTGAAGGATTAATTTTCCATTCACTAATATGACTTTTAAAATTTGTAGTGCTGAGTAATTATACATCGTTTCGTGTTTCTGGTTCTTTGATGATATGCATTTCTGATTACTCATTTTTAAGTGTATGCAATATGTCAATCCTACTGATGATATTATAGTTCAGCTGAATGACTGTGCTGAACTTTTAATTTGTCTTTCGCTCATCTGAAGGATTATTAATTACACTTCTGTTTTCTAAGATGACCTTTTAGATTTAACATGTGTAATAATGCTTTGATCCTTGCTTCTGATTATTAGATATGTATTCCCGACTAATATAAAATATTTTTGCAATATGTTGCTCCTACTGATGATATTATAGTTCAGCTGAATGGCTGTGCTGAACAAGTATTTTGTCTTTCGCTCCTATCTGAAGGATTATTAACAATTCTATTTTCTGAGTTGATCTTTTACATGTATCATGAGTAAAATGCATTGGTCCATGTTTCTGATTATTTCATGTGCATTCCTAACTAATATAAAATATTTTTGCAATTTATTGCTCTTACTGATACCATAGTTCAGCTGAATTACTGTGGTGAACAATTGTTATTTACCCCTATTGAAAGGATTAATGTTTATCTCCAATTTAACTTTTTAAAATGATGAGTAATTATGCATTGGTCCGTGTTTCTGATTCTTTGATGATATACATTTCTGATTACTTATTTCAAAATGTTTAAGCAATATGTTGATCCTACTGATGATATTATAGTTCAGCTGAATGACTGTGCTGAACTTATATAATTTGTCTTCGCTCCTATCTGAAGGATTAGTTTTTCATTCTCTAATATTTTAAAATTTATAGTGCTGAGTAATTATGCATTGGTCCGTGTTTCTGGTTCTTTGATGATATGCATTTGATTACTTGTTTTAAGATAGTTTGCAATATGCCAATCCTATTGAAATTATATTTAAGCTGATTTGCTGTTTCTGTCTCTACCTTTGAAATGAGTAACCAATGCATTGGCCCATATTTCTGATTATTTAATACTTTTTTAAAAACTAACGATCTCGGTTAATGTATCCCATGTAATAAATTTTGTTTTTCATCATGGGGTTTTAAAAAGGATAAATAAATAGTTTACTGTAAATTGATTGTAATTCATTTTTCCAGAAGTGTTGTGAAAAGGTTATAATGTGTATATTAAATATGGCAATCCTTTTGATGATATTATAGTTCAGCTGAATGACTGTGCTGAATAATTATTTTTGTCTTTCGCTCCTATCTGAAGGATTACTGCTCTCTACCATGATCATTTACCTTAAAAATGATGAGTAATAATGCATTGGTCCGTGTTTCTGATTATTTGATGATATGCATTCCTGACTAATATAAAATACTTTTGTAATGATTCACTCATACTGATGTTGTAGTTCTTGTAAGTTGCTGAGCTGAAAATTTTTTCTTTCACTGCTATCTGAAAGATTAATTCTTCATTCTCTCATGCCTTTTTAAATTTTAAATGATGAGTAATTATGCATTGGTCCGTGTTTCTGATTATTTGATGATATGCATTTCTGATTATTTTAAAGCTGTTTACAATATGTTGATCTGAACTTTTAATTTTCATTGAAATTATAGTTCAGCTGGATTTCTGTGTCTATTATTTACCTTTCATATGATGAGTAACCATGCATTGGTCCGTGTTTCTGATTATTTGATGATATGCATTTCTGATGATATGAGATATTTTTACATTTGCATTGCCTTGTTCACTCAAAATTTTTTAAGCTTAGATTTACTAATTACTCCTGGGAAGTATTAAAAAATTGGCCTATGGTTAGTATACTTTTCTTATGTATAGTTTAAAATATCTTTGCAAGAATGCTTTAATCCTTATGATGATATTATAGTTCAACTGAATTACTGTGCTGAACTGTTTGTTTTTGTCTTTCGCTCCTATCTGAAGGATTACTTTTGTTTTGTTCTTTATGAAGATCATTTATTTTTCAAATGATGAATAATGCATTGGTCCGTGTTTCTGATTTATATGATGATATGCATTTCTGATATGAAATTAAATCAATAGTGGTATACTTATTTGAAATGTATTAAGTTTTAGCCCAGTTCTTTGAAATGAAATATTTGAATATAGATTATAGATTAATTTACCTAAGCAATTGTTTAAAGTAATAAAGCTAATAAATTTTATTGAATTTCTGCATTGTAGTTTGGATGAAATGAGGATTTTTAAGAAGTTACTTTAGTGACAGGGCCTTTGTATATTAAAATATTTCAATTTTTAATAGTTATAAAAATATTCATTCATCCAAATATGTTATGATGAGTTCTTATTACAGAAAATCTTTGTTGATTATAATTTATGAGCTTTTTAACTCTGAGCAGACATTTATATATTAGTCTTAAATTAATTTTAGTATGTATTTGATACTCTCGGTATCGAATTGGATTTGTAATGATTTTTTTTATCTTAAGTTTATTTTTGCTACTTTTTGTTTATTATTTTTTAATATAGTATTTTGTTGGATTTATTTTAAAACATTGCTCAATGAAATGATGTTCAAAGATTCTTTTTAGAATTCTCCATACAATGCTATATATTTCTTTGCCATGATTAGCCAATTTATTTTAATTCAATTGCAATAAATTTTTTTCTGCCATTTTAAAGTGAATTTTTTCTGTAATGTTCAAATACTTATATATAAAGAATTTTTTTTAGATAGTTTATTTTCTGAAAATAAAAATGTTAAATTTCTGCTTGATAGTTTCTGCTAATGATGACAACTAACGACGGTCTGCTGATAAACTTTCACATGAGTGACATTTCGTTGTCTGAATATTCTTGGTTAAAATTATAATCATTTAATGCGACTCCTTTTTTATCTCCCACCCCTGAAGGATTAATTCAAAATTTCAATGATTGAGTACTTTTTGGAGTAAATGAAAATGTATCTGAAAACCTATGTTTTTAAGTGTAACTATTTCATTATGATTTACCACTGAACAATTAAGTGTATTGTGCTGTGATGAGCCTTTTGAATTCAGAAATTCCTTGTTGAATGATAATTTTAACGAGCTTTTTAACTCTGAGCATATATGCATATCTATTGACTTAACTAAAAAAACTCAATTTAAGTTTTTAGACTTTTTTATGTTTTATGCGCTATCTGTTAATGATGATTACTGACAAGCATATGTCTGATAATTCTGGTGACAATTTCTTATCTGAAACAGTAATTTTCTTCTTATGGCTTCTACCTTTCAAAGAGAATACAAGATATAGAAATTAAGATTTTTAATTCTATTTTTTTTTTCAGTTAAAATTGGTAATTGATCATTAAACTTTGCTTCTTGATTTGCTGCTACATGGAGCATTCCTTTACATATAAACATTGTTTGGTGGGAATCTTGCAGCAAGGAAAACATTTTCAGTTCGAATTGGCATTAAACTTGATTAAGATACTCTTAAAAATTTCAAATTGTATCTTCTCATATTAACTGACTTAAACAAGTATTTGATCTAAGGAAAATGTTTTTGCACTTTGATGAAAAAACAGCTCTGAAATTTTATGTTGAATCAATAAAATAAATTAACGAGCTTTTTAACTCTGAGTGCTAATCTTTTAACATTCTAAAAATACTTAAGCATTTATAAGCATAACTGAATGATGAATATGACAAGCATATGTCTGAAAATAATGTAGACGTCTTCATATCTGACTTTAGTAAAGCAGTGTTAAAAGTTTTATTTAAAATAAGTTACAAAAAGGCTAGACTGATAGCATATTTACAGTAAATGCTTTTAATATTTTCAGTTTTTGTGTGTGATAAATATGCTGTTTTTGGCTTGCAACATTACTCCCTATAAGAACCACAATCTGTTAAATATATAACTGTAGTTGTATTTATTTGTTTTTAATATTTAACTGACTATTACGGAAATAAATATCAAATTCATGATTGTTTATAAACTAAAAGATTTAGACCCTGAGATTGAAATAAGAAACTATTTAAAAAAAATTCTTAGCCTTCCAACTAGTGCATATTGAATTTAAAAAAACTTATCCTTGACATGTACCTTTAAGATAATACCGAAAAAGCATTAGAAAAGTTAATTTTTAAGTGACTAAAAATTGTTTTGCATAATGCTGAGAAACTAATCTTCATTACTGATAAATACTGCCAATTTTGCTACTGATAGAAAAATAGTATCAGTTGTGCAGAAGGTCTTTAATTTGTGGAAGTTTGTATGTAATTAGTTTTTATTAATTATTTGAGTGATTTGTTTGATTTTGCTGTAACATGACTTCAGACTATTAATAACTGTTCATATGGAATATTTTTGTAGGGATAAAACTAGGCTTTTATCAGCTAGACATGGTTGAGCAAATGATGACTAATTTGCTACTCTTGATAAATGATGATGAAACATTCACCCACCAAGATCCTTTTTCTTCTGATGCTTAAGCCTTGTCTATTAAAATGATTCTTTAGATTGCTTTAATACAGTTATTAGTGTAGAAATACAATCATGTCAGGAGACTAAACTGGTCAGTTGTAATAAGTAATTTGTTTTAATAATATATATAGTATTTATAAGCATGTTAAAATATTAATTTTTTAATTCATTAAGAAATAGTATATGGCATTCAATTTGTCATACTGAATGTCATGATGATATACTTTGCCAGTTCTGCTACTGACAGATATTGAAGATATATTTTAGATCTGAAACATGCAGTTATGACAATTGATCAGTTCAAAAATTTTTTTATCAATTTGATTTGTTAATCTACTCTTGTGTATTGTATCTATTGTTCCATGTATGTGATGCATTGTGATGAATTATTTGCTACTCTTGAAATAGAATGATGACATGTCTAACCACCAAGATAACTTTTATTCTGAAGCTTCCATACATGGAGTTAATTAGTAAATTACATTATTACTATTGTTACTATTACTATATATTCAATTGTTACTAATGTATTCCTTTTTATAATTTGAATGTTCATACAGCAGCCTATGAGGGGAACTTAGCTTCTGTAGAATTTTTTTGCCTATTGCCTATATTGTCAATATAAAGATAATTGCTGCTGTTTTTGTTGCACTTAACAATTAACAGAGACATAAAATTTTCTTTTATGTCTTTTGAAATTAAGTGCTAAATAAACATGACTTTTCCACGTAAGCTCTATCTTTATGGTGCTCTTACACTAAGGGGGTCATACACTTCCTACATTTGCTGTTTACTTATAGTAATGAGTGTCATATTTGCTGTAATGATGATAAACACTGCCAGTTCTGCTACTGACAGATGTTGAAGAAAAATTTTTGGTCTGAAACATGTAGATATGATAGTAATTGAACAGGTCAATTTTTTTTAACCAATATGAATCTACTTCTGCTTACTTTTATGTATTATAATTCTATTGTTCCACGCATGATGCATTGTGGTGTGCCACTCTTGAAACAATAACTTGTCTAACCACCAAGATTACTTTTATTCTGAAGACTCCATACATGAAGTTAATAACATTTTAGAGCTAAATGTTACTTTTATTTTGAATTTTTATAATTTAAGTGTTCATACAAAACGTTGTAAATGACACTTAGCTTCTGTAGCATTATTTTTGGATATCATCTAAAATGTCAATTTAAAGTGAATTGTTACTAGTTGTACCATTATAACATGTACTTAAAAGTAGGTGCTATAAAAACATTACTTTTCCACGTAAGTTCTATCTTAATGATGCTCTGACACTAAAGGGATTGTACACATACTATTGTTAATATTTACATATAGTTATGAGTTTATCATATTTATTTAATGACGAAAAACATTGCCAGTTCTGCTACTGACAGATGTTGAAGATAAATTAAGACATACAGGTATGCCAATAGTTAACAGTTCAAAATTTCTGCTACCATTTTTTAATAGGTCAAACTAAAACATGGTGTTGTTCTTTGTGGTTTAACCATTCCATAATTCCATGTATTGAAGCATTGTAATGATTAATTTGCTACTCTTAAATTCAAATGATGTAATGGGCAACCGTCAAGATTACTTATATTCTGAAAGTTCTGTACATGGAGTAAATTGCATTTTAATAGGAATAGTTACCCCTCTTTAAATTCTTGTTTAATATTGTTAGTATTAATACAATAGTATTAGTAACATATAACATTATTTTGTCAGTATATTAACAAAAAAACTTGCATTTATAAATTGAAATTGGTTTTTTAAGGCTTAAAACTAAGTGCTATATAAGCATGACTTTCCCATGTAAGTTCTATCTTCATGATGCCCTTACAATTCTTTTAATATTTACTTATATAAATGAATTTGTCATATTTGCTGTAATGATGATAAACTTTGCCAGTTCTGCTACTGACAGATGTTGAAGATAAATTTTAGATCTATCTGAAACAGCAGATATGATAGCAATTTAGCAGGTCAAGATTTTTTATTTGATTAAACCTACTTTTATACAGGGTTCCCACGGTCATGAAAAGTCATTGAAAAGTGCTTAAATTTTCTTTTTGTTTTTTAAGGCCTTAAAAGTTTTTGAATTTTCTTTGAGGTCATTGAATTTGAGATCCGGTGCTTGATTTTTCTTTTTTAAGCCCCTGCAAAATGTTATGTAGCCTCCACACTATGGCCAATTGTTCACCACTTCCTAATGGGGACCTTGAACGATGGTTCACGGGTTGCATCCACATGCTGGGCCACTCAATGAGCCGAGCTCGTGGATTCGTCCATTGGGTCTACTGCACACTTTAGTTGCGCATGTGGCTGCCTTTGATCTTTGGAGAAAAACTGCCTCTGAAGCCATTGTTCATCAAGGTTTTTGCCGCCATTGACCACGATAAGCCATACCCCCTCCAGACGGTGGGGATGGCTTGCAGTGGACCATAGTGTGGAGGGACCCTTAATTCATGTCTGCATTGGAAAATTGAGAAGGATCGTTATCGGCAATTGTGGACGTGTCACGTGACTCAACTTTCATGCACTGCAAACTGCACTAGCTACTGTCACCGGCTTGATAAAATATGATTGAAAAAGGGATATAAAAAATAAAAAGTTTGGAATGCTTTAAAAAGAAACTGTATTTTTAAACCAGTATTCGTGTGCTAAAAGCCCTTCCTTTTTTTACACCATTTCAAAAGCCTGGTTTTTTTTTCTTGGAAAAAAGTGAACATTATATATATATATATATATATATATATATATATATAGTTTTACTGTTTTGGGGAGTTATTTTAATTTTTTTTCAATTATGAACAGCATATCAAAGATGTGCTTGAAAAAAATATCAGGTTTTGGAAAAGTCATTGAAAAGTGCTTGAAATTTTCAGAAGCAAAAGAGTGGGAACCATGTTATATATTGCAATTTTATTATTCCATGTATGTGAAGCACTGTGATGATTAATTTGCTACTCTTGAAACAGAATGATGATATATGCAACCACCAAGATTACTTTTATTCTGAAGCTTCCATACATAGTTAATTAGTAAATTTTTGAACTAATTGTTACCTTTGTATTCCTTTTTATAATTTGAATGTTTATACAGAAGCCTGTAAGGGATATTTACCTTCTCTAGTATTTCTTTTGCTTATTGCTTAAATTTAAATTGTCAGTATAAAGATAATTACTACTGTTGTTACTTGTATTTAACAGTTAACAGACCATAATGAGGTCTTTTGAAAATAAATGCTATATAAACATGACTTTTCCACGTAAGTTCTATCTTTGTGGTGTTCTTACACTAAGGAGGTAATACACTTTCTACTGTTATAGTAATGTGTCATATTTGCTGTAATGATGATAAACATTGCCAGTTCTGCTACTGACAGATATTGAAGATAAATTTTTAGTCTGATGCATGCAGTTATGACAGCAGTTGATCAGTTCAAAATTTTTCCTATCAATTTGTTTTGTCGAATTACTTTTGTATTGCACATTGTTCAATATTTGTGAAGATTAATTTGCTACTCTTGAAATAGAAGGATAACATGTCTAACCAATTTTAACCACCAAGATTACTTCTATATTTAGTTAATTAGCAATTTTATTCGTTTTTAAAATTTGTGTTCAGACAAAAGCCTTTTAAGGGCACTTGACATCTGTAAAATTTCTTTTGTGTATTACTTAAAATGTCACTGTAAAGAGATTTGCTTCTGTTGCTGCTTGTTGCACTTGACAATTTAACATAGACTTATAATTAGGTCTTTTGAAATTAAGTGCTATATAGATATGACTTTTCCACGTAAGTTCTATCTTTATGGTGCTCTTACACTAAGGGGGTCATACAAATTTTTTACTATTGCTATTTACTTATAGTAATAAGTTTTTGTCATATTTGCTGTAATGATGAAAAACCCTGCCAGTTCTGCTACTGACAGATGTTGAAGATAAAACATTTTATCTGAAATATGCAAATATGCCTACAATTGGCAGTTAAATTTCTTTTACTGTTTAAATTAATCTTAAAGCACCTTTTATTGCATTTTTCCATATATGGATATTGGAATCATTAATGAAATAAATCGAAAAGGAAATGATTGCACATTCAATTACTATAAATACTTTATTGGAAGTTTCCATTCCTGGAATGGATCATGCAAATTAGCTAATTACTATTCCACTAATTCTTAGAAATATTTTTCCATACATATTCTGTAGTGCTGTACCTGAAGTCTTGCATGTTCATTAAAATTTCAAGAATTGCTAGTATATATTAATGTTAAAGTGTTCATTGATTTTTAGAGAAGAAAAATTATAAATGTATTAAATTTCTCATGGATTGCATAAGGAGTGACTAGTGTATGAAACAAATCATGTAATTTTGCCATACTTGTTTAATGATGAAAAACCACTGCCAGTTCTGCTACTGACAGATGTTGATGATAAACTTTTGATCTGAAATATCATATGGCAATTAATTGTACTTCTCTTCTGGAATATTTTTTATTTAATGACAATTCAAGAATGAAGATTGTTTTAGTTAAGTAGGTGAATATTTTCCTTTTAAATATGTGCTTTATTATGTGATTGTGGTATGTGTGAGATAGTGTTAGTTTGTTATAATTACTTAAACTTCTGTTAATATTTTTTTTAATCCTATTAAACTAAAATACTTGACCCTTTAAACTTTTAACAATACACTTAATTTTCTCGTAAGTTTTATCAATTAACATTTGGCCCTGAAATTTGTAATGATTCTATTTTGGTAGTATTGTGATGATTAATTTGCTACTCTTGAAATAGGATGATGAAATATTTATCCACCAAGATTACCATACTTTTTAATCTGAAGCTACCCTTTATAGAGTAAATCAGTGATATATGTAGTCTTTTAGAAGAATTTTATCGAATTGGGATTTATGCAGAATCAATTTTGATCACAATTTCTATAGAGTTGACTTTTCATGCAAGTTCTATAACTGGTGTTCTTTTGTGAGGAAGTCATTAACACTATACATACCAGCACTTAATAATACCTATTTCTTTTATATTTTTAATTCATTACCCATCACTTTATTTACAAATACATTACCTGTCATTTGAGCAGTTATGGCGTGTTTAGTGTTAATGATTATTCTATTTGGCTATTGATGAGCAATATAAATTGTTTGTTTCCTGTGATATCAAATTTAGTAGCTGTATAAATCTCAGTATAAATTGTATTGTGAAGCTGGTTTTTAAGATCTTAAAGATGATTTTTTAGAACTAAGTAATTGAATTGTAATTTTAACGATATATGCATTGATGATGATAAAAACTGCCAGTTCTGCTACTGACAGATATTGAAGAAAGAATGTTGGATCTGAATTATGCAGTTAAGCCAATTTTAATACAATTGAAGAAATTTTTTTTATAAAGATTTGTTTTTTGCTCTTGTTCTGAGTAGCATATTCACTTGACAGATATTAATAAAAGTTGGTTAGATTACATATTTCTGTGTTTTGAAACAGCTATTGCATAATGCTTTCAATTTTCCTTGTATGGGATGGATCATGATGATTAATTTGCTACTCTTGAAATGAAATGATGAAATATTTAACCACCAAGATATGCAATTATAATTTGAAGCCATAATTGAATGAATTTTAAGTTTTCATTGTGCATTCACTCTTCATTTATTCCACTGAAATCAAATTCAGCTAATGGTTTTGATGGCTATGTTTTTCTTCCACTGCTACACTCCGTACCTTTAAAAACTTGATACTGTTATGCCTTGCACTTTTAAGTCAGTTTAAAGGGGCTTTATTTTTAAAGTCACTTAGTACAAAGTGCTATAATAAAGGACTTTTCCACGTAAGTTCTATCTTCATGGTGCTCTTACACTAAGAGGGTCATACATTTTTGAAATTTTCATTAAATTGAACATACTAATTTTAAAGTATTGTTGCAGAGATCCACTTAGGTCTTCATTATTATATTTAGATTTAAAAGGTTTTAGCTTTTGTTTAGACTGTCCTTGTTCTGTAAAGCTATTTGTTGAATTTTAAATAAAAAATTTTTTTAAAAAAGATTTTGGTTTCATTTATTTTTTAAATGTGCTTTCTTTAAGCACGTATTGTGAGATATCGATAGGTGATATATGAGAATTTTTAAAATTAGAAGAATCGGGAAAATTAGCAACGAAGGAAGATTTCTGCGAGTGTTAAAAATGTGAGAACAATTTCCAAACTTACACATACAGCAGTAAACAGATAACTTCGGACGCACATTTGCACCAATAGGCCACATGGATGGATTGTGTGATTACCAATGTTTTCAAATGTGTGCTGCAAAATGACTGGCCATCTGTTTTATACAATCAAATATTTATTAGTACTTCAAATTTGTTTCAAAATTACAGATCTCTCATTTTCGCGTTTGTTGGCGAACTTTTTAGCAAACTTCATAATATAGATCACATATCTGAAAGTCATGTAGTCCCAGTTGCCGTTAAAACCGTCACGGTTGTAGGTGGTGCATAAAACTAATTTGGAGGTTTCCTTGTGGCTGAATATATAATAATTGTGACCCATTTTCGTTTTACCGAAGTTTAAACAATAAATGAATTTGTATCCATATTTTTGTTGTTCACTTAACACTAGTCGACTAATTGTTAGCTTATTAACGGAGTACTTGGGCTCTTCACGTCTCGTAGCGCATAAGGCATCCCTCCCCTGTCCTTTGCCCGGGATCTGGCCTCCTCCAATCCCTTCATTCTTAGCAGTAAGCCTAAAAATTTTCCAGCAGTAAGAACACTTGATTGAAGAATTTTAATCAAAACGAGTAAATCTTTTCGTACTTTAAATAATGAAATATTTTATTTTTACGTAACTATAATAAAAGCACCAAAGTTAAAATAATTTTAATATATAATTCTAGTTATTTTACTTAAGGGTTCAAGGGAAGGTGTGTAGAAAGGGAAGGTCGTAGGCAGAAAAGTGTGGGAACCACTGATCTAGATTATCTCTAGCGTACCCATTCGAGAACTCTTATAAAACTATACAGTACAACACCAGGTGCGTATGAAGAGTATCATGTGCTACTATTAAAAAAAAAAGGATCCGATGAAGTACGTGGGTATTAAAATTTGGAATCCACCGATGTAACATCGATTCATTATTTATAGCGTATCCATTCGAGAATTATACACTAGCATCTTGAAACTCGACTCTATAACCTAAATACGTAAGTTAGATTGAGGGTATCACTTACTTCAGATCTATAGAAAATGGGAGGGTGTGCAATGAAAAATGAGATCCTTAGACAAAGAAAAAAAAAACACTGATCTAGATTGATTTAACTATACCTAACGTATCCATTTGAAAACGCTCGCATTTTGGTAAGTCGATAATCCTAGATTCTTATGAAGGGTATTGACCAAAATCTAAAGAATATACAAACCAAATTTTCAATCTACCAAAAGAGAATTTGATTTGTGTTTCATACAAATTCATAAGTGTTATAGTAGTCATCAAACTCTGGACAGTAATTCTTAAGGTTCATAAGGTTAATGTGAAATTAAAACTTCTGAATCATCCTATCGCACCTTATTTAGAAGCGTTTTCAGATATTGAGGCTTAACACTGTCCTGGGTTGTATTTTCAGTAGTTTTATGGAAAGCGTATTTTGAAATGAATGAATTCAAATAACAGATTTACGTTGAGTACAAGGATAAATCTATAAATATCCAAATACAGCCGAATATAGTTGGTGCTTTTGTTTGTCATAATTTATTCGAAACGGAAATAGCCCTCACAAGTGTTTTTTGAAGGCACATTATCAGTCATTATTTAGGGTTACAACCCAGTCTGACATCTGGGTAGGATGTGGTTAGCAGAATGTAAAATAAATTTAAATTCAATGAATGTATAGAAAAAATGTTTCATAAACAAAAGGTTACTCGCAACAATTTTGTAGATTTTTATTCTATATTAATTTTTAAAAGTTCTTATATATTAGTTTAGTTGAGATATTAGTTTATATTTCGTCCAAAGCAACATTAATGGCCGTATTTACTAGTACGAATTGTGGCAGGTTCCAGTGCTAAATGAAATAAAGATTTACTTACCGAAGAAATACTTAATCTTCAAACCTTTTGAATCTGATTCGTCTTTGATTTATTTATCAGACATGCGCAGTTGTCATACCTTACAATAAATATTGTGGATAATAAACGTTTACTCGATTTGAATACCAGTATATGGTAATATATGGTTAATTGTGTGTTTTACTCAACTATTTATATAAACTAGTTGAAATTTAAACTGGGTGCTAAGTTTTCGGAAAATGTTACAATAAAGGGTTAATCCTGAAATTAGGAAATCTTTCTTTGGAGAATACCACTTAAGGATAGATAATACTTGATTAACCCTCAACCTAATTGTTACAACCTTTTTGTAACATCTTGGATAATTCTCGGATTTCATGATTCATGTGTCGCTTTCTGGTTAAATTGACTCTGAAATATCGTAATGATTGTACATGTTTTATTAATTATTAAAGAGCTTCCTGTTTTCTTGTTTGCAAAAACAGTTATTGTTCCATAGATTTTAGAAACTAAACCAGATTAGGATTACGAAAATAAAAAATAAATATATGCATTTGATTTTATGGCTTTGTACTTATTTTAACTAAATATCTTTAAATTAATTTTTTACATGCATCTTTTATTATTGTTCCAAATAGGGAACTACAGATTTACCAGGCCAGTCAAAAAGACTAGTCTCGCAACTTCGATTCAAAATTCTTCCTGTAACATTTTCTTTTCGAAATATTGCACACTAAGTTCTTCGCAATGATCACCATGTTTTGGTACCTTATTTACACTTTACAATTTCCAAAAGTTATTTTCGAACTTAAAAAGGTCTGAAACCTTCGTATTCATCAGAATCTTAAGGTTAAGTTTTTATTTCTATCGATTACAGTAATTCGGTGTATGAAACATTAAAAAATATCAGGATTTTGGGTCTTTTTTTTATATGCTGCCACTAAACATTACAGAATTTTGTACTTTCACTAAAATTTATTGCACAAAACTTGTCCTTAAACCGTTTCTTTTTATGGTCGTATTCAACGGCATATGTGTCATCCCAGTTGATAGTGGCCTGCATAAATTAGTTGTAACCGCTTCCAGCTCCTGTTATAAACATAAAGAAAAAAATTTAAGTTGGAAATACAAATAAATACTGTAAGTTATTTGTTGCAATTTTGGAAATAAAGGTCATTAGAATATCATTAAGATACTCAAAGCCCAATAGGTTAGAGATAAAGGGTTCCTGGATATTTTGCCAAATGGAGAATTCTCAGACTGGATTGGACTAGTGAGAATTGAGGAAATTTCAGATTGTATGGAATTGCTTCCTAAAATCAGTGTTCTACCTGTTTGTCCATTATCTGGTTGGATAATTCTAAGGTTTGATTTGTAATGACAACATAGTCGGTTTATTTAAATCTAAGCTGCAATAATATTATCTATTATCTCACTTTTATGACAGTTTCATATTTAGGGGAAATCTAAGAATTTCCAATTGATAAGGGTACCGATTGGTTCCGGGCAGTCCATGCACTGTAACCTATCACTTCCCTTTCACAAAACAAGTGAAAATCTCAACAAGGTTTAAAGGTTTAATTTATTTAATTAAACTTTTACACGTCTTAAAACTAAGCATAAAAAGAATATTTCGGATAGGTTGATGACACTCTCCTCTAATTTGTTACGTTTTTAACTTATAAATCTTGTAGTTTGCTTGATGACTGTTTGTGAAACCAACGAAATAATAAACAGCATTATGTGATATGATTATAGGAATGTTTCAGTAATATCAGTGGTGTCAGATCAGTAACTGACCTCTGTCATTTCTTAATTTTGAGGAATAATATTAGGAAAATAAAATTATAAATATTTATAAAAAGTATCTTACCACAATTTTCACCTCTTCGTCCACTTCCATCTTCGTCTCCATTTCGTCCACCCCTTCCCCATCCATTATCTTTATTTCTTCCTATATTTCCTGCATCACTTCTACTTCCACTTCCTCCTCTGTTGCCCGACCCAGTACCTTCTCTACTTCCATCTCCAGTTCTATTTCTACTTTTATTACTACCATCGCTTCCTCCATTACTTCCTCTACTGTCACCATAGCTACCTACTATTCCACCTCCTCTGCTCCTCCCACTACTTCCACCTCCACTTCCATCATCACTTCCTCCTTTACTTTTTCCTCTGTTGTTATCTCCGTTTCTACTACTGCCTCCCTTGGCTTTTCTTATACTTCTATCTCCACTTATACCATCATTTCCTTTTTGTTTGCTCCCAATTACTTTCCCACTTTCATTTCCTTCTCCGATATCTTTTCCATTTCCACCTCCTCTACTTCCATTACTACCTCCATTTCCACCATTACCGTCACCGGCTCCTCCGTTTCCCCCTCCATCTCTTCGTCTACTTCCATTATCACTTCCTCCTTGTCTGTCATTAATTCCTTTACCACTTCCAGTATCTTTTCTGACTCCGCCTCTTCTACTTCCACCTCCACTTTCGCTATTATCGCCCCCGTTTCCACCTTTTCTTGTACTTCCCCTATTACTGCCTCCGTTTCCCCCATTATTGCCTTTGTTTCCACCATTGCTGCCTCCGTTTTCCCCATTACTGCCTTTGTTTCCACCATTGCTGCCTCTGTTTTCACCATTACCGCCTCCGCTTCCACTAATACTGCCTCTGTTTCCCCTACTTCCATTATCAGTTCCTCCTTGACCGTCATCAGTTCCTCCGATTTTTTTCCCACCTCCGCCTTCTCCACTTCCACCATTATTGCTACCGCTTCCACTTTTTCCTTTACTTCTATCATTATTTCCTCCTTGTCCGCCACCAATTCTTTTCCCGCTGACCGTTTCTTCTCTGAAATCTTTTCTGTTTCCGCCTCCTCTATTTCGTCTCCCACTTCCATCATTACCGTCACTGTTTCCCCCGCCTTTTCCTCTACTTCCATTATCACTTCCTCCTTGTCCTCCAGGTTCGCTATCAATTCCTCTTCCACTTCCTCCTTCTCCTCCAATATCTTTTAAGGTCCCATCCTTTTTATTTTTCCCTCCACTTCTACTTCCCTTTCCATTATCGCCTCCTCCACTTTTTTTTCTATTTCCATCATCGTTTCTTCCTTGTTCACCACTAATTCCTTTTCCCTTTCCGATTCCACTTACATCATCTTTTCCGCTTCCGCCTCCTTTATTTTTTCCTCCACTTCCATCATTGTCTGTCCCATCCCCTCCTCCATCTCTTTTTCTGTTTCCACTATCGCTTCCTCCTTTTTCATCTCCTTTGCTTTTAGCTATACTCTAAACCAATGGGTAAAACAATTTTTGTTATAGTCTTTTTCTATTGGGGAACTGCTCAAGATAATATCATTTCTAAATGAAAAAACGTATAATGGACAAAACTAAACTAAACCAATGGGAAAAATATATTTTTATTATGGTCTTTTTTTATGGGTAAAACAATTTTTGTTATAGTGTTTTTTTTGTTTTTTTTTTATCGGAGAGCTGCTTAAGGCAATATCATTTCTGGGTAAAAAAATCTGTGCAATGGACAAAACTCGAGTCATAAAAGATGCTTTAAAATAAGTGTTTTAAGGAATTAGGCACTTACCTGATGCCCCACCATTTTCCGGGTAATTATTATTACTACTCGAACTTCTACCACTGCTCGAAGCTCCTGAGCTTGCAGCTGAAGAACCTGGAAAATAATTTAGGTTAGGTTTGGTTTGGAGCGCTACGATCTACTATTTTGCACACAAGGGCTAATAATTTACGTTAGGAAGGACCAACTAAGAAATGCTTAACTAAAGTAGAAATTTAAGCTTTTATCAGGATGAACCTGTTTCAATGAAACTATACAGATTCTTTGAAAACTACCAAGGGAACAGAAAATACTAACTGAAACAAATAATTATGGGCTTCAGTTGATATTGAAAATAATAAAATATTAACATTTATTAGATTTAACCGGGGATTGAAAATTGTACTTAATTATAATTAGATTACCAACTGAAGTAAATAATTATGGATTTCAGTCGACATTGAAGAAAAATAAAAATCTAAATATATTATCAGATTTAACCAGGGATTAAAAGTTTGCGAGTAGTTATAATTGCATTAGAAAAATGTGTAAAGTTGAAGTTTTATGGGAGATTAGTACTCAAGGCCTAGGGGGGCACACTCGGTGCTATTAAATCTGCCCATGCTCATGCGGCAACGCGAGCTCATACTCCATGATCTTCTCAAATCGCTAGCAGCGAACGTAGTACGTTGACTGTAACCGCCAGAAGAGGCGCCATAAGCAGAGAGACAATAGACTCTCAGACACTCACTGTAGTCTGTGATGTTATGGTTGTGAGCTAACGCAGCTCAATGTATATCTGTAATTTTAATGTTTATTAAATGTGTGTAGTGAATATTCCTAGCCTTCATCATTCATCTGAACATGTGTTGGATCTACTTTAACGTGTGCTCGATTCCATAGGTATGATATCTGCGCGTAATGTGCGAGCACCGAACTCACATAAGTTAACGTAGATAATTAAAAGAAGATTCATAATCATATACTATGCGATGTCTGTGAATCGTATGATGTATACTGCCTTGCTTTAATCAGATCTCTCTGATTAAAAGTTTGTGAGGTTTTGGACCTCCGACAAGTGTTTACAACATGTGCACTCCTCCTCATATCAGAGAGTTCACTCTTTGATCCCTTTACTCTGTGTTCATAGGGAAATAGAGTCACCCGACTACTGGTCTCATAAAGCCTCCGTACATGGCATTTTTCAACGACTGTTGTGAAACATACTGGTGCAAGTGGAAAATCTAAACTAACTTTTCAATGCTTGAATAGTTTCAACAGAACCTGGAATAGGAGTATTTCCCATCAAGAGGGCTAAATCGCAATCAGTCAGTACATAATCAAATGAATCTAAAAATCCAGAGGCTATGGCAGCTTCATCTAGTTTAACACAAATTCTAGCAGGCATGGTTTTCAACTGAATTATATAAAAAAAGTAATCTTAAACAACAAGATGTCAAAAGCAGAGCGACAAGGGGTCTTTCGACAATCTAAGACAAGGGATTAAGAAAGAGTTTTTCAGAAGCTGAGCATTTCTGTGGTGAATCCGATAACGAAGGTTGGACCTGTCTTCTTCGGAGCTCCTTCCGTATTCGTTAAAGGTGCGGACGTAAAGGTGCAGACTGGGGCACGTAAAATATGTTCGTGGTTACAAAGTCCCCCAAGTTCTCAAACGATACCCCTGGTTGTGGCAGGCCAAGTTTCAGAGTCCTCTGCTTGGTTCCTGCATCTAAAGTATGAGAACCCACATTGAGCAAACTCGTTCTTTTACCCTGGGGGTTCTCTTCATAGAAACGGAAAGCGCCCCCTTGCCTTAATTCGAGTAAGGGCCATATTCACCACGATTTTAATACTCGGATCTAACCGCGAATCAGCATTTTCGTATTCTTCAACGAGAATCCGCAGCTTTCAGCTCATTTTAATCCCCTGTTTCTGATCCCCGAATTTGGAGGATTAATTGCCTAATCCACGGATACTACATTTTACGCATGCGCTCTGCGTTGAAAACAAACATGGCGGATATATTTTCAGATATAGAAGATCTCGAAGTTTCGAAGTTTTACAAATGCTGGAAAAAACAGAAAGCCGCAGGAAAAGATTTGTGCATCCAGAAAGAACAAATGATTTGGATTGTTTGGATGATGTGGACTTTCGGTCGCGTTAGCGTTTTAATAAATATACAGCTGAATCATTAATTCGAATGCTAGATGACACGATTTCAGCTCCTTCGGAAAAGAATAATGCTCTATCTTCTGCTGAAAAATTTTTGTTAGCATCAAGGTATTTTGCTACTGGATCTTTCCAGATTTTTCAGAAAAGATTCTGCCTCGGTTTCATCAAAATTCTTCCTTTTATATTCTTCCATTCTTATTTCGTGAGCAAATATCAGTAAAACTACAGATCCTTGACTAAATTTATAATTTCCTCAAACGATATTTATGTCTGGTTGAGTAAATATGTAAATCAACTTAGCATGAGAACTATCCCCGGAGAATCTCGTTTATTGACCAATCAAAACATCGCTTACATATTTGCAATAATTAATCTATAGATCAGGGAATCCACTCATGGTGCATATGACACCAGTTTAAGTCACAGTTAATGGCGTGTGATCGCTGATCTACCGATTCCCTGATCCGCTCTTTGATCCTGGATACCCTGATTTTGGTGAATATGGCCCTAAGGCTTACATCCTTGGCTTGTTCAAGGAGCATAGGTATAAACAATAACAACTACAAGTTGGAGCTCTGTGAAAGTGAGGGCAGAGAAGAGACAATATCACCGTGTGCCTTAGGGCCGATCCAACCAAAGTCGTTTAAAACGGCTAACCACGATTAGCCACGATTAACCCTGGCTCCAACCAATGGGGGAACGTAATTCTCCGCTTAACGGAGATTAATCTCGCTTAGCGTTAAACGACTTTGGTGAGATCGGCCCTAAAAAGAAGTAACATTTCATTCTGTCTCGAGAGTTGACTCTCTTATTCTACGGAGGAAAGAAAATGTAACTTAGCATTTGATTATACCGATTATTTGCTTTGAGACCGCTCGTCCATGAATTTTGATTGCTGTCTTTGAGATTCATCGAATGATGTTTTTCTGTTATGCATTTGATTTTAAGTTTTTTAATTAAATATTTGTGTTGTCCTACAAACTTTGCAGGCAGCATGAATGTTTTATTCATCCTAACAACATAGACAGAAGCCATCGTACCTACTCCAGTTAAGCATGCTGGCAGGTCATGTTTCCTATCGCTACTACAAATCTGGTTTC
>CM063507.1:50606986-50621986 GCA_032207245.1 Pardosa pseudoannulata | reverse complement strand
ATAGGTAGAATCAAGGACAGGAATAAGTTTTCTTCAATAGATCTCTTTTGCACTCATAAAAGGATAAAGGTTACAAAACTTGTAAAACGAAAATTTTCTTGCCTGAATTGCCTCCTCCATAAGAGCCTCCGTAGGTTTGGCCTGAAGATACTGCGCCAGATGCGGCCCCTAAATAGAAATAGAAATGTTAATTACGTTACGCTTGCACAAACACACACATATGTGTGCGTGTGTATATGTGTGCCCGTGCGAATGTAATTTCATACAACATGCAGAAGAAAGGACAGATGCAAGTTTTCTTCAGTGGATCTCTTTTGCCCCCATAATAATGTAAAAGTTACAAAACTTATAAAACGAAAATTTTCTTGCCTGAATAGCCTCCTTCATAAGAGCCTCCATAGCTTTGTTCTGGAGACGCTGCGGCAGATGAGGCCTCTGACATAGAAATGGAAGAAAATATTAATTATGTCAAGCTTGTTTACACACATACATGTATATATATATATATATATATATATATATGTGTGTGTGTGCGTGTGTGTATGTGTGTTCGTACGTATGTAATTTCATACGACCGGTAAAATCAAGGCTAGAAATAGGTTTTCTCCAATAGATCTGTTTTGCACTCCTAAATTATAAAACGAAAATTTTCTTGCCTGAATTGCCTCCTCCATAAAAGCCTCCATAGCTTTGTCCTGAAGACGCTGCGGCAGATGATGCCCCTGACATAGAAATGGAAGAAATGTTAATTACGTCAAGCTTGAACACGCACACACACACATGTATAAATATATGTGCGTGTGTGTCAGTGTTTGCGTATGTATATGTGTGCCCGAGGAAATGCAATTTCATGCAATAGGCAGAATCAAGGATAGAAACAAGTTTTCTCCAATATATCTCTTTTGCACCCATAACAGGGTAGAGGTTACAGAACTTAAAAAAAGAAAATTTTATTGCTTGAATTACCTCCTCCATAAGAGCCTCTGTAGCTTTGGGCTGAAGACGCTGATCCAGATGAGGACCCTGACATAGAAATGGAAAAAAATGTTAATTACGTCACGCTTGCACAAACATACATATATATATATATATATATGTGTGCGTGTGTATATGTAAGCCCGTGTAAATGTAATTTCATACAACATGCAGAAGCAAGGACAGATGCAAGTTTTGTTCAGTTGATCTCTTTTGCACCCATGAAGGGGTAGAGGTTACAGAACTTAAACGAAAAATGGCTAGCCTGAATTACCTCCTCCATAAGAGCCTCCGTAGCTTTGACCTGAAGATACTGCTCCAGATGAGGCCTCTAAATAGAAATGGAAGAAATGTAAATTACGCCAGGCTTGCACAAACACACGCATATATATATATATATATATATTATATATATATATATTGTGTGTGTGTGTGTCAGTGTGAGCGTGTGTATGTAGTAAACGTTTTAATACACGAAATTATAATCTTAATTAGAACATTTTTATTAGTGTTTAAAGTACGTTAACGTTCACTTTGTATGTGCTATGGTATAACTGCATTGAGTAACTACCAAATGTTTTTCCTGGCATAAACAATGTTTGCCATTTGGGATAGATTATGGCCCATGTTGCAATCGAAGAAATTTGTACGAACTTTATGCTCGGTGAAATCGGTTCGAATCCCACTGTGGTATGGATGTTCTTAGCCGTTCGGAATCGGATTTAAGCAGTAGGTCCCGGTTTCATTAGCCCTCGTGTTGCAAAAAGTAGACCGTAACAATTCAAACCAAACCAGTGAAGTCGGCCATTTTTAATTTAGCGCACAGAACATACGCAAAGGATCATTGGAAAGGAGAGTAAACCCTGCAAGTACTCGAAGGTAGAAAGGTGAATTCTTTCTATACCTCAATTTTTTCCCTAACTAGGGATAAATCTGGAAAGGGAAGTATGATTCACGGATTTACCCTGAATTTACGCTGCTTTTAACTGGGCTATAAGATCGCCGAGAGCTTGCGATTTTTCTATTTCCTGTCGTTAGTCAACCCCTAGTCCTTTTGGATATGACTTCGCATGGGTCCCGTGAAATGAAGCAGACTTGAAGATGAAATAACCAGAGTCGTAGACGTTTAAATCTGAATAAAGGGATAATAATTTAAAAAAGAAACATGTAAAGAAAAATTAACTATTTGTGGATGCAACTTTTCATCCAAAAAGGGGATCACTCTAGATCACCTTACTCACTGAGAGTTCAGCCGGAGTGCCTCCCGCTTCTCCCTTCTCCTAATAGGAAACCTCGGTTTTAGGGGAGATCGACCCCCCCCCCTTTTTGACCCTTGCCCTTGGGGTAGCCGAAGAGCTCTTGGCACCTGGCCGACCCGGTCACACACAGCATAATTCCTTTTCTCTGTCGGTGCGTTGATAAACGACACTCTTGACATCTCCAACAGTCCGTGCGTCAAGAAAGCCATTACTGGCACAATGCTGTCGTTTTCAATTGTTCGGTGTCTTACTATGAACAAAAGTCCACTTTAACAAACGTTTTTACCATCGACAGAGACGGACGCGACACTTACAGGGGCTATGAAGGCTTCAGGAAGAAAATGGGGGAACACTTATGTTGTGTAGTGATCTTCCGAACACCTCGTTTACATTTATTGCTTGTGGCACAAGTTTTAGTATTTATCAATTTGTGCATTACTTGCTTTGAGTTTGCCTGATCATCATTGAGAAGTGTAGGCTTTTGATCACTTGGATGGTTCTGTCCAAACTGTTCAGGGATTTAATTGCTTGCCTTGCCATGATATGTGGGAGACTTGGAGGGGTTTTGCGCATATTGTATCAATTGACTGGTTATTCGTGTCTTGTCGCCAAAGAAGCGATTACAGATGTCCTTTGTGTCCCCGGGTGATAACTTTGACCAATGGGTGTTGCACGTTGGCGAGTTGCATACTTTTTGCTTGGCGTGGTGAGGTTACAAGAAGTGAACGGTAGCTTCTAACCATACCTCTTTTCTATTTTTTTTTTGAAAAAGCGGAATTTTTGGTTGGAGCCATTTTTTTAGGATTATTTTCCTTTTGGGGTGCATCATTAGAGAGATGAGTAAATGTGTTCCCAATATATTGTAATTCATTTTTGGTTCTAGTTAATATCAAATAAATGTGTCATAATATAATTTTGGCGCCATTATTAATTACTGCACGTGATTTCCTTTTTTATGGAGTCCATTGAGGGTAATCGCTGGCCCCATTTTGGGTTTGGAACTTGAGTGAAACCGCTATACGAAAATACCGTAGATTATCACACTTGGCACACTTTGCCATGATCTTAACTTAACAACTTACCAGTTTTCCCTCCTGGGCCAAATCCATAATTATAGCTTGCTTTATTGTAAGGTCCGTTATCTCCATAACCCTGGTTGGACGATGAAGCGGAGGAAGATGCTGTTATAAGAGAGGACACATTGATTATTAACACAGACACAACCATATATATATTATACTATATATATATTTATATGTATATATGTATATTTGTATATATATGTATTTGTATATGTATATATATGTATAAGTATATATGTATATAATGTATATATGTATATATGTATTATATGTATATATATGTATATATGTATATATATATATGTATATATATATATATATATGTATATATGTATATATGTATATATATATATATATATATATATATATATATGTATATATGTATATATGTATATATATATATATAAATATATATTTTAATATATAAATATATATATATATATATTTATATATATATATATATATATATATATATATATATATATATATATATATATAGACATATATAAATTTCAGTAATACGTAGGCATGTAGCAGTGTCTCAGCAACTGCATTTTCCCGATAGAATTGTATTCAGTATGCATGCTGCTGTATGTCTTCGAGATGGGTCACCATAAGAATAACTTACACACATTTCAATGTTGACAATGGGTACGATTTACCGGGTGGTCTAAAAGAAACTTTCCCTATATATGAGCTTAAATCACAAGTAGTGCTTTGCAAGAGTGTTCTGTGATTGCTGCTTCTACTGCCTATCCCAATGAATTGTGCAAAGTGCATCAATACACCTTCCCTTTTACTGTGATTGGTTCTTTACAATGCTCTTTGCAAATGTTTCAAGACACCAATTTGCGTTATACGTGTCTCGTTCTAATTCCATTTAAGGTTTTTACATGCTCTGATCAATTTGCATACGAAAAAAGAGGGTGTTTCCTTTCGAAAATTTCGAAATTTTGTCACTGTAACCATAACTGTGAGAAGTTTATTGTTTTAAATCATCACAATCTAGACTCCCATACCAGTGGCGTGTGGTAGGTGTTCTTGCAGGGTGTGCAGAGAGCAACAACAATAATAATAAAACCATAAAAATGTACATTAAACACTTCTTTAACGTTTATTATTCATTTGTACACAAAACACATACGTCGATCCGTATTACTAATAAAATAACGAAAAACTTATATTTCCACGAAGAACTTATATTTTCAGCAAACGCAGCACCACACGGCGCCCGTCGCTGCGGTGCCTTATTAGGATGCTCATTGGTGCCGACAAACCGAAAGTCTAGTCCACGTGCAGAGGATTTCGCTGCACGCTGGCGCAATAGAACGAACTGTTTCTCGTTCGTCAGTGAATTAAATTACATTTATTAATTGTTTTTAACATTTGGAAATCATATATTCTACGAAAAACATCTTCACAATTTTTAAAAACAAAACCAGGGATATGGTGTTACAGATATAACTTATATACTGTCTGTAAAACAGAATGAATGGTAAAATTTGGACTGTTCTGTTAGAATTCGTTTCTTTTTTGTCTAACAAAACAACATTGCTTTTCAGCGAATTATTTCTATAAATATAATACATCACCGAAATTAATTTACCACACTAAAACATTTCCCTTTATATTGATGAAATACTTCTTTTATATTTCCATGAAAACAAAATCTTACAATATATAAATTTAAACATTTACCGTCTGCAAAATCGTATGTCCAGTTAATCAGTTAAAAAACCAAAATGGCTTCAGCACGTAAGTCCCCGCTCTAATACAACGCTTAATAAACCGTACCTTCGGATGATTCTGAATGCCAAGTGCAGAAAAAATAGCTGCACTTGCCTCAGTGCTATAGTATGCTGTGCCTCTCCAGTAGCCCATACATATAAAGCGTGATTTTCTATTAGTGCGCAGTGCGTACATATAAAAATTTCTTATGATTGTTTGATTTTGAACGCTCTACGTGGTGCAGCACCTAGTACCGCACGCACTGCGAGAATACAAGGAAGCAAATCGACATAATATTTGAATATATTATAAATAATATTTATTATATTCCATATAAAGATAGGTAGACATAGGTGCAGAAAATTATTGTCTCTCATAGTTTTGCTAGGTTGTGCAGTGCCTACCCTGCACATAGGAACCGCACGCCACTGACATATATATATATATATAATATATATATATATATATATATATATATATATTTGTAAATATATATATATTTATATATATATACACAGGAACAGAAAATTTAAATAAACATTTTTATGAATTAGAAATCCATTTGTCATAAACGAAAAAAAGTTTTTAAAAAATTTACTGAAATGACTTCGGAGTTGTCAACATCGCCACTTCTCAAATCAGAAATCTGGTGTCGTTTCAAAAGAGAATATCCATCAATATTCAAAAAGGACATGTCTGTGTTGTTACCATTTGCAACGATCTATATTTTGCGATACTGGCTTTTCTACACATGCCTTATTGAAAACTATATACCGCAATGTGTTGAATACAGAGCCTGATATCAGAACAAAACTTTCTCCAATGCAACGTAACTTTAAAGAGACTTATGAGAGACGAAAACAATGTGATTTATCCCATTGATACTTTCAGCGATGTATCATTTTACTTACATTGTGTCATTGAAAAAATTCTTGCTTCCATGTCACCTTTTGTAAGCATTATATACATTTTTTATACTTTTTTACATTTAATTTTTACGCTTATGTTTAATCGGGGATTAACAAAAAGCCTTTAGTTTCTGATTAATATTTAATCAAGAGTTCCTAAGTAAATTTAAAAACCGTATTTAAAAGTGCAGTTTTCAATGTTTTAAAATGAAAATAATGAATATATAAATACAAAATCAATAAATTCACTTATCGCAGTATTGTCTAAAATTGATTAACTACGACAAACCAGGGATGTGCTTCATAATATGCAATTACATAGAAGGGGTGGTTTTACGGTTGTACAAATCGGATTTTAAATCGAGGAAACAAATTTTAGAGGTGAAATTTAAGTTTGAATTTGTTAAACACTTTATTATTAGAAAAAAAATTGTATAACAATATTTTTCAAAATATAATTCTTTACAGATTAGATACATGGAACATTATTAATTTAAAATTTTTTTTATTATTCTAATAAAAACGTTAAACGGGACAAGTAACAAGTTTTTTTACAACAGATGTAATAATTGTTTTCATTTATTTTTCTGGAGTTTTCAGAACACTTTTGAAAATACCTCCATTATCAGCATACCTTCTTACGTTGATATTTAAAGAAAATTCTCTTAAAGCTATTATTTAGTGGCGCCATCTAGAGGCAAAATATTAATTTAAGCAAATCAGACAAATAGAAAACAATGTACAAAGTTTATGACAATATTCTTTGCTTATACTATAGTATTTTTATAGTTCTTTTTGTTATTAGAAAGTACGTGTTGAATATTTGTTATATTTTTAGATTTGCATTAAATATCCTCATTTATGAAGGCTTAGGTTTCTAAGCAAGGCTTATAAACGTAACGCTTGGGTTCATTTAGGACTTTTTTCAAGACCCCCAGATCTGTAATTGATATAATACCTTTAACGATGGATTCGGACAATTTTGAATTTTAAATTCTACTTCAACTTATCATTAAATATGTCCTCAAACTTTTTAAATAATATTTTTATTTATTTTTAAGGGGTGGAGTAACTGATTTCACTTTTCCCATAAGATATACTCAAACGAAATATTGTAATCAGAAAAATAAACATTTGTGTGAAAAAATTTCTTAGTCTCTTTACCTGATTAAATTCAGGAGTTCAGTACTTAACAAGTACTGAATATTATTGTAAGAAACTGAATTTTAAATGGAAAATAATCTTCACTTATACACACTGAATTAAAAAATACAATGTAATATTAAAAATGTTCTGTATTAAATAAAGATGCTATGGCGATATTCGCAATCTGCAAATTTCCCCTTCGCCTCCTTCGAAGAAGCAAGAGCGCATGTGCAAGATCGACCGAGGAAAATTCAACCTGGACAGTCCAGCGCGTCGTTTCGCTGGAGTTCCCGTACATCGTAAAAGGAAGGTTTTCGTCCAGCCACAGCGGCAGATGTCCGCATGATTTCAACCAGCTGAGCTCAACTAAAACTTCTATACACGAGTTGTAGAAGGTTGTTCTTTTTATTTTATTGTAATAAACGAAGTTCGTTTCTTTTACATGTTGGGAATTTCTTTATCCACAGTGTTAAACAGGGGTGAAGATTCCCCACAATGCAATTGTAATTCATAATTAAGTGGAAATAGTTTAAAAAAAATTTTTTGTCACATATTTTAAATCTTGTATACTTTACTTTGAATAACGTTAATAGAATATAACGTTTATAATATTGATTTAGATACTTATTACAATTAACTGTCCAATTTTTTATCTGAACCTGCAAAGCGATATGTATTCTTAAATATTCGATAATTACTTCAGCGTAACTTTAGCATTACCACTAAAATATACAAAGTTAAAAAAGCGTAAAAGAAAAAAAAATGAAGTATAAAAAATTTTAATTTGTTTTTATACATAATTTATTATTTTTACTTAATCTATATATATATAAGTGAATTTGTGTCTGTCTGTCTGTACTCGATAGACTCAGAAACTAAGCATCCAATCTCAGTGAAAATTTGGGAAATTCTTAGGTATATGCCTGGGAAGGTTTTGTAAATTTTTAACGTTCGAAATCCATTCCTTCCCCCTTTTTCGAGCATTCCATGTCATTATTCCAAGCATTATTTTCCCCGGTTAAACGCAAACGATTCATTTTTTAATTTATCGCATCATAACTAAGTGAAAGATGCAATATTTCTAGCAATGTGACGTCATCCCAAGTAATTCTTTTAAACTCAGTTTCCTCGGATAAAAGGAGATTAAAATTTTCAATTTATCACATAATAAATAGGTGAAAATGATATTTTTCTATCATTATGACGTCATTACTTTAAATATCTCATTTATTCATTTCTTATTTTATAATATTTAAACATCGGATGTGTAGTATCAATTCAATTTGACCTGGAAATTTAGCTATAAAGTGATTCACTTTCATTTCTATGTGACGCAAATTATAGCACTTTTATATAAGAACTAATTTTAAATTTAATTCTTGATTATTTTTTACGTTACAATGAAATGTTTATCAACAATATTCTAAAAACAAAAAGTACAATTTTCAGTGACTCTCATGGGCAAATACAAACCTATCATTTTATATAGTTTTCTTTATATCCATATGGTTGTCAATATGGACGTGTGTTTCTGTTTCATACAAAACCTTGTGGTTTGTCATAAATTTCCTTGATTTTAGACAGCATTTATTTATACCATCAAAATGAGCACTGTTGCTGTCAAAACCTCTGCTTCCTATTCTATCACGTAATACGGCAAGATCTGTTAACTTTGCTAATCAACGTACAGTAGTAATACAGTAATGTAATTTAGGGTTAAACTTATATTTTACCATAAAAAAGTTTGAGCAAATTTAATATAAGACACAAATTCGATTATAAAAACTGAATAATGTTATAATACGCCTATGATAGAAATATATAAATATGCCAATGACTCGGACTGAACTGTGACGAATTTAGAGTGTTATTCACGAAAAATAAATCTTTCTTTAAAAGTAATATATTAAGTTCACAGTAGAGAAGCACGGGCAAACTTGCTAGTAGAATATAAATAAAGATTAACAAGGTTTAATTTATTTATCCTTTACGAACGGTTGGTATATATTGGTCATACTTGCGTACTAGATTCATATACTATGTAAACAAACACATCTACCCGAGTAACATATCAACAAATGAATTTTGTAGATACATAATTAGCCGTAAACGGCAAAATATTGATACAGAGCAAGATAGAACAACCATACCGTTACCAGGTTACCATAGCTTAAAACGGTTAGCAAGTCTTTCTCGTTATTGTAGGATGTAACACTATAAATCCAACACAGAGAACAAACTATCCACATTTAACAAATTTAAGTTTAATTATTAATATATTTACACATATTTACAAGTTTTACTTAATAATTAACATATCGTTTGCTGTCAAAATTTAATCTGATATGATGTCACAACGAACGTTCGGACGAGCAGAGGGCCCTTACTACGTTCCACGTTTCGTTACACATATTTACAAGTTTTACTTAATAATTAACATTATTGAAAATGCAGAGAGCAGGGCCCTTACTCTGGACGTTGCGAATCGGTTCGCACGTTCGTTATGACATCATTTTGACTTCAGCTTGCCGACTTTATGAGAGCAAACGATCAATCGGACGTCAAAGTGACGTCACAAAGAACGTGCGAACCGACTCGCAACATCCAGAGTAAGGGTCATGGAGGCCCTCGCACACACCAACACACCACAACACAACACACACAGAATTGTTCTTACAGTTTTCCTTTTTGACGAGAACAAAAAGGTGCGCGCGCAGATGGCCGTTGCGCGCTGTTACAAGGAGACTATCGTGTTTATAATTCTTTTTAAACAGGTGTTAACGCCGGCACCGGTGGCGCGGTGCTGTAACCCAAGTACCTGGGGGCTTGGACTGCGGATATGTTGAGGAACTCGGTTCGACCCTCCTCATGCCTTGGTGTTCCATCGGAAGCTTTCCTCAGTATCACTTATAAGGGGGCCGGGTGCCACTGAGCCACACGCTGCAACGGCGAACACCAGGCCGTCGACGGCATCGATCCTTCCGATCATAGACGCTGTTCTTTTTTTTTTTTTTTTTTTTTTTTAAATTCAAATTTCACAACTAATAACTTTCATGATTAGTGTTTCTCAAAGTGTGTTCTTTCCAGGTGTTCTACTATGCATTTCCAAACACCATTGATTCTCTCTCATTACATATGTATACTTACTATATATATATATACTTCGCTGCGGTGAACTTTTAAGTCTAGAACGCTCGTTTGATTAAGAGGCTGAGAAAAAGATTTTAAGGAATTAGAATGGGAGAGAGGAAGTCTTTAAGGAAATATTAAATTAAAATAATTTTGATATATTACATATATATATATATATATATATACACACTCAAGAGAATATGAACTCTCCTGGATGACGTGAAAGGCACGTGATCAGATGGGAGTGGTATTTAACTGCTGCTGTAGAGTCTGAAGAATAATTGTTTCACTTACTTCTGTGTGATATGGGAAAGGCTGCGGACCTAAGCGATTTTGATAGAGGGCAGATTGTAATGGCTTGAATTCTAGGTAACACGTGTTTCCGAAACTGCACGACTCGTGGGTTGTTCGCGATCTACAGTTGTTAGTAATTATGCAAAGTGAATGAATATATATATATATAATATATATATATATATATATATATATATATATATATATAAATCAAATGGAATCAAAATAAAAATCAAAGGAATTGGAATGAATATTGGAACGAATATGGAATTGGTGTACTTGATTTGGTGGGGGGGGGAATTGCGACCCCCACATTCCGGTTAAATGGCCATTTTAATCAATTGAAACGCTCCCGGACACCATAAGTACATCAATAAAAAACAGACATAAGTCTAAAAAACATAATACCATGAACAAAAATGAAATTTAAACCTATTACAAACCAATGTATAAATAAAAAATTATAAAAGTACATTAAAAATACTAAAAAGACCTATAACAATAAACCAATGTATACGTTAAAAATATAAAATCCAGTAAAAAATTCTAAATACGCTAAGAATATCAAAGTAAAAAACATACTTAAAAATATAAAATCCAGTAAAAAATTCTAAAAACACTAAGAATATCAAAGTAAAAAACATACTTATAACCAACCCATTATACGCATAACATCCCTTCCCAGACACGACCGCACAACTCCAAGCACAAACAAACGTGGGTAACCCGCAGAAAAAACCTGGCTTGCGTATTTTTTAATATATAATTATTAATATATAATATTTAATTTAGCTTTACTTGATAGCAGCGTGGCGCATCGTAAATGCTAATGATTTGCTAATGAATTTCCTTTCTTAATTTCTTTTTATTCCTTATATTATAATTATATATATATATATATATATATATATATATATATATATATATATATATATACATATATATAATATATATATATATATATATATATATATATATATATATACACCAGTGGCTTGCAGTAGGTGTTCATGCAGGGTGTGCAGAGAGCAACAACAACAATAATAATAAAACCATAAAAATGTACATTAAACACTTCTTTAACGTTTATTATTAATTTGTTCCCAAAACACATACGTCTATCCGTATTACTAATAAAATAACGAAAAACTTATATTTCCACGAAAGACTTATATTTTCAGCAAACGCAGTACCACACGGCGACCGCCGCTGCGGTGCCTCATTAGGATGCTCATTGGTGCCGATAAACCGAAAGTTCTAGTCCACGTGCAGAGGATTTCATTGCACGTTGGCACAATAGAACGAACTGTTTCTCGTTCGTCAGTGGATTAAATTACATTTATTAATTGTTTTTAACATTTGGAAATCATATATTCTGCGAAAAACATCTTCACAATTTTTAAAAACAAAACCAGGGATATGGTGTTACAGATATAACTTATATACTGTCTGTAAAACAGAATGAATGGTAAAATTTGGACTGTTCTGTTAGAATTCGTTTCTTTTTTGTCTAACAAAACAACATTGCTTTTCAGCGAATTATTTCTATAAATATAATACATCACCGAAATTAATTTACCACACTAAAACATTTCCCTTTATATTGATGAAATACTTCTTTTATATTTCCATGAAAACAAAATGTCACAATATATGAATTTAAACATTAACCGTCTGCAAAATCGTATGGCCAGTTAATGAGTTAAAAAACCAAAATCGCTTCAGCACGTAAGTCCGCTCTCTAACACAACGCTTAATAAACCGTACCTTCGGATGATTCTGAATGCCTAGTGCAGGAAAAATAGCTGCACTTGCCTCAGTGCCATAGTATGCCCTTCTTCTCCAGTAGCCCATATATATAAAGCGTGATTTTCTATTAGAGCGCAGTGCGTACGCATAAAAACTTCTTATGTCAAAAGGACCATTCTTGGTACAATACTGCCGTTTTCCAATTGTTCGGCGTTTTGAAATGTTCGGCGTCTTACAATGAACAAAAGTTCGCTTTAACCAACGCTCCTCTTAACCGTCGACTGAGACGGATGCGACGCTTACAGGGTTTTTAACCCACCACTAGTGTTTACAAATATGCACTCCATCTAATATCAGAGGATCGACCTTTTGACCGCTAAACCCTGTGTCCCCCGGGAATGTGAGCTACCCAACTACTGGTTTCATAAAATCTTAGGACTTAACATTTTCCAACGACTTCTGTGAAACAGTCACTGGTGCAGATATTTTCGGCAAAACCCTAAGAGAAGGGGGAGGAGTGGTTATTCTGAAATGGACGATTTCTTTTGGTGGATCAGATTACGAGGGTTATAGTCCCATGAAGGCTACAGAGCTTTTGACTTAGTAACATATTTCTCTCTCGAGGGCACTATTTTTTTGGAGCAAAGAAAAATACAACCTAACATTGAATAATTCTAGATATCGCTCGTCCGGGCTCCTGGATTCATCGACCCTTTTTACATTATAATATCAATTTTTTAAATAAATACTTGCCCCATCAACCTTTAAAGGCAGTCTAAGTGGTTTATGCATCTCAAAAACACAGAAAAAACCAACCGTAAGCAAGCAGATCATGTTTCATATCATCCCAACTCTCCTTATAACTTTAGTTTTGAAAGATTGTTACAAAATATTTACCAAACATTCCCAATGCATATAAAAATAAATCTTGGTATCCATTTTAAATTTCGACTTGGTTTAAATTGTAAACAATTCAATTTCAAAATTTGAATAAAAATTCTACGTACAGACATAAATATTTCTTATAAATTAACTATTCAATTTTGGAAATATTGTTGCATAATATATTGGATGCTTGTCGAAACATATTTTCTATAGATAAAGCCATTCTTTGGAATTTATAATCACGGAGTAATCACAAATAGATTCAAAACAAACTCTTAATCGAACATACCAACTGCTCCGTCTCCTGCACCTCTGCCTGTAGCAGCTCCTGCCCCTCTGCTTGCAGCAGCCCCTGCACCTGCGCTTGCAGCAGAGATTGCTCCTGCCCCTGATTCTCCTAGGCCAAAATTAAAAGGTCCTAAAAAAGATTAGAAAAATGAAATATTATTTTAGAAATACCTTCATAGTAAATTTAAACATTGTCGATCGAAATATTGTATTTTTGAAGAATTCAAGGTTATGTATTAGTAATTTTCAATTGTACTTCAAAATTTTAATTTCGATTCAGATTTGAATTCCATATTAGTTTACAAACTATTACCTAATTCCTCGAAATTTGGATTTATGTAGCAATATTTTCAATGGGTACAAGCAATTCTTAATATTTCTGTTTTACATATTGATTTGTGTGGCATAAACGATATGCTTCAAACCATTTCTGGTCAGACTGATTTGCTATTATAAGGTTATTGGAATATGTCTTATTTTGAGTTTGTATATACCTCTGTTTTCTGGAAAAAGGCTGCTTGGCAGCAATGAAACCATTTGTTTGACAGGTCTCATCTGCCGGCAAATGATTGAAAAAAGTTTTTCTCATACATTTATGGTTCACTACAAATTAATCTATCCTTTTTTTTAATATATAAAATAAATTGAAGCAATTGTCGTTACATTGGCATAAATTATTGACATCAAACCATTTCTATGAAAGCTCTTACGATTCGAAAAATCCCAGATGTAGTGTCGCCTATCTATATTTTCTAAAGATACAACCATTCTTTGACGGTTTTCGTTGTTTGGTATGAAGGATTCACATTAAACCAGTTATATGTAAGCTCTTACGTTTCGAACAAGCCTATCTATGGTATCGCCTATCTATATTTGCTAAAGATACAACCACTCTTTGGAAGTTTTCGTTTTTTGATATAAATGATTCACATTATGTTAGCTGTATGCAAGTTCTTACGATTCGAAACCTAGATATGTTATCGCCTATCTATATTTTCTAAAGATACAACCATTCTTTGACGGTATTCGTTGTTTGGTATGAAGGATTCACATTAAGCCAGTTATATGCAAGCTCTTACGATTCGAACAAGCCTAGCGAAGGTATCGTCTATCTATATTTGCTAAAGATACAACCATTCTTTGTCAGTTTTTGTTGTTTAGTATAATTGATTAACATCAAGCCAGCTGTATGCAAGCTCTTACGATTCTAACAAGCCTAGCCATGGTATCGCCTATCTATATTTTCTACAGATATGACCATTCTTTGACAGTTATATAGTTATCGTTATTTGGCATAAATGATTCACATCAAACCATTCGTTTGCAAGCTTTCCCGTTTCGACCATGGTTTGATATCGATTTGGTAACATATAATTTATATAAAAACAAACAATCTTTGATATTAAATTAGTTGTAGATATTTAGTACACATGATGTCCGTCAAACCATTTGCCAGAAAACCTACTTTCTCTCGAAAAGAGAACCAAACACCTCTTTCCTGCCCCTAAACGAATACCTACGGATTCACTTAGTTACGTTATCTATAGTGGCAGC
>CM063507.1:50574486-50601986 GCA_032207245.1 Pardosa pseudoannulata | reverse complement strand
AAATTTTATTTATATTGAAAAAAAAAATGAATATTTACTATCAAAATCATGTATTACCTGGAAACGGCAATGCATCTGCATCACCTGAAAAGAAAAAACAAAGGACATATAAATGTTTGAATGTTTATAGTTAGCACATGTACAAAAATTGTTCCGTGTTGCTCTCACGCTATTACAGAGGCTGTTCGCATATTTTTTGGACGATTTTGGTTAGCGGTAATAAAAAATCATTTGTTTCAAAATAAATAACTGCGATTGTACTATGTTTTTAAGAGTCAAAATTATCTTCTGCGACTTGAGAGGCTTGTTTTTATTCAAAATGGCGTTTTTAACGAAGCTGGGGTTCGAAGGCTATATTTATGCTCTTTCCGAAGAGAAGTATTCACAGGGCTTCGAACCGTAATTTTTTTGTTCCGGTTTTCGTTCCGGTTCAACTAAAAAATTAATATCGGTTCAGTTCCGGTTTTCGCTCCGCCAAAAATAAGTTCCGGTTTTCGCACCGCCAAAAATAACTGTTTTCGTTTCAGTTCCAAATGAATAATTTCATTTTATGTATATTCTTATTTGTACTAAAAATATAATTCTATCATAAACAAAAAATGTAATTCTATCAAAATTTAGAAGATTTTATTCTTTTTATAATTGGTACAAACAGCAGGTACGATAAGAGCGGCGAGCATTGGCATTGTTATCCATTATCAAAATCGCATTTGACAACTAGGTTCATCATTACCCACATTCGTCGTTTGACTCTCACATCGTGCACTTGGCCTTGCAATAATTATGTAAAAAATATATTATTTATTTAACATATGAAAATTGCCTCTAATTATTAATATATCTTCTAACGTGGTTTCACTGAGATTACTTCTGTTGTCTCGGAGAATAAATTTCAACACTAACTTGTGTAGCTGGAGCTGCCAAAACCACCATTGCAATCTTATACAAGTGCGGATATGTAATTATAAAGTTGACGTTAAATTAGAAAATATTGATAAGTTGGTAACAGTAACAAAATGACTGAAAGATATATCGAACCGAAATAAACCGATATTTTTTTCAGTTCAGTTCCGGTTTTCGTTCCGACCAAAATAACGGTTTTTTCCGGTTTTCGGTTTTCGGTTCAGTTTCGGTTCGAAGCCCTGAGTATTCATATTCCGTTATCCGAAAACGGTGTGAGAATCATAGTTTTGTGATATCTAAAGCATGAATAGGTAATATTGTCAAAAGGAAAGGAAAAAAAAGTCAAATTAGAGCCTTAAGTTGGACAAAAATTCCAAACAAGTATCCAAGAAATAAAACGAATATCTTCGACTATTGCAAAGGTACGTTGTTTAATATTAAAAGAAAATCTCCCTAGTCAAAGGATAGTTGCAAAATCATTAAAATGCTAAGTGTCCACTGTAAACAAAATGATAAAAGTTGATGTAAATCTTAAGAATGCGGAAAAAAAGCAAAGTGCATCGTCTCTCTCTAAAGCATATCGCTGAACGAAGGACACGCTGCAGAATATTGTATGAGAAACATTTATCCAAAGAAAAATGGAAAAAAACATTGTCACAATTGATGAATCATGGGTGTATTTAAATGATTGCAACAAAAAAGAGCCATTTATTATCATAAAAGGGGAGAAAAAAATTTAAGTACATGGTTCAAAGAATCGCAAGAAAGTTTTTCTAAGGGATTCGTGATTGTTGATGGTTTTTCATATAATGGCAAGTTAAAAATAAAGAGAGTTGAAAAAATGTCAAGATTAACTCCAAATACTATCATGAACATACTTTATCGCCAATTTTTCTGAATGAAATACCATCGCTTCACCAGCAATGCCATCAATCTGTGGAACTCCATTAAGATAAAGTTAGCAGTCACACATCAAAACCTACTGTAAATTTCCTGAAAGAAATGGAACAAAAAAACCGGTATCAAGGCCATACCCTTCACTGATATACCTACTAAATCTCCCGATGTATCTATCCCCTATGGATTTCTGTGCTTTCGGACTTTTAAAGTCAATTTCATCAATCAATTTTAATTTCAACATATGACGGGCTATATGCTAGCTTATATTATATTTAAACATCTTAAGAATCAAAATGAACCCTGCCGAACGATGGTCCATTGGTTAGGGTGCTGGCCTTCGGTACCGTAGCTCGTGGGTTCGAATCCCACAATGGCATAAATGTTCATAGCCTTTCGGAATCGGCTTTAAACTGTAGTGTTGCAAAGAGTAGAACGTAGCATTCCTAACCAAACCAAAATGAACCGTTTGGCGACTTTCATTCCACTTTTAAATTACCATCTTTCATAAGGAGTAAAAATTCAAAAATCCGAAAATTAAAGTGGCTTTGTAAGCAATTGGTTCTAGTGAAGATCTATCTTTGCGCAAACATAGGCCACTTCTTTTTATGCGAAAAATCTGAAGTCAATCATAAACACAATCCCTTTTATATATCAGTATAGAATTGCATATCAAAATGGCTTACCGAGGGGGACAAAAATTGGGAATATAATTCCCCATGTCACGAAGAACGTAAAGATAATTTTCATCTCTGCAAAACCCTTTTATGTGACTGATACATCGTCTTATAAATGGCTTTTATAAACCTCCAACATCAGCAATCCCTGCTTCACGACCAAAATGTGTCATTTCAATAAGTAAGTACTTAACACTGCTGGATAAACAAAGGTCCGTCTTATCGATTTTCTGGCGTTTTTTAGTACCTGCATGTTTTGGTGTCGAAATCAGAGCGCAATTGTCTAAACCTGGCATGACTTCTTTACATTTTTTTGGGGGAAAGGTTTACCTCTCAGGATGCAGCTTAAGTTAGATATGTTTCGTAAGATCCTATCATGAGAAAGGTGTTTTGTATTTTGGTTAGTTTAATTATATTTTTATATGCTGTGATGTCATCTCTTTCGTCGTGGTAGAGTAAAGAAACAACAACCTCATATGACCACGAACAATGAGAGAAAATAATCAAACTGATAGACTGAGGCTAGTTGCACACACCGAGGATTTACCGAGAGGAGAATTTACCGTCGCCGATCAACAAAATCAACGTTTACACACAGGGAGGGAAAATTTCCGTCGCCGTAGTCATGCGCAGTGTAAAACTTGTGCCACACCTTCTGAAGACGATAAAGAGGGTAGTACCTGGTTTAGCTGCAGCGCCGGCAAGCTCAGTACCGGGAATGCCTACTGGACCTAGGCCAACAAATAGCTGTGGCAACACAATGGTACGGCTATGGTAAGCACGATGATAAAGCCAAAGTGTCACTAGAAAATAGTTTCATTAATTAATAAGGGATTTATTGGATAGATAGAGCCTGAATCAAGTGCTTCATTAGACTACAGCGAAACTTACTGGGGACATTTACCACAACATCTGTCAACGATCGGGAGGGTACCTTGTTTTGCTGCAGCGTTGGCAAGATCATTAGCGTGAGTACTAACATGGACCCTAGTTCAACAAAATCTATAGCTATGGTAGCATAGCTATGGTAAACGGGAATGCCTACTGGACCTAGTCCAACAAATAGCTGTGGTAACACAATGATACGGCTATGGTAAGCACGATGATAAAGCCGAAGTATATCTAGAAAATATTTCATTAATTAATAATGGATTTTTTGGAAAAATAGAACCTGAATCAAGTGCTTCATTAGGTTACAGCGAAACTTACTGGGGACATTTACCACACCATCTGTCGACGATCGGGATAGTACCTTGTTTTGCTGCAGCGTTGGCAAGATCATTAGAATGAATACCAACATAGACCGTAGTTCAACAAAATCTATAGCTATGGTAGCATTATGGTACAGCTATGGTACACAATGATAAAGCCGAAGTATCCGTATAAAAATTTCATTAATTAGTATAGCTGGTTGCACACATAGCGGATTTTTTACCAAGTGAGAATTTAGTCGCCGATCAACCGCGCCGATCAACGAAATCAACGTTTACACACAGGGCGGGAAAATTTCCGTCGCCGTAGTCTTACGCAGTGTAAAACTTGTGCTGCTACAGAGCAGGACCCGCTCTATAGGGGCGGACAACCCCTACATTTGTCCGGGGCTTCAAAATTCCGGCATTTTGGCTGGAAATGTGAGAAAAATATTGGTATGTCAAATACTCAACTAATCGAAATTTATTCATATCAATTTTTCTTTTGATAAAAAATTATAATTCGTATTTATACTGTTTATGTTTAAATTCTAAAAATATTTACAATCCTTAATTCTATAGGAAACAGTTATGAAAAGCCGTATGTTTAATTAATAAGCAGAAATACGAAAATTTTTATAGTCGAGCACTATTTCTGCATACTATTTTTTACGAGTCCCAACTTCCCTTGCAGACTGCTAAAAAGTAATCTGCCATTGGTGTATAGGTGTGAGTAGGTCTCATATTTCTCTCTCTAATTTATCTCTTTCATAATAAAACTTATATTTACGAGCATTTTTGTCCTTAAATTTTTAGATATAAATAATCTGTAGTCTAAAAACCACAAATATATTTTTCTTGAATAACATCTCTCTCTCTCTTATATATATATAAATAAATATATATAATATATATATTTATATATAATATATATATATATTTATAAATAAATAATCTATCTATCTATTATTATCTATCTATCTATCTATATATATAATATATATATATATATATATATATATAATATGTGTTTGTGTAGGAATTGGACACAAAATGCTACAGTGTCATTTGATTATACCCTTAAATGATATCTGCATTACAAAAAATATAAACTGTTATTTTAAATTTAAAGATATTTATTATATTATAAGTTTAGCATAAGCAATTTACATAATAAATAATGATAAAGAATGTAAATTATAATATTAGCAATTAAATGCAACCAATTATGTGTTTGATAAAAAACAGGGTACTTAATTACATAAGTACTACTATAAAATCATTTAAATGCTCATTGCTCTATTTCTTGAAATAGATATATATTGCCAAAAGTTTAAAAAAAATCTCTTAGAAATAATATGCTAGTTCTTAAATAGCCACTGTTGAAAAAATAAATGTAAACATTGCTAAAATGATTTCTTCCCAAAGTTCCTAAAATTCCAGGTTTATTCCCCAAAATTCCCGGGTTTATTCCCACCTCTTCAAAATTCCGGGTTTTTTTACATCTCTAACTACTGGCGTATAGAATGCTCCAAAAGTTTTATATGTTATGGCCAGCTGTTAGAAGATCCGAGGTAAAATGGCGGCGTCTCACCATTAGGGACAACAATGCAGAACAATGACTTTGACTTTGACTTTAAACCCATCAGTTTTTCTTACTTTCTTCTTTCACAACCTTCATGTACGTTTCGAACATAGAGAGATTACCCTCTCGTGCCTAGAAGATTAAAAAATGGTGCAAAGGCTGTGGCATGAGGCTTTTAGAATATTTTGAAGCCAGCTTCCGGTGCCTGCGCAAACACAGATTAGGCAGAGATTCGACAGCTGTCTGAATGCATGAAAAGTTTTGAATGTCATCCCTAGACAATCTAGATCCAACATTTGAAAGTAAAATAGCCTACAATTAAGAAACGCAAACAAAACATAGAATTGATAAATTAAATCTAAACCTCGAAACAGCTAAAAAAAGGCTGTTTAAGCTGTTAAAACATGTCTGTTTTATAAAATCAAAAGTAATTCTTTTTTTTTCCCAGAGAATAATTTTGAATTTTAGAGTTTTATTATTTCTTGGAACGGAGTGATGGAAGTTTGATAATCTATAAAAATTTCAGTTTATAACTATAGAATGAAACATTTGCATACCGAAAAGAGAATAGCAACAAATATTAATGTCATAATTGTCATTAAGCAGATGTCATTAAATCAATTAATAGAATAATATAAATGTTATATTAGATCATCGCCAGTGGCAGTGTTTCGGCTTTCAAAATATAATAGACTCGGTTAAAGATACTGGATAAAAAAATAGAATAAGCTCATAATATTCTTACATGTTTTATTTCATCTCTAACAGTAACTAGTTTTGTTTTCAAATTCTAACAACACTGACTGGTGTTAAAATTAAAAGGAAAAGTTTTAGAAACACAAAATTATATTTACAGTTAAGAATTAATTCTAAATTAAATATACCGTTACAGCAGTACTTGAGATCTATTCTAGAGCCGTATAATTAGTATCCATTGCTTGGTTGGGAGTGCTACGGTCTACTCTTTTGCAACACGAGAGTAAATGAGACCGGGACCTACAGCTTAAAGTCGATTTCGAACGGCTACGAACATCCATGCCACAGTGGGATTCGAGCCCACTAATTCTGGTTCCGAAGATCCTCGTCCTAACCCAGGGTTGGGCAAACTACGGCCTTCGGGGCAACTCTGGCCGGCCGGAAGGTTTTATCCGGCCCGCGGATAGAATTTTAAGTTGCCGGTCCGAGGCAAATTAAAAGATATATATATATATTTATACATTATATATCCTTCTTCTTTTGCTTAAATATTATATCCCAAATTTATTATCTCGCGCCCACAAGATCAGCGGTATATTTGCTTCTTATATGTGAACAAGTGTTTTCAATTTTGAACCTTAGAAAGAATAATTTCAGAAGTACACTGACAGATGAGCGTTGAGCCTCGTTCCTTAAAATCAGGACATCTCACTTCGAACATTAGTATAAGGAACTTTTAAAAATGAAATGGAAATTCCATTCATCTCATTAACGTATTTAAACCGTTAGGTACTTGTATATTGTTTTTAAAATTTTAGAAAAATTTCTCTTGGCTCGCCAAATTTATTTTCTTTCGATTTTTGGCCCGCTGCCGAAAAAGTTTGCCCATCCCTGTCCTAACCATTGGGCCATTATTCTTTAAACTTCTAAATTTATTAACAATTTTAAAAATTTACTCGCTTTAAATTCAGCCCTCTCTAAAGGCTAGGTTTACAAAATAAAAAATATTTTTCTTCAGTTTGATATAAAATTTTAATTTGCAATATATACTATTTCAAAAGTTATCAAGCGGATAAAGTGAATATCTATCTTTTCATTTAGGGCATATTTTATGTTACTGTAAAAATATATATTTCAATCAGTTATTGAGCATTTTTTTACAGTGGACTCCACTTAATGTGATCGCGGTTAATGTTATCAATCGCTTAGTGTTATCGAAATCACTTTGTCCCGATCTTCTCTATTCATTTGAATGTTAAAATTATCTCTTTATGTGATCGTTACATCGGTTAATGTTATCAGTTTTGGAACCTCTTTTAAATGGCAAAGGAGTATTCACAATGTATTTAGAAGGAACTCATTTTATTTCTTTCCCTTCGCTGTTGGCCGAACGATAGCCGAATTGTTAGGGTGCCGGCCTTCGGAACCGGAGTTCGTGGGTTCGAATCCCACTATGGCATGGATGTTCGCAGCCGTTCGGAATCGGCTTTAAGCAGTAGGTCCCGGTCTTATTAGCGCTCGTGTTGCAAAAAGGCAGCAATCCAGAACCAAACCAGACCAAATCACTTCGCTGTTGTTGGAATTTCCGAGAATTCTCCTCTTCCACCTACGGAAATGGGGAATGAGCAAAGGAGTGTGGTATTACATGTTCCTGGAATTTATCAGAAATACGCACACCCTGCTGGTGGTCAGTGGTTGTCAGATAAGCAGAAGGCTACACATTCTTATCGAAACTGAGAAGGAGCATATGCACTTTTTATGCCTTGCTCGCTTACATGCAGCTTGTCGATATGGAAGTTAGAAAACGAAATGATTTAACATTAATACAAAAAATCGAAATTTTAAATCGATATGACAGGTTGATTATTATTACGAACAATTTATCAATGAGCTTCTTAGATAAAATTGTAGACAGTCAACAATTGATCAATTTTTTAAATTATGTATAAAAGTCTTATGTTTTAAAGGATAATATATACTACATAAATATAAGATGTGTTTTTTCATTTTGTTTTGAAATTTAGCACTTGTGAATTACAGGGGGGGGAATTTATCTAATTTAGCATATCGCATATTGTTATCAAAGTCACGGTGTCCCGAACTGATCACGCCAAACGATGGCCGAATGGTTAGGGTGCTGGCCTTCGGAACCGGAGTTCGTGGGTTCGAATCCCACTATGGCATGGATGTTCGCAGCCGTTCGGAATCGGCTTTAAGCAGTAGGTCCCGGTCTCATTAGCCCTCGTGTTGCAAAAAATAGACCGTAGCACTCCAAAACCAAACCAAACCAAACCAAATCCCTTCGCTGTCGTTTGAATTTCCGAGAAATCTCCTCTTCTACCTAGAGAAATGGGGAATGAACAATGGAGTGGTATTACATGTTCCTGGAATTTATCAGAAATACGCACACCCTGCTGGTGGTCAGTGGTTGTCAGATAAGCAGAAGGCTACACATTCTTATCGAAACTGAGAAGGAGCATATGCACTTTTTATGCCTTGCTCGCTTACATGCAGCTTGTCGATATGGAAGTTAGAAAACGAAATGATTTAACATTAATACAAAAAATCGAAATTTTAAATCGATATGACAGGTTGATTATTATTACGAACAATTTATCAATGAGCTTCTTAGATAAAATTGTAGACAGTCAACAATTGATCAATTTTTTAAATTATGTATAAAAGTCTTATGTTTTAACACTTTGACTGCCATGGCTATCATATGTGATATCCAGTGATATTTCCGTTGAGACACTGGCTATCCGATATGATAGCCATGGTGTTTTAACACTTCAGGCTGATTTTATGAGCTAAGTTTTATGAAAAATTAAATATTTGGAACATGCAACAAAAAAGGGAATATATATAAATAGAGAGAGTTTGTTTTGAAATATTGTTTGTTTTGAAATATTGTTTTTATATATAGTTTTATGTTGAAAAAATACAAATTACACAAAAAAAAAGTTTGGCCCCGTTGTGAACATTTGCAATTTTGGCTTGGCAGTCAAAGTGTTAAAGGATAATATATACTACATAAATATAAGATGTGTTTTTTCATTTTGTTTTGAAATTTAGCACTTGTGAATTACAGGGGGGGGAATTTATCTAATTTAGCATATCGCATATTGTTATCAATCGGTTATTTTTATCAAAATCACGGTGTCCCAAACTTATCACATTGAGCGGAGTCTACTGTATTATGCATTACATATTTTGTTATACACTAAATACTATTACTAAAAGATTCTTTAGTTTGTACATTAGTTTAATTATGAAACCATTAATTAGGATTATACTGGTAAATTATGATTGCTAGTATGTATTTTTTATAAAATAAAGCCATGCACTAGTACTAGATAATATAAATGTGAAAAAACAAAAAAAAAATTTATTTTGTACATTAAGCTGGTATAATTACGGGAAGATGTTATAACATTTTTATTCAGAAAATTTGTTTACAAAATAATTAATAGTTCGTCCTCTTTATTAACAATAGAGCGATTTGTCGCAACGTCACGAACTACTATAATGCCCTTCCCATTCATTTTCATGTTTACAACAGCCAATAGGCAAACAATAAACTGCCCTTCTGTTTGAAAATAAAGCCAGAATTCTCATAAGTTTAGATGTGCCCTGCTGCGTGAAATCGCCTTATTGAATGAAAAATAGCTTTCTCGATAAATTTCATTTTCTATTTTGGTGGACACGTGATATGACAAGTTTAAACTTCGCACCGGGTATCACCAAAACTTGCTACTCCACTGATATCACTTTAATTAAAAACATGTAAAAACTGGTTCCAGTCAAATAAAAGGAAATGGTCCAGCTGTGTTTAAATTCTCTTGGAGCCTAAATGGATTGCACTCTGTTGTTCCATAGGTATAATGATATCGCTAATATGGATTGTGACTCTAAGATTTCTAGCTGTATTTATATAAGATCGTCTCTGATTATCGATCTGCTAGAATTATCCATAGAAGCACGAATTTAGATCAGGGCCTAATTCACAGCTGCTGATTCAGCAAATGTTCTCAAGCCTCCATATATCACATACCCACTGACGGCTCGGTGCTTGATAAAATGGATGTTCACAAAGTCAATATCGAATATTAAATATGCAGATACGACGTAACTTTCAGTTCAAATTTTCCAGTTATTTACCATGTATTTAATGGCTTATTTAAATGGAGGTACAGAGAGAAAATATCAAAAAGTAAATATTCTGATACGACGTAACTGTCAATTCAAAATATCTGCCCATTTACCATGTACTCAATGGTTTATTTAAATGAAGGTCCACAAATCAAATATCGATATGTAAATATTAAGATACGACGTAACTTTCAATTCAAAATATCTGCCCATTTAAAACGTATCTAGTGGCTTATTTAAATGGATGTTCACAAAGCAAACATAGAAAATTAAATAGGCAGATACGATGTAGCTTTCAATTCAAAATATCTACTCATTTGCCATGTATTCAATGCCTTTTTTAAATAGAGATACACAAAGCAAATATCAAAGCATAAATTTCAGATGTGACGTAACTTTCAGTTCAAATTTTCCAGTTATTTACCATGTATTTAATGGCTTATTTAAATGGAGGTACAGAGAGAAAATATCAAAAAGTAAATATTCTGATACGACGTAACTGTCAATTCAAAATATCTGCCCATTTGCCATGCATCCAGTGGCTTATTTAAATGGATGTTTCCAAAACAAATATCGCAAAGTAAATATTCAGATACGACATAACTTTCAATTTAAAATATTTACCCATTTACCATGTATCCAGGGGTAGCTCGTTTTTTTTTTTTTTTTTTTTTTTTTTTTTTTTTTTTTTTTTTTTTTTTAAATTTTATAAAACATGTATCGAAAATTAAATACACAGATACGAAGTGACATTAAATTTATAATATGTACCATGCATCCAGTGGCTTATTTAAATGGATGTTTCCAAAACAAATATCGCAAAGTAAATATTCAGATACGACATAACTTTCAATTTAAAATATCTAACTATTTACCATATATTCAGAGACAACTGGTGGTTTATCTAAATGGAGGTTCATAAAGCAGATATTGAAAATTAAGTATGTAGATACGACGTAACTTTCAATTTTAAATATTTACCATTTACTATGTATCCAGGAGTGGTTCTTTATTTAATAGAAGTTCACAAAGCATGTATCAAAAATTAAATATGCAGATACGATGTAACGTTCAACTTAAAATATATTCGCGTTTTCAGAAGTTACATAAAAACAATACAACTTAAAAATTACAGTGTTCTCATAAAAAAATGAAACGTTTTATTTCTGAATAGAAAATCTAGTAAAACAATATTGCTTACAATTTATATTTGAACTCTAATTACAAACCAGTCAAGTAAATTTTTTGCAAACTAAGTCCAATCGTCTCTCTCTTTTTTTTTAAGAGAAAAGAATCTATAATAATTCATTGAATTTAGGTAGTCATTATCTTTTTAAGTGAGAGCATGGCTAGAGGGCTTAGTTTGTTCTTGGTGATAGTGCTTCTTAAAAATGTCTTTATTTGTTTTATAATTCAGAAGAAATCGCTTAGCTTTAGCAGTGATAATTTAAATAGCAGCAACAATTAACCTCAGTTGTAGGTGTTCCAAAAACGTAATCAATGATTTGTTTTTTTATAATAATCTGTAGAAAATGAATGATTTCACTCAAATTTTTAAATAATTTCAATTCTTCTTCCCAAGACAATGTTGAAAAATGTAATTGTTTTAGTTCAGTGATATTGATTTTGTTAAGTGTTATATTGTCTTTAAGTGAACATAATACCCAAAATCTGATCAAAATACTGATATATTTTTTATTCTTATTGTTATTTATTTATTGATTATTATTATTATTCTGGTATAAATAAAATTTGAAATCTGTATTTTCAATATTTTAAAAGTTATTTACATTTTGGATCATTGAGTCAAATTATTATTAAGTCATCATTAAGCATTAAAAGGTCATTTGTCCTTTTAATATAGACCTAGCATTTTTCCTTATTAGCATCAAAATTGAAGATACTGATAAATCATTTAATTTTATTTGCTAAATGAAACTAAATTGAATACCTTAATGCTTATACGTAACTGTCATATCCAGAGGGAAATTGAGACCAGTTGAGGCTCCAGACGCAGTACAGAGGTGCAGCTATGGCAAGAGGGGAATAAATCCCCCGGGTGCAGCATCGAAAGAACACCAAGTTGATGTTATAAAATTTTAGAAAGAAAATTTTCCATTTTTAAATGAACTAAAAAATAAATAAAAAACATTCGCATACTCAGCCCATCAATATAAGGATTATTTATTTAATTTTAGTTTTTGTTAATTAATTTATTTTATGTGAGGGATAGTCTATAGACAGAACTTACGTTGGTATTGGACAAATGGAACTAACTATCTTGACTGCTGAAAAAACTATTAGGAGGGAAGAGAAAAATTTCTGTCAAAGAAACGTTTTTTAATTATAGAACATCGGAACGCTGTGCTTATGCTCTAAATTGGACAACCATGTGATATAAATTTGCCCAAAATGGTCGGTGGAATCCGCCCAAAGAAAGCACAGGCTACTGCACAGGAAACAAAATATTATCCCCATAAGAAAAAGGAAGAATTAAGGGAATAAAAATACATATTCTTTTTTCTGACTTTTTAATTTCTTCTTGAGACGAACAGATTTTAATAGTCTCTCGAAACTCGTCTTAACCAAGTTTGACTTGTTTTCAATTTTCGTAGAATACACATGATTTTAAAGTAATTCCTAAAATGAATTAATAAAATATTTTAAAGATTGCCAATAATGTTGAGATGACTAATGAAAAAACAAAAGATATAAACGAACTTGATCTAGCTAGTGAAAGAATCAGTTTAAATCAGTCTAATAAGCCTCATTAGGCAAAGAATAAAAGCCCAATTGAAGTGTGAACTCTATTTCTGAGCCAAATCCTGCGGCTGCTTTAATGATTTTGTTTCATTAGCTAATAAATTGAGCTAATATAGAGAGAAGTTTCTCAAAATTAAATTTGTATCTATCAATAATTTATCTCTTTTAATGGAAATTTTTATCGAGTGAGAGAGGGAGTCATTTTACTATTTTGTCATGGGCAGTAAAATTGCTAGAACTGAATCTGTGATCCCTCTGACTATTTTCTTTCGCTGTTGTCCAGAAATTTAGAAATAAGGATAGGTCAATGATCAGTGATTGTTAAAAGGGCAGCCTGAATTCTCCCAATGCATATAATTCACTGTTTTCAGCGAATCCTTCGATTACCTGTGGTGCCTCGTTGCTTTCTTCCACCCGTAGTGGATGCCTGCCTCTCCCCTCCACTATATATTATATTTGCTATGAATATAATATTTTCTAGAGAGAAGAAAATATTAACTAAACAGAGATTTTTGTTCTTGAAAATTTAAAATTCTTATAAACTAGTAAACAAAATTTAATTGCATTCCATTTCATCTTAAATATTATTGACCAATCAGAGAGCAAGCCTGTTTGGTCACGACAGAGAGCAATCACTTGTAAAGTATCGAATAATATCGTACTGTTTTCGAATTCCGTAAATGTGGAGTACTGTTATTTATTCACTGTATTTAAAGCGTGTTTGTTTTATACTTGTTTGTGTTCACGCCTTTTGCTAAAACAAATAATCATTGTATTATGAGCAGTACTTAGTTTTTAAATAATAATTAATTATACAACAGGGAACTTTTTGTTCATCATTTTGACTAGACATGTTTGCTTTAAGTTTCTTACGGAAAAGCAGGGTATTATGAATATTTTTAATGCTATATCTACTTAATGCTTAATTTATAAGCTATTAAAAAATACTTTTATTTTTTACTGCATTTGCATTTAAAAAAAATTCTGAACTTTATAATTTTATTTTACAGATGAATAATTATTTTAATAAAATGAATTTCCTGTTGCATATCTGATATATATTACCCTCTCTATCGTATCATCCAATCAGTACATTAATCAAAGAAGAAATAATTTGAAAAATATATAAATATTATCCTTTCTTTTGTATCTGTGTGCTTGTGTAATTGATACAATTTAAAATAGTTTTATTTCCTTTGCAAATGAAATCATCATTTTTAGCCAAGATTGATAAAATTTCGTGCAATTACCTAACATCTCAACTAGATGGAAAACTATAGAGCAATTTTGTGCAATGTCACAAACCCTTATAATGCCCGTCACATTCATTTTCATGTTTACAACAGCCAATAGCCAAACAATAAACTGCCCTGCCACTTGAAACTAAACCCTGATTTGTCATATGTTGAGATCTGACCTGCTGTGTGAAATCGCCTTATTGCTTACTTGAGATTTAAAAAAAAATCCCTATCTCTCTAAATGAAGTCTTACCTCTACAATGCTGAATACTTCAGCTAGTATAAAATAAACTATAATAAAAACTTGTAATTTTTTGGAATAGATATAATATGAATGGTAACTTTAATCTGTTTAAAACCTTGAATGGATTCCTGTTTGTTTCATTCCACTTTACTTTAAATACAACTGTTTTAAGAATTCCCTGTTTGCAGTTTCTTTTCAGAATTAAAATATCATCTTGGTGGGGAATCTTTTCATCTTTTAAAGCTACATTTAAATAAGGCAGTAATAAATGAGGTTTTATAAGTTGATATATCTTTAAATGTGACTTTTGTGAAATTATTATACTTTTTGTAGTTTTATTAATTTATTGAATTATATAGAAATACTATCATTTATTATTTAGGTTATCATTTATTATTTAAAGTCTTAAAACATAAGTTATTTTTGTATTAAACTTACAATATTAATATTTGAATACTTTTTAAGTAAACTACATATTTTAGATACAGTGTAACCTCTCTGAGCAGCCACTCCTCTGTACTGAGAATATTTGGCCGCTTAAAGGGGTTGGCCACTCTGAAGGGTTTTATTTACTATTATAAGATAATTACTATAATGCATAATATAAACAAGTCTGACATATTCCTTATGTAAATGAAATTTAAAACTTATCTAAACAGAAAATAGTACTTTATTTTATGCTTCTTTACATTTTTTAAAAAAAGGCTACAACTTGTTTCTGTTTGTTCTGTAGTCTACATACTCCTTCAAAATCAAATTCTTTTCTTTAATGATTTTGTTGATTTGCATTCTTCCACAGTTAAATAATTCAGCTAACTTTCTTGCCGATTTGCGATTCTCATATTTACGCAGAACTTCAATGCTCTGCTCGAGATTTAGAAAAACGCATTTCAACATTGTTGCAGCTGCGATCAGACCAACTAACGAAATGAAACTGGCATGAATGACATTTTTGCTGACAGAGGTCCAATTCTTCCTTAACTTTACTGACTGGAATTCCAAACAAACAAAGGCCTTAGGACACCTTCAATGCTTGATTGCCCAGTTCCTCCCTCAGTTTCTATGGATGGTGCAATAGGGATTCCCTATCTGAAGGATGTAGGGAGAATACAAAAGAGATAACAGATTTAATCTTTTTTAGACAGCGAGGGGGACCACAGGAATGGACTTCTCATGTTATTTCTTTGTTTTATATCTGACCATGAACCTGACCTTGAGTTTTTTCCCTCAAAATTAAAGCATGGAGTGAGTAGAATTTCCCTAAAAGTGAAAGGGACAATCCCACTTGGTGACCATTTAGAGGAGGTCAGGTGGCCGCTGATACAGGTTATTTTACTATTAGGTCTATGAGTCGAAAAATCTGTGCCATGAAAAATTGGCCATTTTGAAGGGTGGCCACTATACAGGGGTGGCTGCTCAGAGAAGTTTCACTGTATATGGAAACACTATCTTTTATTATTTAGGATAAAATATTAAAACATAAGTTATTTTTGTATTAAACTTACAATATTAATATTTGAATACTTTTTAAATAAACTGCATATTTAGATACTATTTAAAACATTAAAGTAGAAGTATTTTTAAATAAGTTTATTATATTATAAAGAAATACCATAAAAATATTATTCACTTATAAGAAACTAAAATACCAACAGTACGATTCTATTGTAATCTATATTATTAAATATTAATATTTTTATGAAGGCTGCACAAGAATCCACTGGAGGCCCCTCATTCTCTACCTGTGATTTAGACTCATTAGCTGCCCATAAAATTTCTATTATAAATGGAAAGCAGTTTGTGTTTAAATTTAATTGTTATAAAAGAGCTGTATTAACATTTTGAAAGAGTATTTAGAAAGTGTATTTGTAGCAGGGTTGCAAAAAACTCACCTATCCAGAAAAACCTGCCCAGGTTTTTGTGGGTAAAACCCAGTCTAAAAAAACCCACTCTAAAGCGGGTTTTATCGGGTTTTTAAAAATTGAAGATATTTTTATTTATTTTAAGAAACTGTTATCTTAGTTTTTTACCTTGTTTCAATTTTAAAGAATTATTCTGTGGAATTATATATACAGTCTATCAAAATTCAGAAAAATATTTGCAAATCTGTGGTAAATCCAACATAACAATTTAGAAAATTTTCAATTCTTTTGTCACCAAGAAAAGGATACTGTGAACCCCCCCCTTTCTCTTCTTTCATTGGGAAAAACAGGTTGTGTTGACTGTTGAGAAATGACCTTACTTTGTTCCTGGGACTTCACTCTTTTTTTGGCTACACACTGATTGCCTGTTACCTTTGACAAAAATTTTATGCAAAAAAGTTTTAAAAATGTTTTTTTAAATGGAGAAAGAATAGAGATAAAAAGTAATCCTTTGTTTAAATAACATTCAAATATGTGGTATATGTCAATATATAACATTTTGTGTGTGATGTCAGAGTAAACTTTTTTGTAGTCTTTATACTGATTTATTTGTATTAAGTTATAATTTCTTGAATATTTAGTTAATAAAAATATAATCAGTTTTAATAATTTAATCTTTTTTGAAATAAGGTACTTACCCTGCCCTCTCCTCTTAAAACCAGACCCCCAATAAAACCCAGAAAAACCCACCCAAGTTTCCTTAAAAAACCCGGGTTTTTTTCAACTCTGATTTGTAGTGTACTCTTAGGTTAAAACTCATTAAAAGCTTAAACCAAATAAAATGTTAAAATTTGCATGATATTATTGAGAAGATACTAAGCGTATATTGAATTTAGAAAACTGCTATTTTGGTCATTTAATAACTGCATAAAATTAAGGATCTATGTATTATGTAAGTTATGTATTTTATAAATTTTCATGTTTTGAAAAGTATTATTTAATTATCTGGCATTATAAATTTTATAATGATAAATTTCAAGAATTAGACTGTTTATGCTGTCTTTTATTTTTCTTTGTAGTTAACACCTCTTAGATCTCTTCTGTCATCAATCAGGAAACAAAGATGTATTAGCCAAACTGCACAAAAATTATTGCCTTTAATTCCTATAGTGATAGAACAAACTGGTAGAGGAGAAAGAGCATATGATATATATTCTAGACTTTTGAAAGAGAGAATAATTTGTGTTATGGGACCTGTAAGTTTCTATTCTTTTTGTTTAATTAAAAGTATAAATTTTCAGATTTAGATAAATTTGCTTGCTATTATGATTTCTAAAAGCTGTATTTTATTTGATTATACAGTAGAACCTTGGTGTAATGACTCCCTGTGAGGCCAACATCATATGCTTGTTGTAACAAAAGGTCATTGTAACGAATTGAAAAAATAATAAAAGAAATTGAGCAAAGAAATGATGCAACAGTACATACCTAGAGAACACTTCTATTTAATTGTATTTCCATTACTGAATTTTTGAAAAAAGTCTTTTGATTGACACCTGTTTTAAGTTCATTTGGGAATTTTTCATTATCACTGATTGTTTATCCATTAGATTTTGAAGGAAATCTTCAGAATTAAATTGTCCTTCAAAATATTGACGCAAGGCATTAATTGCATTGAAGGCTTCTTTTTCATTCAGTTTTTCAGAAGCTTGGACCATTTCTTCTCCGACGTCAGAATCGCAGATTCTTTCATTTCTGGTACTACAGGCAATAAAATCATCCTCATTCAAATTTTCTCTGTAGCACCGTAAAGTTTTGTCTACTGCAACAAACTCATCAAAAGATAATTGAAGATTTAGTTCTCCCCTTTTCGTCATGCCCCCTACCTCCTCTAAGCACACACAAAGAGAGGAGTACAGGTTTCTTGAAGTTGCACCATAGTACAATAATTTTGAAATAGCCCACTTTCTCTTGAGTTTTGCAGAATGAAATTGGCGGTCGTTCTAATGAAAAATAATATGCTTGGGGTCATTGTAATGATTCAAAATTAACATTAGTCCCCTGGTAAAATAATTAAGACTTTTTAAGATGGTTGTTGAATCTTAGGGTCGTTAAAAAGAGGTTCTACTGTATTATCAATTATTAAGATAGGATTGATTATGACTTTGAAACATCTCTTTGCTTTTAATTTGAATTTTTACTTAATTTGTGTCCTTATTCATATTGGCTTTGCTTTTATGGCATATTGTATATGGTATATCCTGACATAAAGACATAATGTACAATATTTTAAAATACATATTTAAATTATCTTTTTGGTTTCTTGAAATATTCTATAAATAAATGCTTAAATACAGTAAAATTCTGTTATAACAATATCCAATACAATGATAGATCCCTTTATAATGATAATATTTTGCAGTCCCAGTGTATTTTCGTCTTATACACTGTCTACAAATAAGTATTTGGACACCTGTGATAGAAAAGAAAGACTAACTTTAATCAAAATCAATAGTTGGTAGAGCCTCCATGAGAGGCAGTTGCAGCGTGAACCCTCTGTGGCATACTTTCCACAAGTTTTTGTATTACAGCTTGTGGTATTCCACTCAGCTTGGAGTAGACATACAAGTTCCTTCACTGAATTTGGACGGATAGTGCACCCCTTAGTTCGGTATTCACCTCGTCCCAGAGGTTCTCGATAGGGTTCAGGTCTGGGCTCTGGGCAGGCCAGTCCATTCGATGAACTCCATTGGCACCATACCAAGCCTTGGTTAACCTCGAAACATGACAACTGGCATTGTCGTCCTGAAAGTAACAGGGGTCCAACCCATAAAACTGCCACAATGTAGAAAGCACATTGTCATCCAAAATAGTGCAGTAGGCATTGGCGTTGAGCTTACCATGAATGGGGACCAAGGGTCCCAGTCCATACCAGAAGAAACACCCCAAGACCATAATTCCACCTCTGCCGAACTTGATTGTTGGTACAATGCATTCTGGCAGAAAACGTTCTCCAGGCAGACGCCAGACCTATATGCTGCCATCCGCATGGTAAAGGGTGAACCTTGATTCGTCGCTCCAAAGAACCCGTTTCCACTGATCTACAGTCCAATTTCGATGTGCTCTGCACCACATTAACCAAGTATCTTCATTTGCATAGGTGTCCAAATACTTATTGATAGTCAGTGTATTATTTTAATGTTCTCATAATTTAACAATACACCTTAGAGTAATATATTCTTCTAAAATAATAGTTTTCTCATAAATGATTGTTTTTCCTACTCTTCTGCAATGATATTTAAGATTTCAATTTCCAGGCTTGGAGGAAATTTTAACAGAGGATGATGGAAATAAGATTTTTGCAGGGGTTACTGATGAATATTTTTTGTCTAAAATCTTGTGTGAAAAGAAAATTATTATGAAAAAGTTGGCAACAAAAACACAGATCCCTAGCGTTCTTGAGTGACAATCCCCGAAGCACTTCAATGTATTAAGTCATAGGTTTTCAATCTGGGTTCAACAAATAATCCCAATTTGCTGAGTCAAAAAGTCAAAATTTTAGCAAAATTTAAATTTTTTATTAAGGATTAAATTCTTAAAGATAGGTAGTTTGTAAAAATAAACAGCAAATTTATATATTGACTGACACTCAATTGAATATAAAATTTAGTACAGTTTATATTATGCATTTTTGGATTGACATTAGAAAAAAAATCCTAAAATTGCAAAATGAGCTCTGAAACATCTAATGTCGTTTGTTTAATCTATATTTGTGAAAAATCTTTTTCTTTGTATGCTGTGACAAAAACAAAATATAGAAACAGATTGGAAGTTGAATATAACATTAGGTTGCAAATTTCAACAATTATTCCAGACATAAAAATACTTCGCCATAAAAACAATCACAGCCAAGTAATTAAAATAGTTTTCTTTTTGTTATAATTTTAAAAACTGTTTTATTTATTATTCATAGAATATATTTTAGGACCCTCCCCCCCCAAAAAAAACCCCTTATTAGCTATATTACCATTTAATATCTAGGGTGCTGGCCTTCGGAACTGGAGTTCGTGGGTTCAAATCCCACAGTGGCATGGATGTTCGTGGCTATTTGGAATTGGCTTTAAGCAGTAGGTCCCAGTCTCATTAGCCCTCTTGTTGCAAAAAGTAGACCATAGCCCTCCAAACCCAAACCATTTAATATCTTATTAAGGTGCTTCCATTCAGATAAAATAAAGATGCAATAATAATTTTGTAAGTTATTGTATGGTAAAATTTTGATATTTATATTTTCTGCTTTTTAATCAAGAGATTTCTTCAAGAAAATGATAAACTCAAAGAGTTCTCCAAAGTGTAAAAGATTGAATACCCCTGTATCTTTATGGATATTTTTTTCTTACCTTTCATCCACAAATTATGATCAATTTCATACTTTAGACCACGGATGGACAAACTGTTTTCGGCCGCTGACCAATAATCGAAAGAAAATAAGTTTGGTGGGCCATAGGGTTGGCACATTTTTGCCAAAGGTGGTGGAAAAAACCGGTAAAAACTGTCCTGGCAAAAATACGTTTTTGCCACTTTTTGCCAAGTGGCAAAAATGGATATGTTTTATTTACTGGGATGTAACTATTTTAACTTTTACTAATTTTAACTCTATTCTAAAAATACATATTTTTTTAAATACAATGCGTTATTGAAACGGTAATCTAAATCTATACTACCTAGAGATACAAAAAAAAAAAAAAAAAAAAAAAAAAAAGAAGATAAAATGAAGATTGATTTTGCAAGTTTTTATGTGCAATATTGTTTTGAATGTAATTATTAGCTTATTTCCCCTACAAACTGTAGGTTTAAATGCTTTTAGTACTTATATTATATATATATCTTTTATATGTATATATACACATTACAATTAAAGACAACAGAACTATATTAAATTGATAAATAAAGAAAACATTTTTGATTCCATGCCTCTATCATATAAATTTATTTACAAAAATAGAATATTGTATTTTCATTGCTAACATCAATGAAAATTATTTTAAATTGTTTAAATTGTCAAATTTATACTAATGAAATACCTAATTAATATTCTGATTTAAGTCTCAAATGTATTATGTATAAAATTATTTATTATTTTGTTATTTATTAATTATTAATTATTTTGTACATTTTTAAAATCCTGCCAATTTTTATAGATTTTGCCAGTTTTTACTCGTTTTTTTTTCCAGTTTTGCCACTGTCCTGGCAAAAATACCATTTTGCTGGCAAAATGACCAACCCTAGCGGCCCAAGATAAATTTTTCTAAAATTTTAACAACAATATACAAGTACCTAACGGTTTAAATACATTAACGAGATAAATGAAATTGTAATTTCATTTTTAAAAGTTCCTTATACTGAGGTTCAAAGTGAGATGTACTGATTTTAGGGAACGATGCTAAATGTTCATCTGTCAGTCTACTTCTGAAATTATTCTTTCTAAGGTTCAAAGTTGAAAACACTTGTTCACATATAAGAAGCAAATATACTGCTGATCTTCTGGGCATGAGGTAATAAATTTGTGATATAATATTTGAGCAAAGTAGAAAAAGAGATGGATATATAATGTATAAATATATATTTCTTTTAATTTGCCTCGGACTGGCAACTTAAAATTCTATCTGCGGGCTGTAGTTTGCCCATCCCTGCTTTCGACTCTATTCATACTTTGTTAAATGATTTAATATGGAAAATGAATAAGCAAACAAAAATTTTGTTTCATTAATTAATTTTCACAGGTATGTGGATTTTATTGTATATATGTAATTTTTTTGCATTCTATAGTTTGATGATATTTAACAATTTAATTCTTATTAAAAATAATTATTATTCTGCCATAAACATATCAAATTATCCATGATAGAAGCATTTTAGATTGGAATTATATCATTCCCTGATGTAATAATAGATCTCTCTCTAACGAAAATTTTATTATGTCCTTTAAGTATTGTTATATCAAGGTTTTACTGTATCAATTTAGGATTGTTACTTTTATGGTTTATATACTTTATCTAGTACAGAAAAATAGTTATAGTAATTTCATAATCAAATAATAATTGTAATGGATAACTTTTTTATTCTTATTAAATAAAGATTACAGATGAAATGTCCAGTTTAGTAGTGGCACAGCTCCTATTTTTACAGTCTGAGAGTAGCAAGAAACCAATTCACATGTATATTAATAGTGGTGGTAATTATTGCTTTTTTAATTCTTTACTTTTCTTAACAAAGGGTGCACATAATTTTAAAAGTTAGTTTAACATCAATAACATTTTAATGTAATCTCTTATATGTACTGTTTACTTTATATAGTAAAATTTTCATTTATCTTTCCCAAATTATTTGTTTCTGTGCATTGATTATGCAATTAATTAGGTCTTGAATTTATCCTTACTGAAATAATATTTTATTCCCCATTTATCATTTTTGGATTTTTTCATCTATTGTTAAAAAATTTTGCGCCCAATGTTTTATTTATTTATTTATTTTTTTTGTATGTATCAATTTTCGTGAAATTTGGTAGAGTGCAAGTATAACCTTTTTTTAGTAAAGCAAATGAAGTCTCAATTCAGAATGCATAACTTATGCAACAATATTATTATAAATAGGTATGGAACCTTTGGATTTAAATTTGTGATTTCATTGAAAAAAGATCCAATTTAGGTACAACATTCATATAAAAATGAAGATTTAAAGGTTTTCTAGAAGTGGGAGGGCTGGTTTTTCATCAAGAACCTGATTTCCTCCCCTCCCCCTTCATCAAAATTGAAGCAAGCTCTAGTTTAAAAAACCTCTTTGCAAATGTCCAGCAATCAGTAGAGAAATTTTCTTTTAATGGCATTCATGAAATCTTAAATTAACATACCATTGCTGGTTGAATAATTAAATTTGTAGCGGGTACAATTACGCCGATCTCCTTTTTTACGATAGGTGGCGCTAGAAAAGCCATCGAGTGTGTTATAATATAGTGTCAGTGCTCTATGTGAATGTGTTTTGTTCTCTTTGTTGTTTGTGTTTTGTGATGTGGAACTTTGCAAGAAAATAAAAATGGTTCCTAGAAAACTAGACTAAATTATTTTCTAAACGTCTTTTGATATAAGAGTCTCGTCCTTCTACAGTGGCGCCCAATGTGAAATTTTGAAAGAATGGAAAAGTGTCATCCAGACACATGCCATGTTTCTTCCCGTCCTGGGAAATAGTAAAATTCTGTCAAAGTATCGATTCATCTCGACATGTGTTCCCCTAACACGATGTGAAAATTTTTGTGTGTTTGTTCTACGGTGATTTTGCCGCTTTCACCAAGAATTGTGTGCTTCAGCTTGTGTGTGCTTTCGTTTCAGTGAAAGTTCCGTTTTCAACGAAATTGATTCTTTCAAGAATTTTGTGTTGCATTCTCATAAAAATGAAATATCCATAAATCTGCATTCTGAAAATCATCTTTATAATTAAATGTATTACTACAAAGTAAAACCATAACGTAACAGCAGTTTTGTTTTCGATCGCATCTGGAATTCAAACGTCTCTTCTACCCGGAAGTAAGCTGAAAAGCTCTTTCCCGCTTAATTATCGTTTTGTGATACCTTTTTATGTCTCATATTTTGATTTCGTTTTTATCATTTAATTGATATATTAATTTCTTTTAAGAACAAGATATATGTATAAATTGTGTGTTTTTGAAAATAATCTGTTTCTATTGGTTGTATAAAGTACTTCTAATGTATATATCCTGAAGGAAAGAAACATATTTAAATTTTGAGAACTTGATTTTTTTTTCCCTATTTTTCTCTCTCATTGTTTTCCTTCTACAAATTTCTATTTCTGATGCTTTATTTATTGTCATGTTGGAATACAGTTCTTAGAAAATTATGAGCATTTATTTTTATTTAAATACCTGCATATTAGCAAACAGTTATTTCAAATATTCAAATATTTTTCCATTGCTTTTGACATTCAATGCAAATTTGAATATTTAAATACTAGCAAGTATGCCCGTGCATGGTGAACTTAATATATTACTTTTAAACAAAGATTTTTTTCGTGCATAACTCTATAAATTCGTCACAGTTCAGTTCGAGTCATTGGCATATTATATATTTCTATTATAAGCATGTTATAACAATATTCAGTTTTTATAATAGAATTTGTGTCTTATATTAAATTTACTCAAACTTTTTTTATGGTAAAATATAAGTTTAACCCTAAATTACATTACTGTATTACTACTGTACGTTAATTAGCAACGTTAATAGATCTTGCCATATTACGTGGTAGAATAGGAAGCAGAGGTTTTGGCAGCAACAGTGCTAATTTTGTTGGTAGTAATAAATGCTGTCCAAACCACATGGTTTTGTATGAAACAGAAACACACATTCGTATTGACAACCATATGAATATAAAGATAGCTATATAAAATGATAGGTTTTTATTTGCCCATGAGAGTCACTAAAATTTGTACTTTTTGTTGTTAGAATATTGTTGATAAACATTTCACTCTAACGTAAAAATTAACCAAGAATTGAATTTAAAATTAGTTCCTATATAAAAATGCTATAATTTGCGTCACATAGAAATGAAAGTGAATCACTTTAAATCTAAATTTCCTGGTCAAATCAAATTCATACAACACAGACGATGTTTGAATAATGTAAAATAAAAAATGAATAAATGAGATATTTAAAGGAATGATGTCATAATGATAAAAAAATATCGTTTTCACCTATTTATTATGTGATAAATTGAAAATTTTAATCTCCTGATTTTAACCGAGGAAAACTGCGCTTAAAACAATTACATGGGATTAATGGTATGACATCACATTTATAGAAATTAATGCTTCTTTCATTTACTTATGCTGCGATAAATTAAAAAAATAATTGTTTACGTTTAGTTGGGGAAAATATTGCTTGGAATAATGACATGAAACGCTCGAAAAGGGGAAGAAATGGATGTCGAACATTAAAAATTTACAAAAACCTTCCCAGGGATATACCTAATAATTTCTCAAATTTTCACGGCAATTGGATGCATGGTTTTTGAGTCTATCGAGTACATACAGACATACAGACACAAATTAATTTTTATATATAGAGATTAATATTAGCAATTAATTGTAACAATAATAATAAAAAAGGACCAAGCATATCTGTTTCAGATAAATATTAATTTTAAGTATTTAAATTAAAACATTATTTATAGACAAATTTTACTTTTTAATTAAGAAAATTACTCTAGTAGCACTGTTTAATTTATTTTTCAACAGGTGGGGTAGTCACTGCAGGCCTAGGTATTTATGATACAATGCAGTATATATTACCACCTATTGCTACTTGGTGTGTAGGACAAGCCTGTAGTATGGCAAGTTTTCTATTGTGTGCTGGGGAACCTGGTATGCGGCACTCTCTTCCTAATTCACGTATTATGATTCATCAGCCATCTGGTCAAGCTGTGGTAAGTAAATTTTATTACAGTGGTTCTTCTGGCTTTGGAACCTGAATGTTATACTTAAAAATTTTGTGTGATCAAACTTTCTTCCAACCATAAATATTCATGAAAAAGAATATTGTTTAATTTATTATTAAGTTTAAAAATAAATAAATGTAAATTTAATTTATACATTATTTAATAAAAACTTCTTTTGCTTAAATTAAAAGGGAATACTCATAAAGTTCATTATTATCAGGTATACTTTTTTGTTGAATTAACCTTTTATATCTCATTTGACTTTATAGCCTGGGATGGGAATTAGCCTGCTGCACAATTGTTTTCCAGACTGTGATGTTTTCAGTCATATTTTTAATTTGTTATTCTCATGCATTTTAAATCATTCAAAACATCATGTAATCATTGTTTTTTAGCTCTTTTTCAAGGTTTGTCACACATTGGCTTCTAGTTTATTAATTGTGCCACTTGACTTCCAGCTTGGCTTGTCATTCAATGTGGCTAAGCCAAGATAAGCATTGTGCTTAATCAGGCTTGCAATTCCGTCACTTTTCTCACCTTTGGTCACTTTTTTTTTACAATTGATCACTTATAGTCACTTTTTTGAGAAAACAATCACTTTTTTCATGGTGTATCACAAGGTCCGACAATGTACTGAACTGTATTTTGTTTTTAGCGCAAGCGCTACAATCACTCGACAAGACCAAATTGAAACCTTCTGTATTATTTTGTTTGTGCGATTTATTTGTATGTGTGGCTCTCGTTGGTTAGAAGATGACCTTGGGTAATTACATTATTGAATCATTGGTTGGACAGCTACTGGTTGTAGGGAAAAACTTGGTGAACACAATGATGTCATACAAGAACATCACACTTCAGCTGTTTGGACCAACCTCTTTTTCCAAGTACCATCACCCCATGGGCCTATTTCAGACCCTGCCTGGATTTTCCGTTGATCTAGTTTCCAGTTCTTTCTGTTGTTGAAAAAAGAAAATCTGAATTAATAACAAAATATTTTAATAAAAGACTAAAAATGTGATGCTCTAATCTTATTTTTCTTATTAAAATGTAATTACTCATGTGGTTCCCAGTATTTAGTGATTTTAAAAAGTCATAAAGAAGTTCCTGTAATGTACATTTGTACTGAAATGACATTTAATACATTAAAGTAACTTATGTTAAAGCACACATTTCTCTTTTTCTTTTACTTCACAATTTTTGTTTCGATACTCTAATCTAGCTCTGTACATATTTCAAAACATCATTAATATATGCAGAAAATTGTGATTATAAAATGAATGTATTGTATGTATTCAAATCTAATTTATAGATTTTCTTGAATAAAAAGCAATGTTGAGTTGTGTTAAACAAAATTTTTAACCTTTTTTTATTCGACACTAAAATCATGTCTTGCATGAATCATTTGATTTAGAGTTAAAATAAATAGAAAAATCTTAATATCATCTGTAATCAACAGGAGAAAAAAAAATCGCTTTTTTTTTTCACTGTTTAGTTACTTTTTAGTCACTTATTCTGTATTATTTGTCACTTTTCTCACCTTTTTGAAAGTACCCCAGCAGTTGCAAGCCTGCTTAATGAATTTTAATGTCTTTCTATTTTATGAGAACTTTAATTTCCCTTTTAGTTCTTCTCCATATATTATAGCCTACTTGAATTGTTCTGTATATCTTTTTCAATATGAGCCACAGTAGATCAGTTAACAAAGGTTGTGGATCTTATAACTGGAGGGTTGTTTATACTCTGTGGAACCATAAGAAATAACTAGGGTAAGTTGAGATTTCCCAAAATATCG
>CM063507.1:50541986-50571986 GCA_032207245.1 Pardosa pseudoannulata | reverse complement strand
AATACCAAACGAAGAAAACTTTCCATTCCAATAGAGGAAGACACAGCTCTTGTTATTTGGTAGACAAACTTGATTTCAAGTTCTGTAATACTCTCTTTATCTCCCATTACATAAAATGAATGCCACCAGTCATAATCCATCATTGTACTACCCCTACTACATACTTTTTGATAACAACCCCTAAATTATTGGAAAGCGCATGCTATCTATTTACACTTATTGGTATTACTGTGCTGATTGATTCCCAATTCTCCTGTCTTTGGAATATAGGTTTTAAAAGAAGTGAAAAAAAAATGATTTAAGTCAATATTTTTTTTCACAAAAAACTTATTTAAATCATGCCAACTCTGGTTGCATTTATGATTTTTTCATTATCCCGATGGCTTTGTAACCATTCACGTGATAGTTTTTTGTTTACACAAGCAGAGGATGTAAGGTTTTGGTTATGCATTGTTTTCTCCTTTTCTCATACAATTTCTTATTTGTTTATTATTTGCCTTTCTTAAACAAATTTTACTGCATGACAGATCAGAAAATTCTTTAGGGATATACCTTTATGTATCAAAGTTGAAAGAAATCGTAAACTCAAGCTGTCTATTGGCAGGATTAGTAAAAAATCTTGATTTTTTTTTTTTTAATCATCTTATTTGGATTTTTTAATTTTAATAAGATTTTTTAAAATTTGAATCTTGTACAAATTACTTTCTGATAACAGCCCCTAAATTCTTGGAAAGCGCATGCTATCTTTTTACAGTTATTTACTTATTGGTATTACAGTGCTGACTGATTCCCAATTCTCCTGTCTTTGGAATATAGTTTTTAAAAGAAGTGAAAAAAAAATGATTTAAATCAATGATTTTTTCAAAAAAATAAACTGATTTAAATCATGCCAATCCTCTTTATGGATAAAAACTTAAACTAAATATTTAAACTGGTTCTAAATAAACCACTGAAACTTTTTTCTATATAAACTAAATTCTTTTTATGTCCCCATATTATTATTATTATTATTATTATTTTTTTTGCTGTGGCATAAGTACTATATCTTCATATTGAGACCATTTACTTAGTCATTATTAAAGAAGTGCAGTGGTTAAGTCATAAAACAGGTCAAAAGGTTATTTTCTCTGAATTTAAAAGATATATAGACATTTATCTTTAAAATTCAGAGATATTTTTTTTCCTCTTTTTAACACTTTAACCCTTTGAGGGGCACCCACAGAAACTCTTTGGTTTTCAATGAAATTAGTTTATAAATGTTATCTATGGACCTTTTAAATATGAAGTATACAAAAAATAAAATTATATTACTTGAGGAATAAGCAAAGGGTAACTTGATTGCATAATCACTTCCCTTGGAACAAAATGAAAATGACACTTTTTTTAATAATGTTGGAAAAATGATTAATAATTTTTATAAAAAGGGTTTATAAATCAAATAGATAAGAAATTTGTATGTTAAGTTTAAATAGGTACTTTTATTTTAAAGTCTTAACTTTGAAAAATCGAATTTTTGCTTTTAGGATCGGGTTTTGATAGAGCTTGATTCTGAAAGAAGATTTTGACAGGAATAATTAAAAGAAGGGAAAAAATTAAGTGTCGATAGAAAATCAAAAACTTTTTTTTTTCTATATAAATCGGAGAAAAAATTTTAACAGTCGGTATATTATACATACCAGTGCCCTTCAAAGGGTTTAAACTAGTTACAATGGCAGCAGTGCACTTCCTTATTTTAAATATATGTGTTTTTCCTCGCTTTGATTGGAATAATCACTATTTCAATTTTTCTCACTGTTAAACCAAGTAAAATTATGTACCAAAACAATACCTATAAATCATTTTGTTATCCCCTATATAATTATAGCCTAAGTTATCTGTCCGTCTGTCCTCAAATTTATGAAGCGGTTGGACCTGAAATGGATAGAGGCATCCATATTGGATTCTTGATGAGTTACGGATAGCAAAATTCAAAGGAAGTCTATAAAACATCCAAAATCCACCCCTTCCCCTCCTTTTCAGGCGTTTAATGCCATTATTTCAAGCCCTTTTTTCCCCGGTTAAGAGCATTTAATCAATTTATCACATAAGTAGCTAAAAATATTTTTCTAGTATTATGACACCATTCCTTTAACCATCTCATTTAATCATTTCTTATTTTAAATTATTTAAATATGATCTGCATTATTTCCACACGTTTTATCACTGAACTTAGATATTATGTAAATAATTTTCTTTTATATTCGGCTTCAATAATAGATTAGGTACATATGTGATAATTTAAAATTTAATCATTGATTATTTTTTGTTGCCATGTAAATTTTATCACCAGTATTAACAACAAATTCTTTTCACAAAAATCAAGGAGTCTATTTCACAGACTAATAAATATGTAGCGTTTTAGTTATATATCTTTGAAAATTAAGAAGTTCGTTCATTTGTGTGTTTGTTTTTTATACATAACCATACGATTTGACGGAATGAATTCAATAGGAAACTGCATTCACAGTATCTGGAAACTTTAGAGGAGTATGAAGATAAACAAATTATTGAGCATGTACCAGATAATTCTCAGCCAAAAAACAAACCATTTTTTTTTACCTGCCTCATAGGGTTCTTTACAATTCTGGAAAATTAAAAATTGTACTAATCCCATTATATGATGGGCTATATGCTAGTTTAATAATTATACCTTTTAATGATAATTATGCAATGTCATACCAATATAATTAATTTTAAAATAGTACACTTTTTGTGTTGTACAATAGAGTTTAAAAATAATTATAGTGCTTGTAAAATGTATTGGCATTTCAAGGTCACATTATCTCTTTTTCCCAGTCATTGGTTACTATGGTAACAACCAAGAAGCAGGTGTATTCGCATTTATTTTCAGCACTTCAGTTGACGATTTGATTCCAATATGTTCAGATGACTTGCTTTTCTTTCTTCTCGTAGATATTTATGTTACGGCTATCTTATATTACCCTGTCATTTTTTATCTGTTATTCATTGTTTTATATAAATTTTGCTTAACATTTATTTATATTTTTTACTTTGTAAATCATTTCCTGTAATGGCTAGTTTTGATGTTAGAAATAATGATATTTAATGTATACAGCTACTTGAAAGGTCTTGTTGAATCCAATCTAGATGCTACAGTTTTGGAATTGTTTTTGCAAACTCAACAAGCAACTGCTGATGCCTGTGGTATTTCTAAAAGAACAGTTCAAAGGATTTGTGCCGAAGCTTCCAGAACAGGAATACATGGTACTGCAATGCTTGAACCACCAAAAAAGAAAAAAAAAAGATTTCACATAAAGGGCCTGTAACAGATGATTGTGACAAAAGTGTTATGCGGCGAACTGTACAGGAATTTTATGATAGAGGAGATTATCCTACTTGTAGAAATTTATAAGAGGGATTATCAGAATAAATGGATTTTTCTGGATATGCAAAATCCTCATGAACAATTCTGAAACGACGTAGTTTCAGGTACAAAAAATGTAATGATGGACAGAAATTTTTGATGGAAAGAAATGACATTGTGGCTTTCCACATGACATTTTTGAGAAAAATGCATGCTATCAGAAAAGAGACTTTTCCCCAACCAGTCATATATATTGACGAGACTTGGATAAAACAAAACCATTCCAAGAAATATATATGGCGAAGTTCTGCGGGCGAGGAGGTTTGAAAGTGCCTTTGGGAAAAGTTGCTAAATTAACTGCCATGCTGGATCACAACATCATGGTTTTATTGAATTTGCAGAACTTATTTTCCAGTCCAAATCTACTGGAGACTATCATCAAGAGATGAACTGTGTAGTCTTCAAAACTTGGTTCATAAACATGTGTAGAAGACTTCAAGAATCAAGTGCTTTGGAAATGGATACTGCAAGTTGTCATTCTTCGCATGCAGAAAAAATTCTGTGTACAAAACCTAAAGAAACTGAAGTATTTCATACCTCCCTAACAATACCATACAGGAATTATTATTCATAGTAAACCAAAACAAAGAGAAATACAAAATATATGATTTGGATAAAATAGCTTATGAAATGGGGCATGAAGTTGTAAGAATTCCTCCTTACCACTGCCAATACAACCCCATTGAATTTATATGGATGCAAATAAAAGGGGAGGTAGCAACTAAAAATTTGACTTTTAAAATGAAAGATGTTCGAATGCTACTCGTGGAAGCTCTTTCTCATGTATTGGTAGAAGACTGGAGACGATGCGTTGACCAGGCTGAAAAATTCCAAACCAAGTGCTTTGGAAATGGATAATGCAAGTTTTCATTCTTCATATGCAGAAAAAATTCTGTCTACAAAATCTAAAGAAACTGATTATCAGATGGCTTGAAAGCAAAAGTATTTCATACCTCCCTAACAATGCCATACTAGAATTATTATGCATAGTAAATCAAAACAAAGAGAAATACAAAATATATGATTTTGATAAAATAGCTTATGAAATGGGCATGAAGTTGTAAGAATTCCTCCTTACTACTGCCAATACAACCCCATTGAACTTATATAGACACAAATAAAAGGGGAGTTAGCAACTAAAAATTCGACTTTTAAAATGAAAGACATTTGTATGCCATTCGAGGAAGCTCTTTCTCATGTATCGGTAGAAGACTGGAGATAATGCGTTGACCATGCTGAAAAATTACAAGATGACGACTTCGTTAAAGATGGTCTTCGTGATGATATACTTCAAAATTTTATTATAAATTTTCTAGATGACAGTGATACTACAGAGACTAGTGTCAATGAAAGTGAAGATGACTTTTAAAATTTTTGTAACATTCTAAGTAATTTCATAGTAAAAATGCTTTTCTTAAATTCAATAGTTTGATTTGGATTTGGTAATGATGGAAATAATTTAATGTACTTGTGAAGTGTTCATTTTAATATCACACTCGATAATAAGTATATTGTTAGAAAATTAGTTATTTTATTTTTATAATAAGTAATTTAAATATTTTATTTTATTATTCATCTCATAACCACTGATGATATTAGCATATTATCTATGCATTTTCTTTTGAGCCGTGACATATTGCAGACGTCTGAAGATCATTTCTTCCCTATCAATAAGTACTCGGGGAGGACTGTGTGTGTACGGCAGTTAGCCGATGTTTATTTTCTTTATGTTCTTTTAAGTTTAATAAATCTGTTTTTAAGTGATGCTAACGTTTGTCTTAGTATTGTTCAGGATTGATAGAGCAAAATGCTTCTACTTAAACTATTATTCTATTATAACTTTAAATAAGCTAACATATATTCACATTCTGAGACAAAGCCGAACGATGGCCGATTGGTTAGGGTGCTGGCCTTCGGAACCAGAGTTCGTGGGTTCGAGTCCCACTATGGCATGGATGTTCGTAGCCGTTCGGAATCGGCTTTAAGCAGTAGGTCCCGGTCTCATTAGCCCTCGTGTTGCAAAAAGTAGACCGTAGCGCTCCAAACCAAACCAAACCAAACCATTCTGAGACAAAAACTAACATCCTTTTAGTTATGATCAAAGTACCAACGGTTTTGTTACTTTTTTTTTGCGTTTGAAATGCCGTTTAACTAAAAAACAGGAAATATTTTTTAAAATTTAGTTTTTAAAGATTTTTTTTTTAACAAATTATGAATTACATGCCATGTCAAAATTTTCAGTTGTGCATAAATGCGTTAACTATTTATAATAAAGAAAGGTTTAATAATATGTATAAAAAGTTTATAATAAATCATAGATAATCTTGTAAAAATATAAAAATTAATTTTAATTTTAGAATTTTTACTAAAACATTAGGAGTCTCATACCTTCTAAAGAAATTTTCACTTTCTGAAAATGTGTCAAAAGACCATAAATCTTTAAATACATAATAAAAATATACAAAATATTGTTATTGCATTAAGACCTCTTTCGATTCTTGCAAAATCATTCAATAACTAATACAGTACAATTTTGGAATAGAAAGTTTACTATGGGCTACATAATTTCATAATATAGTTATTAACATACAACTTAAATTTAAGGAATTTCAGAATTACAGTCCCTTGAATAAATTGATAATTAAGAAATACTTTTGATATTTAGATTAAAAGAATCATACAAATATAAAGAAAAAATAGTGAGAAATTGTAACTAATTACTCATTAAAATTAGCTAAACATTATATAAAAATAAATAAATAAATAAATAAATAAATTAAATTCACTTTTTCAGTAGAATTATTTAAATCTTACGGATTGGGATATAACATAGAATTTTAAATTCTTTAGAAATTTTGTGAAACGAGATTATATCTTAAATTTATAAACTTAGAAACAGGTCTGAAATTATTCATAAATTTTTGTGAAGTATTCTTCAAAGAGTAGTCTAAATAAACATACTTTCATCATGCACCGAGAGCCTTTTATGATGCATGACACCCCTTAACACTAGAATTACGGTGGTCTTTGTATACCTAGAATTACGGCGGGTGTCATTTTGACCTCTTGATAAGATATCTGCATATTTCTCTATATGATATATTTGTGAAAAAGAAATTAAAATAACTCAAATTATGACAACTACAATTTATTTTAAAGAATATAGAGACTTTGCAGGTATGTAGTCAAATAATGAACAAGCATTTAAATATTTCCATCGGAAAATGTAGTTTTTTTTCATTTTCGATAGCTTACATTTTAGAAATACAGAAAATAAAATGTATAAATATTTATGAAAATTTTTCCAGAAAATGTGGTTTTTAATCCAAATCTTAAAGTATATTAAAACAAACTTTTTGCTATAAAGAGTACTAAGAAATAGAAATATATAGAAATATTTTATTTACTGATAATTTATTAGTCAGCGCAGCAATTAGCACACACACTTATCTTTCTGAATTTTTTGGGTACAATATCTGCATACATATTTATTACAGTTGTCGCAAATATTAGAAGCTTTGTTACCTTTGCATTTCCTTACTTGACATTTCTTCCTTTTTTTATTTTATTGAATCTTGTCCATCGTAATAATCTCTTTCCCCAAAGAAAAGTATTGCACATATTTCAAATCATGTGACTGGTAGATGTGGCTATGCAAACCCACCATATTATTTTCTTTTGTTTGTATTTTGTTTAGCAGGTGCAAATAAAAATAGTTTACAGAAGTAACAGTGTTCAGATAATACAATGGAATATATTCACATTTCTTTTCTCAAAGGGCTCAAAATGACACTTGCCATATTTCTAAGTATAATGATTTGTTGGGGCTAAAATAAAAATACGATTTTTTTTAAATCTTTACTATTTTGTAAATCACAATGCTTTAGGAAAAGTCTAGAAAATATTAAGATATTTACGGATAAAAAAGAAGAGCTGTCGGAGATAAAAGTTCGCTAGGTGTCAAAATGACCCCTTCCGTAAATCTAGTGTTAACACAGTGGGGGAAAAAAAGAGTACAGTCATTCCCCAACTGTCATTACCACAGTTACACTTGGTTATCGGGGAAAAATCAGTGACCTTGAAGTGCCTGTTGAGTTTCATCGAGTATAATCATTGTCATACCAATATAATAAATTTTAAAATAATACCACTATTGTGTTGTATAATGGAGTGCTTTCAGAATAAAACCATTCTCCGACTCCCCCATCAAAGGAATGTAAAACAGTTTTTTATATACAGTGAAACCTCTCTGAGTGGCCACCCCTCCCTACCTAGAATTTTTTGTCTCTTAGAGGGGTTGACCACTCTGAAGGGTTTTATTTACTATTATAAGATAATTACTTTAATGCGTAATAGAAACAAATCTGACATATATTCCTTATGTAAATGAAATTTAAAACTTATCTACGGTGTAAATAGTACTTTATTTCATGCTTCTTTACATTTTTTTTTTTTTTAAAGGCTACAATTTGTTTCTGTTTGTTCAGTAGTCTTTGTACTCCTTCAAATCTTTTCTTTAATGATTTTGTTCATCTCCTCTCGTCCACAGTTAAATAATTCAGCTAACTTTCTTTCGATTTGCCATTCTCATATTCACACAGAACTTCAATACTCTGCTTGAGTATTTAGAAAAACGCATTTCGACATTGCAACTGAGATCACTGACCAACTAATGAAATGAAACTGGCGTGAATGACATTTTTGATGACAGAGATGCAATTCTTCCTAATCTTTACAGTTTGGAATTCCAAACAAAGGCCCTAGGACACCTTCAAAGCTCGATTGTCCAGTTCCTCCCTTAGTTTCTATGGATGGTGCAATAGGGATTCCTTATGTGAAGGATGTGGGGAGAATACAAAAGACATAACGGATTTAATCTTTCTTATAAAGGGGGGGGGGAACTGTGGGAATGGACTTTGCAAGTTATTCCTTTGTCTTATATCTGACCATAAACCTGACCTTGATTTTTTTGCTCAAAATTAAAGCATGGAGTGAGTAGAATTTCCCAAAAAATACAAGGGGCAATCCCACTTGGTGAATGTTTAGAGGGGGTCAGGTGGCTGCTGATACAGGTTATTTTACCATTAGGTCTATGAGTCAAAAAATCCGTGCCATGAAAAAATGGCTGTTTAGAAAGGTGGCTGCTCGAAGAAGTTTCACTGTACTTTGCATTTTTAAGGTTGAGGGATAATGTTTCTAAAAGATTTTCATTTAATCTAAAAAAAACTTTTAATCATGTGCGTCAAAGAGTTAAAGGTAAAAATATTGTCTCAAAGTTATGGTTTGTAGTAGACGTAGGGCAAGGTAATGAATTCATAATGCATGCTTGGTCTTGAAGATCTTTAGAAATAGAAGTAACACAAGAAAAGTTATATATATTTCTCCAGGTCACATTCAAATGGCTAGTGTTATTAACTAATTCAGAGTCTAGGAAGGGAAATAGCAAATTCATTCCCCAACTGTCGCTGCCATAGTTACACTTGGTTATCAGGGGAAAAATCAGTGACCTTGAAGTGCCGTTTGAGTTTACCATATAATCATTGTTTGCTACCAGTATAATCATTGTCATACCAATATAATAAATTTTAAAATAATACCGTTATTGTGTTGTACAATGGAACCTTCCTCTAAATCCCCCTTCAAAGGAATGTAAAAGAATTTTTTATATATTTTGCATTTCTAAGGTTGAGGGATAATGTTTGTAAAAGATTTTCATTTAATCTAAAATAACTTTTAATCATATGCATCAAAGAGTTAAAGATAAAAATATAGTCTCAAAGTTATGGTCTGTAGCAGACGTAGGGCAAGGTAATGAATTTATAATGCAAGTCTGGTCTTGAAGATCTTTAGAAAAAGAAGTAACACAAGAAAAGTTATATATCAGGGGTAGCCAAGACCACGGTTGACTGGTCGACCGCAAAGACATTTTAGGTAGTCTGCCCGACTATTCCAATAATGACCTTGGATATTAACAATTTAATTTATGACTAATGACATAAAATTAATAAAATATTTAAAAAAAAAATTTACTACAGTTTACGCTTTAAAACCTAAAACCAACTGGGCAAAATAATACAATGAATTCGTCATTTTACAGTGAAGAATTAAATAGAAACAACTTGACAAAGTGGGATGCCTAGATTATATGGTACTGATACGATAAACACACGGCAGTTTTTGTCACCGAACTTGGTAATGTCTGACGTTGCTGGAGAGAAATTTCAACTAAACAAAGTGAATAGGATGGTCAATTTTTGATATATGAATACTTTGATTATTTTCGTCAGTAAATTTTTATTTTATAAATATTAATATTAAGTTTTTTTTAGAAAAATTAGATAATTTACCATTTTTTCTTGTTACTGAAAATAAATATATAAACATGTACGTTACTTTAATTTAGCTCTGCCATTGGTAGACTGCCTTCAATTTTTTAAATGTGAATTAGACCATGGATCCCAAAAGTTTGTCTACCCTGTTATATATATTGCTCTAGCCCTTTGATGGTTATGAACGAGTTCAGCTTGCAATCGAATCTTGCTTCATAATACGCACAAACGAGTTCCGCTCGTGGGCAAAATTTTGACCGAAATGGTTAGAAACGAGCACTATACGCGTAGTGAAAATTTTCCCCAATGCGAGCTGACGAGCTGAGCTCGTTCACCGTTATTATTCTGCATTGATTATGTTACAAACGATTCCGGCTCGCGAAATTTAGTTAGTTTTACTGCTTACAGATTGCAGTACGGGTTCCATAAATTTCTTTTCATAATGAAGGGGGATTTTTTTTTTTTACTTTCTTCTTCTTATGCGTATTTTGGAGCATGTTTTAGGATGTTTCTAAAGTAAAATGGCTCAAAAGTGAAAGTTACATAATTATGATGATGATTATGATTGTGATACAGAAAGATTATCAAGTTTTGAGTCTGATGAAGACTTTGTTCACAGTATATCAAGCTAAAGTTTTACATTAGTTGTATTTATTTCATCCTTTCATTTTAATATTTGTCTAATATTTATAATTAGCTATTATTATTTATATAATTGATTATAATCATTTATAATTTACTATTTAATAATTATCATTTGTTAATTATTTTAAAGTGCGTAAAAACTGTTATTTATGTACTACAAATACTTTAAGAAATTTTTAAAACACGTGAGGCGAGCTATCTACGGCATCGCCAGAGAAGGGTGACATTTTCGGAAGAACGGCATGGGAAAACAGCTGCCACTTTCGACTACTGTTTACTCATAATGCTGCGCGAATTAAGTAAACGAAAACTTCTCGTTTCCCTAACCGTCAAAGGGTTAGATCACATTTAAATGGCTAATGATATTAACTAGTAATTCAGAGTCTAGGAAGGGAAATAGCAAGTTCGGTTATATTATTACATATAAAAAATAGCTGGATCTGACACCAACCTAAAAGTTAAGAATTAAAGCAGGGTTGAGCGATTTAAATCAGTTGATTTAAAAAAAATCATTGATTTAAATCAGTTTTTAAAGATTTAATTTTTAAAAGAAAGCTGTTAGTAATAAGCACAATAAGAAAATATTGACAACCCAGAGTTGCTCCCAGATGGTTTCAGGAGGCTGCTGCACCCTGCCTGTCCTTGTATTATTAAAATAGCACCTTAAATATTTTAGGAATAACCACTTTGTTAATTCCAAATATAAACAAGAAGGCGGATTAAAGCTAGTTTTGCCATGTGATGTGTGCTTTGACACAATGGTAGATTCTTTAACCAAATACTTAACAAACTGGTCTGTTCTGTTGAAAATTTGTGAGGAGCAAGGGACAAAATTGATAGTATTGTTTACAATAAAGTAGTTAATATTAGACTGAAAAGAAATGCAGAAAATCTTTTAAAATGATTGGAACCTATTGCTGTAGCTTTAGACTCTATTAAAAATATACTTGTACTATTGCTGAAGCTGTACATATTTGGAAACTTTGGAGATTAAACTTAAAGATGCGGATAATGATAAATCCAATTTAACAGCTTTTAATAAGCATTACTAGCAAGCACTGGGAGCTTTCCATTTCTTAACTTATCAAGTAGACCCTCATTTTTATGGAAAAAATCTGACAGATCTGGAAAGAAAAGAATCTTTCACATTTGCAAATCAAAAGTACTCCCCTGATAATATTCCTGTTCTCATGAAGTTCCTAGGAAAATCTGATCCTTTCTATGAATTCCTTTATAATGAAGAAGTGATTACTAAGATTTCCCCACTCAATTAATGAAAAAGTCATTTTTTCTCAAGTAAAAAGGGAAAAATTGATCACCTGAACACTTTATCAATTGATGACTACAAGGGCATCAACGGTTTCTATCTAGAGGATTATTTCAACATATGGATTAGTGCAATCTAAACTTCAAAACAGACTTTGAAACAACAAAGCAGCTAAACTTGTTTTTCTTTATAAATCATTTAACATTTAACCACTGTCACAAAATAAAAAGTTGGTTGTAAAATTTTCATAAGAAATAAAAATTATTGTGATTACGTAGCCCTTAGTCTACCCTCATCTTTCTAATAATTCTATGGTTGAAGAAGTAAAATGTATAAATTAACATGAAGCATCCTTTATTTAAATTATGATATAGATAATTAAAACAAGCAAAAACCCTTATATTGCAAGCAATTATTTTCTACTGATTTATGAATTATTCTTATATATTATATATGTATTTTTTATTATATATAAAAAAAGAATTAATTGATTTAGACATCTAATTTGAACAATTTAATTTGCTTGTATCAAATATTATACTTAAATAGAATTTTTGAAATTTAAATACATTTAAATAAAAAAAAAATCTGATTTAAAGAAAATCCAATGTAAATAAAAAAAATCTGATTTAAAGAAAATCCGATTTGAATAAAAAAAAAATCAGACTTTTTTCATTAAAAAAAAAAAAAATGTGATTTTTATCAACCCTGGATTAAAGAAGTTTTTATTTTGTTTCTGTAGTTATTTCACAATGAACAAATGTTTTTTTAATTATAACTCTATTTGTTTTTAGAAAAAAATATGGAACGGGACAAATTTATGAATGCAGAACAAGCGAAAGAATTTGGGCTAATTGATTCTGTTCTATCTAGACCTCCTGTTATTGAAGGTGAAAAGAAAAATACTGAGACTGAGTAATATTGTAAGTTTATAGTCTTACCTGTAAATAAAAAAAAGGAATTTTTTCTATTTTGTAGTTCTGATTTTAACTTTTGTTTTACGTAATAAACATAAACTATTACTTTTAAGAAATTTGCCTTTGAGATTTTTGGGATATCAGTACTTTAGATCAGAAATGGCTCTGTTTGAGGTCATAAATTCCATTTATATATATAAACACACAAGTATGGGGTAGGCAAGCAGTGTGTGAATGAACACAGGTGATCAAAATCAAATTTCTGGGGGGGAGGTGATGGGATAAATAATGTTAAAATATGCTAACCTTTTGAAAATATTTGGTCAGAAAAACTATTTCTTTTTCTTTCCTCTCTGCTTTTTTGCAATTAAGTATAATTGCTGTCATAAATCTGGGTTAGTTTTTAACGAATGATTCTTCTGATTTATTATTATTTAAAAAGGGATTGATTTGCAATATAATTACTTATTTTTAAAGGAACTTTAGGTTTTCTTGTCATATACACGGAAATATATGATAAATATAGATTACATAGCTATACTTAATTGCTTATGAATGACATTTAACAAAATCCTTTTAGTCAACTCTGAAATTTGGCATAAAGTTTGTTACAGATAGTAGTAGATATTTTAAATGTAACGAACTCTCATATCCATGCCATTAATTTTAAAAATTCCACATATTAATGCAAAGAGTGAATGAATTTTTAGGTATGTTACAAAAATAGCCACACATTTTTGTTTATCAGTAACATATCAGACAGTTGAAAACTCATTTTAAAAAGTTCCTTATACTGAGGTTCAAAGTGAGATGTACCGATTTTAAGGAACGATGCTAAATGCTCATCTGTCAGTCTACTTCTGAAATTATTCTTTCTAAGGTTCAAAGTTGAAAGCACTTGTTCACATATAAAAAGCGAATATACCGCTGATCTGGGCATGAGATAATAAATTTGGGATATAATATTTAAGCAAAATAAAATAGGAGATGGATATGTACTGTATGAATATATATTTCTTTTACATTGCCTCAGACTGGCAACTTGAAATTCTATCCGCAGGCCTGATAAAACCTTCCGGCAGGCCGTAGTTGGCCCATCCTTGCCCAAACCGGAAGTGGGATTTCAATAAGAGTGCAATAAGGTATGATAGTGCATATGATCCAATTGCTCCTGTTCCACAGTGTGAGTGTTAGTGGAAACCCTATTTCAAATAAGCAAAGCGTATGGATTTCTTATAAAAAATGTTTTACACCAGGTTCTTTCTTTATTGGAATATTGATTTCAAGATAATAAAATTTTAAGTAAGAAATTTTTATCAAGCTCCCAAACCAAATCTTAGATAAAATTGTGATAAACTGTAAGAAAAATTTTTTTTAATAGCAATGGAATTAAATTTATTTAAAAAGTTTTGGTAAATAATAATTTTTGTATAATTGGATTGGTATAGATAAAATTTTTACTTTTTAATTTTAATATTGTGTTGTTCTTAATTTAAGGTATCCGTCTACGTTTGGAGAACTTTTTTCTTTAAACGTAGAAACTAGTTCATGTTTTTACATTTGTAGATTTATTTTTTATATTATCATAGAGAATTGCACTTAAAAAATTTATTCCTGGAGAAGTTTTTATAAAATCTGTAATATATAAAGAAAATTTAGTAAAAAAAATCTGGTTTTATTCAAAAGGTCTAATTTTTTAATAAATTAAATTATTTCAATATTTTTTGATGCAACACATTTCTTATACACTGGACTAGTGAATCACCCAAAATCTTTGCTTAATTTAAATTTGGTAAAAAATTTTGGTCCTTCAAAATCATACACATTGAATTTTTAGCTAATTTTCATTACCTTTATATCTAACTATGAGTGTAACATCAATAAAAATTATCCAAATTTAAAGCTTTTAGGTCATTCACCATTAAATGCTATCAAAAGCATTCATAATAATTTTCAACAAAATATTTTAAGAACTTTTTCAGAAATCACATTTCAAGTTTCAACATTTTATTAAAAATACCGTTCTGAGAAAAATGCATTTGAAGTTATAAAAGCAACTTAAACTCTTAAAAAAATTAAAATACATGTTAAAAATTCCCCATACTTTCTTGCTTCAAAACTTTCCAATTGCCAAGTTGCTAATTATTAAAAATGCTAAAAAAATGTTTAAACTAATCTTCATGAAAATTTAAAAAGTTTTGTGCAAAAAATTCCCAACTTCCTGTCCCAAAGTCACTACTTCCGTTTTGTTTTGACAGCTGTCACTGATGTTTAAACACTGTAACTTTTCTTTAAAATATCAGAGAAAAAACAAAACAGAGTTAGAAGCCTAAAAGTTGAAATTTTACAATAGAAAAATAAAATTTTTACGATTTTTGTTAAAAAATGACGTTTTTAACGTAGACGGATACCTTAAGAGGATTTTTTAGAAAGAATATTTGAAAATTAAATTAAATTTCCCTAAAATTGTCTGTAGACTCTCAGAGCCTTGGGTTAAGAGGTTTTTCTCAATCAAATAATATACACCATGCAGCAAATAATCAAAATGTTCTAAAATAAATATTTTTGCACTGAATGATCTCTACAAACTAATACAACTATGAACATCTCTTGAGAGCTACATGACAATTGGTCTTAGCGAGTGGAACACATCGAGGAAAAAAAGTCTCCAAAAAAATATGCTAAAGGTTTACTGTGTCAGTGGCCAAAGCGTTCTATGATTTTTTACTTCACCCTTAGTCAACTAGAATGGAATATGGGAAACCCACCCTTGTTATTGTTCCTTTACTTCTGGTTATAAATAGATATATAAATAGATATTATAGATTTTAATTTTTAATACACATAAAGTTTGCTGTCTGGAAGATCATCCCATAAAAAATAATGGATTCTGAAAGAATATTCTTTGATATAAGAATAATAAGATTTTAAATAAGAATATTCTCTGAGAGACTTATTTATATTTTTTATGAAAGTCATCCAAGATATTTAACTGTTGCAATTAGAGATACATCTGTTACCCCAAACGAAGAGGCACCTCAACATTATTGGCATTATAGACAGCCCAGTATGTAGGGGGTGCCATATGGCAGAGGAGAGTTCATCACATATTTTATGTGAATGTGACTACTACTGCGCCAAGAGATTTGAATTCCTTGGGTATCACTTCATCGAGCCGTGGGAGCTGATTAACTTCCCGGTTAAATTGCTGCTGAAATATATCTCAGCTATTGGTCTCTCTGAGATCTAATGGTTATTGTTTCTTAACCTTGTGATGGAGCTCCTTGCTCCAGTGAATGGGGGGCTCTTCAGTACGATAGGCCTTGGGCTGCAGTGCTGCTGCCCTTGTGGGCCGCCCCACCCTAAATCTAAATCTACTGCAAACGAAATACTGCGAAATAGAGATTTACAAAACCATGCTATCAGCGTCTTTGTGCCTCAGGGGGTAGAGGTGCATCCCTCAATAAATGTTAGTGAAAGAGGGGTGCAGTTCCTAAACAATCGATCTGACCCTATTACCACAAAACTCCACTGGCAGAAATGTACACTACATCCATTTTCGGAGCATTTTTGGAAGTCAAAAATTGTATGTGATAACCACGTGGAAGACATCATCGGCTTAGCGGAATTGTACATGCAAATCGCTTAAAAGGGTTAATTAAGCACTTATGTTTGGGAGAAAAAAAAAAGAAAAGAGACTTATTAGAAGTTATACCTGAATGAATTCATGTACCATGTTGAAAAGCATGTCTTTAGCTGTTTATTTAATTTAATTTTTTTTGTGTGTAAAATTATATAAAGCTATAAATGCTGTTATAAATATATCTGTCCTCATATACATAAATTAAAACATTTTTATTCATTTTATATAAACAAATCTATATAATCTAAAACAATATAACAGACAATTTCTTTCATAACACTAAATTTGTACAATTATTCTCTTATTGAAATTTGTTTATCTCAATAAATCTGAAAGATAAAAATACACAAAATCTGCAGTATCACTTATAAATAGGAAAAAAATGCAGTCATAGCTTTGCACCACTTTTAAGCCATCTCACGGTCTTTAATATTCTGTTTTTCTTTCTCAAATTCTTCCCTCAAAAATGAAAAAATGTTTGGTATATGGCAAATATGGAGAAGATATCTAAAGTTTGTCTCAACCAGAGTTTTTCAAAAACCTTTGTTTGTCTGGAATCGTACAAATGTAAACATTAATAAATATAGAAAATCTAAACTTATTCATTTGGATCAAATTTTTTTTTCTAATGACATATAAAATTGTACAATAAAGTTCTTATTTCTGGAAAGTATATTCCAAAGAGAGCATGAATATCACTTGAAAAATATTTAGTTTCCAGAACTGTTCGAAAGTAATGAGTCAGTGGTTCCCAAGCTTTTTTTGATTTTCAGCAGCATTGCAGAATGGATTTTTACAATACACCCTATGTAAAGTTTTAGAAAGTGCCTTTGGTAGAAGAGTCAATCCTTTTTGTATCATTTTTCTAAAAATAAATAAAACACATTTCAAGTCAAATAAGACTTCTGTGAGTTAGTTTTAATAAATATATTCATTGAGCCTGTGAAAACATGTTGATTACTATACAGTTCCTTAAATCATGGTATTAATTAAACACAACCACCCTTATTTCATTTTCCATATTGATATTTGCATGACTCTAATTTTGTCACAATAAGCACCAAAAACTAAGTTTTGCTCAAATGAATAAGTTGCAAATGGAATTAAAATTTTATTAGTGGTAGCATTTTAGAGGCATTCATATTTTACTGATAGTTAATTTCACTTTGCTGATTTTTTAAACTAAAGTATCTGAAAACTATATAATTGGATTATTTTCAGATAGATCAACGATATTAAATGGATTTTGAACCAATGAAATTGTGAGAATCGTCTTGAAGTCTTTGTCAAATCAGGTGGTAGCCGAATGAATAGGGTGTTGCTCTTCGGCACCAGATTTCAAAGGCTCAAATCCCACTGCTGGAATGGATATTTGTAGACATTCAGAATTGCCTTTAAACAGTAGGTCCTTGTCACAGTTACGATGGTGTAGCAAAAAAGTAGATTGTAGCATTACTAACCAGCCAAATCAAGTGATAACCCGTGATAAATTCTTAGTAGAAAATATCTTATATCAAGAAAAATAATTGCAGTAAGGTTAAACACTTCTTGCTCATGTATTTATTTAATTTTCTATCCTCTATGCTATTTTTTTGTTAAAGATAATATTTTTTAATCAAATTTAAAAAATTATAACATTACTATAAGGAAGTCGAGATTCCCCAGGGCAGCAAAACTCAGACCTTGAGAACCACTGGTATATATATGAAGATGTTGAATTGTAAAAAATACAAAATATCTGAATGAATGTACACATGTATAATGATATATTGAGCTGACGTCTTCATAGTGCTGTGACAAGCACTGGTTTGTATTTTCGTTCTAGGTGGCGCTTCTTGCGCCTCTTGTATTGTCACTTTATCATTGTCCTCCTTGCAATCTTGTTGCAGTCATTGACAAAGGAATCTACATTCGTCGATACTGATGTGCGAGACTCCCTAGTTTTGCGACTGTTTGCCTCACTGCCAATGTTTCGGACCATTTTTTGTCGACTGTAGGATCGTTTAATGAGGAAGAGGACCTGGAAAGATTAAATTATAAAAATGAATTTCATATCTAAAACATTAATATAAAGAAATTTCCAAAATGATGGGGTATATGTAAAAGCATTGTTTTTAATTTTTGTTAACTTTAATAATTTCCTTTCAAGTTTCTAAAGTTAGATTTAGCCAAGCTTTTCAATGATCATCTCCAATCAATTTGGGTTATGGCAGTTTTGAAAGACAAATTTAATTGATTATCTGAAAGTTAAAGCAGGCTTGCAATTCCGTCACTTTTCTCACCTTTAGTCACTTTTTTTTACAATTGATCACATTTTTAAGTAAACAGTCACTTTTAGTCACTTTTTTCATGGTGTATCACAGCAAAAGTCTGTTGTTGAAAAAAGAAAATCTGAATTAATAACAAAATATTTTAATAAAAGACCAAAAATGGGATGCTCTAATCTTATTTTTCTTATTAAAATGTAATTAGTCATATGGTTTCCAGAATTTAGTAATTTTAAAAAGTCATAAAGAAGTTCCTGAAATCTACATTTGTACTGAAATGTACATTTAATACATTAAAGTAATTTACGTCAAAGCACTCATTTCTCTGTTTTTCTTCTTCACAATTTTTGTTTAGATACTCTAATCTAGCTATGTACATATTTCAAAACCTCATTAATATATGCAGTAAATTGTGATTATAAAATTAATGTATTGTATGTATTCAAATCTAATTTATAGATTTTCTTGAATAAAAAGCAATGTTGAGTTGTGTTAAACAAAATTTTTAACCTTTTTTGTATTTGAAACTAAAATCATGTCTTGCTTGAATCATTTGATTTAGAGTTAAAATAAATAGAAAAATCTTAATAATATCATCTGTAATCAAGAGGAGAAAAAAAATCTGTTTTTTTTTTTTTTCAATGTTTAGTCACTTTTTAGTCACTTATTCTGTATTATTTGTCACTTTTCTCACCTTTTTGAAAGTACCTCAGCAGTTGCAAGCCTGTTAAAGTGATATGTAAAAATTTAGCTAATATTTCATTCACTCATAACGTACATAAACTCTAAACAAGTTTAGTTGTTTTGTCATTCATATATAAATGAAACACATGCAATGTTCGTTAGTAGAGTTTACTTTCTACCTTGTTTTCATCATTCTTGGGTTGTTATTTTTATTGTGCTATAAATTATGGTTAGGAAATGTTGGAGCAATTAGTTTTAATAGATTTATTTTTTGTTAGATATGAGCTATTGGTAACATAATAATTTTTTTATTGTGCAATAGTCAATATGTTTATAAAGCTGTTTTGTTTATTACTGATAATTCATTACTAAAGTCACATAAAAATAAGTTTTCTATTCTGTTTAAAACTATAATATAAATAGCTATATAGGCAAATTTATTTTTTGAATATGTAGCTGGTTAAGCGGAAGTCTATTGTATCTATATTTTGTTATATTATTCATTTAATAATACACTGTCTACCAATAAGTATTTGGACACCTATGCAAATGACGATATCTGCGGTCCTGAGGTACGCCACTGCTTCCACCGGTATACATCGTGTAGGAAACAGCATCGGCATTAGTCGCATGCAAGATGCCGCACAGTTCGGAGCTCTCTGATTTCGAGAAAGGTATAATTATCGGGTATCACAAATGTGGCCGATCCTTAAGGGACATATCTAGTGATCTGAAGTACCCAAAATCGACAGTGGCCTATGTGATTAAGAAGTGGAAGGTGAGCGGTGATTGTCGGAATGTGCCCCGAGTCGGCAGACCAACGAAACTGGGAGATAGAAACCGACGAGTGCTGTCCAGAGAAATTCGAAAGAACCGCACCCAACCGATGGCCCTCATCCGCAAGGAGTTTCAACAGACATCCGGAAGTATTGTTTCAATGAATACCATCCGTAAGGAAGCACATCTGCTTGGTTTTCATGGTCGTGCTGCTGCCCATAAGCCTTTGATCACAAAGTCCAACCGCGCTGCTCGGTTAATGTGGTGCAAAGCACATCGAAATTGGACCGTAGATCAGTGGAAACGGGTTCTTTGGAGCGACGAATCAAGGTTCACCCTTTACCGTTCGGATGACAGGGGCTGGATGTGGCGTCTGTCTGGAGAACGTCTCCTGCCAGAATGCATTGTGCCAACAGTCAAGTTCGGCGGAGGTGGAATTATGGTCTGGGGGTGTTTCTTCTGGTATGGACTGGGACCCTTGATCCCCATTCATGGTAAGCTCAACGCCGATGCCTACTGCACTATTTTGAATGACAATGCGCTTCCTACGTTGTGACAGTTTTGCGGGTTGGACACCTCTTACTTTCAGGACGACAATGCCAGTTGTCATGTTTTGAGGTTAACTAAGGATTAGTATGATGCCAACGGAGTTCATCGAATGGACTGGCCTGCCCAGACCTGAACCCTATCGAGAACCTCTGGGACGAGTTGGATCGTCGAATTAAGGGGTGCACTACCCGTCCAAAATCGGTGAAGGAACTTGTATGTCTACTCCAAGCCGAGTGGAAGACAATACCACTAGCTGTAATACAAAGACTTGTGGAAAGTATGCCCCGGAGGGTTCACGCTGTAATTGCCTCTCGTGGAGGCTCTACCAACTATTGATTTTGAATAAAGTTAGTTTTTTTTTCTATCATAGGTGTCCAAATACTTTTGGTAGACAGTGTATATAAATATATATCAATATATATATGTTATTTAAATTAGAAACAAACAAGTAATACATTTTCATTACTTTTTGTGTATATATATACATATAAATACACACATAACTTACTTCATTGTTGAGATAGCAGAAAATGATAGACACAATTCCACCCTGAAACAAACAAGATTGAAATCTAAGTAAGGTATACAAAAATAAATTCCTTGTTAAATAAATACAAAAATGTTTTAAAATCTACCTGCAGCCCATCAGTTGCATATGTAATAATGCTGTATATCTGCTGGAAGTAGCAATCTTTGGATCGAGGATGGTAGCTTAGCAGCAAAAAGTGTAACCCAAATAATGGAATCAGTACCATTGTAGCTCTTACAGCTCTCCTAGAATATTGAATGGATATATTAAAAATATACATTTTTATAACAATCTGTTGCATGCATACGTTTGTTGATTTTCTGATGTTTGACAGCCTTTTTAATATTATATTGATTGACTTGGGAGCACTACAATCTACTGCTTTCCTACATAACTGCTTGTTGTAATGTACTTACAACCTTAACACGAGTGTTCGTTTACAAAGTGGAAACACAATAAGAATATGATACTTTATATTCAGATTAAGACATTTATTATGTAGCTTCCTTCCTCAGTGGCATGACAGCCGAGGATGGGCCTTAGCCTTCTCTAGAATTCCATACCAGGCAGTCCTATCTTTGGCTCTGGATTTTCAATTTGAAATTTTCAAGGATCTTATGTCTTTCTCAATGCAGTCTAACCATCTAAGTTTTGGTCGTCCTCTCATTCGGGTTCCTATTGGTTTGGCCGTAAAAACTTTTTTTGTGGATCTATTGTCATTAAGTCGAACTAGGTGTCCGGCCCATTTTAATCTTTGTAAGCTAATAAAATTAATTATATCTGGGTTTTTATATGTTCTGTATAATTCAATATTTGTTTTTCTTCTCCATATACCATTTACATTAATTCCCCCCAAAATACTTCTCAATATTTTTCTCTCAAAAACTGCTAGGGTTTCCTTGTCTCTTTCTGTCAATGCCCAGGTTTCAGCTGAGTAAGTCAAAACAGGTCTTATTAGGCATTTATACAATATTATTTTAGTCAATCTTTTAATGTACTTATACTTTAAATATTTCTTTAATCCAAACAAACATCGATTAGCAGCAGTAATTCTGCTATGAATTTCAACAGATATATTATTTTGTGTATTAATTTCTTCCACCGGTATACATCGTGTAGGAAACAGCATCGGCATTAGTCGCATGCAAGATGCCGCGCAGTTCGGAGCTCTCCGATTTCGAGAAAGGTATAATTATCGAGTATCACAAATGTGGCCGATCCTTAAGGGACATATCTAGCGATCTGAAGTACCCCAAATCGACAGTGGCCTATGTGATTAAGAAGTGGAAGGTGAGCGGTGATTGTCGGAATGTGCCCCGAGTCGGCAGACCAACGAAACTGGGAGATAGAGACCGACAAGTGCTGTCCAGAGAAATTCGAAAGAACCGCACCCAACCGATGGCCCTTATCCGCAAGGAGTTTCAACAGACATCCGAAAGTATTGTTTCAATGAATACCATCCGTAAGGAAGCACATCTGCTTGGTTTTTATGGTCGTGCTGCTGCCCATAAGCCTTTGATCACAAAGTCGAACTGCGCTGCTCGGTTAATGTGGGGCAAAGCACATCGAAATTGAACTGGTACGAACTGGACCCTTGGTCCCCATTCATGGTAAGCACAACGCCGATGCGTACTGCAGTATTTTGGATGACAATGCGCTTCCTACGTTGTGGCAGTTTCGCGGGTTGGACCCGTGTTACTTTCAGGACGACAATGCCAGTTGTCCTGTTTCGAGGTTAACCAAGGCTTAGTATGATGCCAATGGAGTTCATCGAACGGACTGGCCTGCCCAGAGCCCAGACCTGAACCCTTTCGAGAACCTCTGGGACGAGTTGGATCGCCGAATTAAGGGGTGCACTACCCGTCCAAAATCGGTGAAGGAACTTGTATGTCTACTCCAATCCGAATGGAAGACAATACCACTAGTTGTAATACAAAGACTTGTGGAAAGTATGCCCCGGAGGGTTCACGCTGTAATTGCCTCTCGTGGAAGCTCTACCAACTATTGATTTTGAATAAAGTTAGTTTTTCTTTTCTATCACAGGTGTCCAAATACTTATTGGTAGACAGTGTATATAAATATATATTAATATATATATATATATTTGATTTAAGTTAGAAACAAACAAGTAATACATTTTCATTACTTTTTGTGTATATATATACATATAAATACACACATAACTTACTTCATTGTTGAGATAGCAGAAAATGATAGACACAATTCCACCCTGAAACAAACAAGATTGAAATCTAAGTAAGGTATACAAAAATAAATTCCTTGTTAAATAAATACAAAAATGTTTTAAAATCTACCTGCAGCCCATCAGTTGCATATGTAATAATGCTGTATATCTGCTGGAAGTAGCAATCTTTGGATCGAGGGTGGTAGCTTAGCAGTAAAAAGTGTAGCCCAAATAATGGGATCAGTACCATTGTAGCTCTTACAGCTCTCCTAGAATATTGAATGGATATATTAAAAATATACATTTTTATAACAATCTGTTGCATGCATACGTTTGTTGATTTTCTGATGTTTGACAGCCTTTTTAATATTGATTGACTTGGGAGCACTACAATCTACTGCTTTGCTACATAACTGCTAATGAGTCTGTGACCTACTGCGTAAAACCAATTTTAAATGGATACAAACATTCATGGCATTAAAAATTAACTAATAGTTATTTGGCTGGTATAATACTGGGCTTTTTTTAGTACAACTGGCATCGTTTAATCATACGTGTATAAACATCCATATTTTCCGAACAATGGTCGAATGGGTAAGATCACTGCTCTTTGTTAACAGAGTTTGTGGGTTCAAATGGTACTGCTGTCATAGATGTTACTAGCCATTTGGAATCCACTTTAAGCATTAGGTCCCGGTCTCATTAACCACTGTGTAACAAAAAGGTAGACTGTAGAGCTCTCAACTAACCATACATATACATGCACATGTATTATATATATATACACATACACACACACTCGCACACATACATGCATATACAAGGTTAGTCTATAAGCATTAGGTCCCGGTCTCATTAACCACTGTGTAACAAAAAGGTAGACTGTAGTGCTCTCAACTAACCATACATATACATGCACATGTATTATATATATATATATATATATATATATATATATATATACACACATACACACACACTCGCACACATGCATATACAAGGTTAGTCTATAAGCATTAGGTCCCGGTCTCATTAACCACTGTCTAACAAAAAAGTAGCCTGTAGAGCTCTCAACTAACCATACATATACATGCACATGTATTATATATATATACACATACACACACACACGCACACATACATGCATATACAAGGTTAGTCTATAAGCATTAGGTCCCGGTCTCATTAACCACTGTGTAACAAAAAGGTAGACTGTAGAGCTCTCAACTAACCATACATATACATGCACATGTATTATATATATATACACATACACACACACTCGCACACATACATGCATATACAAGGTTAGTCTATAAGCATTAGGTCCCGGTCTCATTAACCACTGTGTAACAAAAAGGTAGACTGTAGTGCTCTCAACTAACCATACATATACATGCACATGTATTATATATATATACACATACACACACACACGCACACATGCATATACAAGGTTAGTCTATAAGCATTAGGTCCCGGTCTCATTAACCACTGTCTAACAAAAAAGTAGACTGTAGAGCTTCCAACTAACCATACATATACATGCACATGTATTATATATATATATATATATATATATATATATATATATACACATACACACACACACGCACACATGCATATACAAGGTTAGTCTAGACCAGGGATGGACAAACTCTTTTCGGCCGCTAGCCAAAATTCGAAAGAAAATAAGTTTGGCGGGCCAAGATAAATTTTTTTTTTTAATTTTAAAAACAATATCCAAGTACCTAACTGTTTAAATACGTTAATGAGATGAATGAAATTGCGATTTCATTTTTAAAAGTTCCTTATACTGAGGTTCGAAGTGAGATGTACTGATTTTAAGGAACGATGCTAAATGCTCATCTGTCAGTCTACTTCTGAAATTATTCTTTCTAAGGTTCAAAGTTGAAAACACTTGTTCACATATAAGAAGCAAATATACCGCTGATCTTCTGGGCGTGAGATAATAAATTTGGGATATAATATTTAAGCAAAGTAGAAAAGGAGATGGATATATAATGTATAAATATATATTTCTTTTAATTTGCATCAGACCGGCAACTTAAAATTCTATCTGCGTGCCGGATAAAACCATCCGGCGGGCTAGAGTTGGCCCATCCCTGGTCTAGACAGTGGGCAGAACATGCATGTATTCAGACAGTCAAATTTGTAGGATGGCCTATAAAATATATAATGCTAAATTTCTGAATGAATCCCCTATATAATAATAGCCTAAGTTATCTGTCCGTCTGTCCTCCAATTTATGAAGCGGTTGGACCTGGAATGGATAGAGGCATCCATTCAAAGCGAATAAAGTTTATCTTCTCCTAAACTATCGATCCGATTCTAAAATAAATTGACATAAATAAGCTTCCTATCACAGCAAAAAATACTGTCGTCTTTAAAACGTTCGAAATCCAACCCTTCCCCCCTTTTCGAGAATTTAATGCCATTATTTCGAGCCCTATTTTCCCCGATTAAAGCAGGCGATTCAATTTATTCATTTATCACTTAATAAAGAGGTAAAAATAACAATATTTTCTAGCATTGTGACGTCATTCATTTAAACATATCATTTATCATATTTTAAACTATTTAAATATTATCTACACTATTTTAATATCTTTTATCACTGAACTTAGATATGACGTAAATGATTTTCTTTTATATTTGGCTTAAATAATAGATTAGGTACATACGTGATAATTTTAAATTGAATCATCGATTATTTTTTGTTGCAATGAAACTTTTACCACCGGTATTAACAATAAATTATTTTCATATAAGTCTAGGAGTCTATTTCACGGACTAATAAATATCTAACTTTTAATTTATATATATTTGGAAATTAAGAAGTTTGTTCTTTTGTGTGTTTGTTTATTATACATAACCACACGGTTTGACTAAATGAATTCAACGTGATTCTAAACTGCATTCACAAGATCAGGAGACTCTAGAGGACTATGAAGATAAATAAATTATGGAGAGTGAACCAGATAATTCTCAGCCAAAAAACAAACTATTTTTTACCTGCCTCATAGGGTACTTAACAGTTCTGGAATATTAAAAATTTTACTCAACCCGTCATATGATGGGCTATATGCTAGTTTATATAAATTTTCTGCTTTAATTTTCAGTTTAAAAAAATTCACTTGTCAGACAATTTTTACTGCACAATAATGAAAATGACAATAGGAACAAGTTCTGTAAAATTACCTGAACTGTGTCGGTTCATCTGTATTGCTTGATCGCAATTTAGTAATCAATACTTGAATAATGTGGGCCAAGAATCCAAAGTTAGCCTGAAAGTTAAGAAAAAAAAATCTACTAGGTTATTTTTATTTTCCAGTACAGTTTGCTTCTGTTTATAGACTGATGTGCACATGTGTAAAAGTAAAACTATTTAGCAAGCAGGAAAATCCATTTTCCATGTTGAGTTGTATCTGTTTGCATTTGTTCAACACTCCCAGAAATCAATGCTGCTGCTGAATGTGTATTATAGTTCATGTGTTCTGGACAGATGAAAAAACAAGACTTGCAAATTGATGCAGTAAAAGCTGTCATTGTCCAAAGACAGTTTAAGAATTTGTCATGTGCTGAGTTAGTTCTATGATCAATTGTTACACGAAAAATCTTTGAACAGATTCATAAATCTGAAATATCTTTTTCTTATTAAACTATTTTTAATAACCTTAGTGTCTTGAAGACTCTCCTTTGTTCCGAGCACGCCCCAAAACAGCTAATCGGATCCCACCTGTTTACCAGGACAATAGCGTGGCGTCGCAGAGTCTGGGATCTTGACAGTTGGATTGAATAGATATTACGCCCCCTGACGGATCACGTTAATGAATCATTGGGGATTCCGGAATCGGGACAGCCAGCGAATGAGAAATCAGCTAAAAAATCTAACTGTAACTTTAGCTGAAGTTCTCAAGTAACTGGGATCTTAACTGACCCCCCCTCCCAAAAAAAAAAAAAAAAACAGTTGGTGGGACCGTAACTGACCCCCAGGTATAAAAAGCCTACAATTTTGCGACTCAGGGCTTTTCGACATTTTTTTAAGTAGGTGCTTTGACCTCGTGGAGGTTTTCACATTTTTTTTTTTGTTTTTACCGGAGCCAGCTGTCTAGTTCGGGAGATTCGTAAAGTCCGCTCATATAGGGAGCGGCTAAGTCTCTGATACCAAACGGGGGATAAATTGGGTTTGCATTGCACCCTGAAAAGCTTCCCCATTTGTATGAGATTATTAAATATCTTGTTTTTCTTTCGGCTGTGATCGTCGTGAGGAAGTTATATAAGCAACCATCCTTTTCAGTTCTACATGCTTTGGGAATTAGAATCCCCTTGTATATCCACTTCACTACCAGCTATATAAAAATTGCATAAATATAATTTTTTTTTCCTACGTGGACCTATATAAGTATCCCTCTCAAATGCACAAAATGCACGTTTAAATCTAAAAAACTATTTTAACACAAATTTTAAACAATTTTTAATTAGAACACATTAATTATAGGACTTAAAAACCATTAAAAACAAATGAAATTTAATTATTTTTACGAGCACGCTGCTTCGACGCAATTTCTTACGAATCGCTTCAGAATAACAAATATTCCAGAAGAACTTCTGATTACTGCTGCAATTTATTGGTATCAGTCAGAAGCTTAGACATCCTCGCATGTGTACCTAAGTTGTTAACTACCATTTTTTTCAACAGGATTATTTTTCAGACGAAAGAGTCGAGGTCCACATATGCGGACCCCGAATGGTAGTGAAGAGGATATAGGCGTAATAAATCAAGAAATAAAAGTGATTTCCAATTTTATCTTGACTGTGATCCATTCTTCACGTCACCTCTCACTCGAGAATATTGAAGTCGTCACAGTGTATTTCATCCTCAGCCTTTCATCCCTTCAGTGGGTAGATGAACTGAGGACCAAGAGTGTTTGGGGACTAAACACTGGAGGTTTCGCATAAGACTGACCACCTAATCGGAACATATGCTTCGCACCCCAAGGTCACGTAAACGAAGATTGACACCTTAGGTCCTGGCCTCCTAGAGCTGTTGCGCCGATGAGTTTAGTTTAGTGTATTACATCCTGGTCTAAGCTACGTAGCACTTATTAATAACCTTATAAGCTCATGTTAATGATGTATGTTAAGGATTACTGCTGATTTAAAAATTTGAAATTCAGCATGAGCCGTAGTTGTATTTTTAGTTTTCTTAATTTTTACATTGCCTTCCCTTTTTCAACTCCTCTTCTTAGCCCACTCTCCTGTTTCTAATCATGGATCTTGTTGGTGCTTCAACCACATTTGTCGAAATTGGCGTGCTTGCAGCTTGCGTGCGTGGCGTGCTTGCAGCGTGGCGTTTGAAATCTGGCGAGGGGATCGTAACTCAACAAATTGATACATAAACAAAAACAACATTTTGAGGAAAAATTTTACAAAAATTGAATATTTAAAATCTAATTGAATGAACAAAGAAAACACTTTGTTAACTCTTTGACTTAAGTACACAAGTCAAAAGCCGCCTACAAGTTTGGTAGGCGGGATCTCATCCAGCAAAAGAACTCTTTGACTTAAAAGAAACTGTATTTTGAGTGGAGGTTGAAGAGGAGTTGTAAAATTGAAAATTTTTTTTTCAAATCTCTTATTTCCAGTACCTTAGGTTTTTAAAACTTAAATCTCATGTAGTCTCAGTTTTACATTAATCAACATGAGAACCTTAGCTTGGCACTATGCCAAGGGTTTCGTAACTGTGGTTAGAATGCACATTACTTAATTTATATGTTTAGTATGTATAATGCAGGATTTATTCATATAAATACTTACCACTAACGCTGCAAGCATTGGAGTAAACAGTATCCATTCATAGTTGCTAGCTGGTACTGTCCAGCATCTAGACATGAAAAATATTGCTTTAAAGAAGGGTTATTTTGTCTTTGCATTTAGATTTTGTAATTTCTAAATGTACTTACAAATCATCAGCAAATATCTTTCTTATAATGGCCCATATAGCTACTGGAATAACTGGTAATCCTAGAAAAATATATATAATTAGTTTGATTACTTAAGTCATCAACTATATATGAAAACAAACTTAATTTTTCTAGTTAGAAAGGAAAAACTAGCTCAATATGTTTCTTATAACTCTAATAGGATCTCTGGTATCAAAATGAACTGCTTAAACAATAAAAAACAATGCATACAGGGTGAGTCTAAATTGTTTTTACGAAAGGAATGATAGTACTCCTCCAGATGAAAAACATTCACCATGGAATATTGAGTCACATTCCACTCTTAAGAGTCAGAAACTCTGGAAAAACCCTCCAATTCACTCATTGTATGATATAAGAACCTGATTATCAAGGGTGATAGAGGTGACCTGACCACCATCTTCAGACTTACTGGAGGATACATCAAGAGTCATACTTTTAAGGAGGGGCAAAAACCACTCATTGTTAAGTAGAAATATATATGCGATGTCGAACCATCCTCTTCCATCACATAAAAGACGCTTGATATGGTAGGATAACAAAGGCTCCTGTTAGTCTGAGAAAATGACACCACTGGACAAAAGAAATCTGTCCCGGTCTCTTGCTGATAAAGACTCCTTAACAATGGAAGCTAAGAAAAGTGGGAACAGCTGAGACTTAAAGACGCCGACTAGTGGAGAATTCCAGATTAGAGGGGCTCCGTTCCATGCGGAACTGACCGACCAGGGACAGGCGACCGACTGATGTCAGACAGTAGCCCCGTTTACATGTGCCAAAAG
>CM063507.1:50526986-50539486 GCA_032207245.1 Pardosa pseudoannulata | reverse complement strand
TGTATATATATGTATGTATATATATATATGTACATGTATATATGTGCATATATATATGCATGAATATATACATATATATATGTATGTATATATATACATATGCATATATATATATGTATGTATATATACATATGTATATATATGCATATATATATGTATGTATATATATGCATATGTATATATATGCATATATATATATGTATGTATATATATGCATACATGTATATATGTATGTATATATATGCATAATATATATATATATGTAGATGTATATATTTGTGTATATATATGTTCATATATATATATGTGTATGTGTATGTATATATATGTATATGTATATATATGTGCATATATATGTACATGTATATATATGTACATGTATATATGTGCATATATATATATATATATATATATATATATATATATATATATATATATATATATATATATATATATATATATATATATATACAGAGAGAGAAAGAGAGAGAGAGATTGTGTGTGTGTGTATTAAATTACAGTGCAATGCATAGTTTTATAAATCTTATTTCAAACAAGTCAACATTTTTATTTGCATATAACTTACCCCATCCAACAATATGGAACAAAATAGTACTTTTCTGTTCAGCAAACGCTGCTGCAATCAATCTGTGCAAATAAAATCCTTCGCAAAACATCCACGTGTATGATGTCAGCCTGAAATACTTTGTTACTGTATAAAAGAGCTTGCAACTAGCCTATAAAAATAAAACTATTACCTTAATTTACAGTAGCCTATTGTTTGTACATTTGTATAAATACATACATACATGTAATATATCAAAATTGTTACAGTCAAAATATCTATCTAAAATACTCCTTTTAATCATTCTCCTTTTTTAATAATTAAATTCCCAACTATAAAATGTCTGATTTTAAGGTTTGTTCGCCAACTTAAATTCTTTTTACTCGTCTCTCAAAACTACCGCTGGAAGTATAGATTCTAATTTTTTGTCCACCGGCCACATTTTTGAGTTGTCCCAGGAAAATAGTTTCATGCCTCCAATAACTAAATTTCTACCTGTGTGGTTTTCGAGATAACTTAAATGATTAAGGTTCACTCTTGTCTCCTTCAAAACGCTGAAATATTATGCCTCTTGGGAAAAAAATCACGTGATCATTCGATCTTGGGTGCGAAAAATCATTGAAGAAAGATGCATTTTTCTTCAGCATTCGATGCGAAACTCTTGCCGTGTAAAGACGACATTTTAGACTCGAAGTCCACTACTTTGGACACTTTCTGTAATGTAACCACGACAGTACTGCGATTAGAAGCCCCGGCTTACCAAATAATAGGGTTCTAGTAAGCCCGGACAAACCAAATAATAGTGTTCTAGTTAGCTAGGGCAAACCAAATAATAGGGATCTAGTAAGCTCGGGAAGAACAATAATAGGGTTCTAGTAAGCTCGGAAAAAACAAATAGGGTTCTAATAAGCCCGGGCTTACTAAATAATAGGGTTTTAGTAATCCCGGGATTACCAAACAATAGGATTCTAGTAAGACGGGACTTACCAAACAATAGGGTTCTAGTAAGACGGGACTTACCAAACAATAGTGTTTGTTCTAGTAAGCCCGGGGTTACCAAGTAACAGGGTTCTAGTAAGCCCGGGCTTACCAAATAATAGGGTTCTAGTAAGCTCGGGCTTACCAAACAAAAGAGTTATAGTAAGCCCGGGCAATCCAAATAATAGGGTTCTAGTAAGCCCGGACAAACCAAATAATAGGGTTCTAGTAAGCCATGGCAATCCGAATAATAGGGTTCTAGTAAGCCCGGGCAATCCAAATAATAGGGTTCTAGTAAGCCCGGACAAACCAAATAACATGGTTCTAGTAAGCCCTGGCAATCCGAATAATAGGGTTCTAGTAAGACCGGGCAATCCAAATAATAGGATTCTAGTAAGCCAGGGATTACCAAATAGGGTTCTAGTAAGCATGGGCAATCCAAATAATAGGGTTCTAGTAAGTCCGGGCAATCCGAATAATAGGGTTCTAGTAAGCCCGGGCAATCCAAATAATAGGGTTCTAGTAAACCCGGGCAATCCAAATAATACGGGCTATTTTCGTGTGTAATTGGTGAAAGATGATTTTTCCTGGTTGCATACACACTATAAATTTATTCAATTATAAATTTGCAATATATATATATATATATATATATATGCATATGTATATATATATAACTTTATATTCTACACAATCCGCCTGACGTTTGTTTTGTTCTGTTTTAACACTGTAAATCCAAAAAATGTAAAATGTTTTTAAATAAATTATAATTTGGACCGTTTTAATGGAAAAGTATGAAAACAATTTTTTTAAATACTTGATGCCCCCAAGCGTACAGTCATCACAAGCGTATTTAGATTAAATTAAAATTCCCAAGTCATGTTTAAAGGAATGTGTATAATCCACTTTTAAAATATACTTCTGAAAACAAATATGGCAGTTTGAAAATTATATGCACAGGAATTTTATATCTCTATTTGGGAGTACATACGTATGTAGAAAGATACTTATTAAAGTTAAATATATAAAACCTTAGCATAGTCATAAATTAATGACCATTTACAAGCAACGTCAATTGACTGGAATTATTACCTTGAAAGTCTACAGTGATGAAATATCACTTCGAAAGGTATAATTTCTTTCTCCGCATAAGTGAAAAAAAAATCATCATTCTACATTTTATTCAAAATGCTTCCATTTGTTTTTAGCTTAACTGTGCATAAATTTAATGCACTAGCATATAGCCCGTCATATGACGGGATCAGTAAAATTTTTAATTTTCCAGAATTGTTAAGTACCCTAAGAGGCTGGTAAAATAAATGTTTTTTTTTTTTTGGCTGAGAATTATCTTGCAACAAAAAATTATCGATGATTAACTTAAAATTATCACATATGTACCTAATTTATTATTTAAGCCAAATATAAAAGAAAATTACTTACGTAATATCTTAGTTCAGTGATGAAACGTATGAAAATAATGCAGACGATATTTAAATAATTTAAAAGAAGAAATGATTAAAGAATGACAAATTAATGATTAAAGAATGATGTCCTAATTCTAAAAAAAAAATTGTTGTTTTTACCTATTTATTATGCGATAAATTGATAAATTGAAATATCTGGTTTTAACCGAGAAAATAGGGTTTGAAATAATGGCATTAAACGCTCGAAAAGGGGGAAAGGGGGTGGATTTCTGACGTTTTAAAGACGACAGTATTTTTCGCTGTGATATGAAGCATATTTTTACCAACTTATTTTAGAATCGGATCGATAGTTTAGGACAGGGATGGGCAAACTACGGCCCGCCGAAAGGTTTTATCCGGCTCTTGGATAGAATTTTACGTTACCCGTCCGAGGCAAATTAAAAGGAATATATATTTATACATTATATATCCATCTCCTTTTCTACTTTGCTTAAATATTATATCCCAAATTAATTATCTCACGCCCAGAAGATCAGCGGTATATTTGCTTCTTATATGTGAACAAGTGTTTTCAACTTTGAACCTTAGGAAGAATAATTTCAGAATTAGACTGACAGATGAGCACTTAGCATCGTTCCTTAAAATCAGTCCATCTCACTTCGAACCTCAGTATAAGGAACTTTTAAAAATGAAATCGCAATATCATTCATCTCAATGATGTATTTAAACCGTTAGGTACTTGTATATTGTTCTTAAAATTTTAGAAAAAATTATCTTGGCCCGCCAAACTTATTTTCTTTGGATTTTTGGCCCGCGGCCGAAAAAGTTTGTCCATCCCTGGTTTAGAAGAAGATGAACTTTACTCGGATTGAATTTTGTTAACCCTAACTCGTCAAGAATCTAATATGAATGCCTCTGTTTATTTTAGGTCTAACCGCTTCATAAATTCGAGGACAGATGGACAGATAACTTGGGCTATTATTATATAGGGGATGAAGAAACTTTACTTCAAAATAAAACTTTTATTTTAGAACTATAAGTTCCTATTAAATATACCTATTCTAGTTTACAGTCTGGTTCTGTACTAAAAAGGCGTGCCGATCTCTTATATATGATCGTAATAGCATCCACATAAACGATAAAGTCAGCTAAAATAAGAAAGGGCAATACTCGTAAGACGAAAATGGCTGTAAAAAGCAAGAAAAAAAAATATAAGATGAAAGAGCTTCCAGATCAAAATACTCGTTAGAAGCAAGTTCCCTTTCTCACCGTGTTTGCAGCAACTACGCTGGTTCTTGGATTTCGGATGTAGTCCATCATGAAGTAGCTTTCGAATACTATGACAAAAATGGCCGTGAAGAGTAATGACGTGAAGAGATTCTTGTGCATGAAGATTCGAAGAACTTTCAGCTGCCTGTGAAGATAATAAAGAATTATACAAGAAGAAATAGCTTATAAAAACACATTACACGAAATTAAAATAAAATATAAAGTTACCCAGTGCGGGACAATAAAATTGAAAGAGAAAATATTTTTGAGGATAGAAAATATCCAATTTATAAAATTTGTTTTGTTTTATTTTAAGTTTTTTAAAATTTAAGTAAAATACACGAAAAGTTAAAAAACAGTTAAAGAAAAGAAACTGCACAAAATAAAAGCTAACTTAAAGTGGTAAGTAAGCAATAACAAGCGTCATCTTGGCGCCCTGTGGTGTCAGCAATATAATCCATTTCCATACACCACGAGAAGCTACTGACATATTGTCTGACATATCGAGCACCAATTTCGAAGCATGTGTTAGATTTCCACAATATTCAAACTAATTCTGGTACAGATGTATTATAAGCGCCGTGTTTTTTTGTCGCCAAATTTGGCAATATTATGGGGCGATGCGTGGGTTGGTGTGTTTGTCCTGACTTTGGCGTTGGTGTGTTGCAGATCTAATGTGTTATTGCAGCCCATTGGTGCACGTGATTTCTGACGTCAGTAGCCGGCACTATTCGAGAAATTTGCATCTTAGCTGTTCATTTGTTTTACAGTTGCCTAGGTCAGGTTGCATTTTTTTTTTTTTTTTTTTTTGTTCTTATCAATTTCTGGGATTTAGTAATTAAGTTATGGTGGGTGTAGTTATTTCGGTTCTTACTATTTTTGAAATTGTTAAAAAGTATCAGGATATTCTAAATCAAACAAGATGCTTTGGTTTGGAACATTTTTTTTTGTTCTTATCATTTTCTGGGATTTAGTAATTTAGTTATGGTGGGTGTAGTTATTTCGGTTCTTACTATTTTTGAAATTGTTAAAAAGTATCAGGATATTCTAAATCAAACAAGATGCTTTGGTTTGGAACATTTTTTTTTTTGTTCTTATCATTTTCTGGGATTTAGTAATTTAGTTATGGTGGGTGTAGTTATTTCGGTTCTTACTATTTTTGAAATTGTTAAAAAGTATCAGGATATTCTAAATCAAACAAGATGCTTTGGTTTGGAACATTTTTTTTTTGTTCTTATCATTTTCTGGGATTTAGTAATTTAGTTATGGTGGGTGTAGTTATTTCGGTTCTTACTATTTTTGAAATTGTTAAAAAGTATCAGGATATTCTAAATCAAACAAGATGCTTTGGTTTGGAACATTTTTTTTTTGTTCTTATCATTTTCTGGGATTTAGTAATTTAGTTATGGTGGGTGTAGTTATTTCGGTTCTTACTATTTTTGAAATTGTTAAAAAGTATCAGGATATTCTAAATCAAACAAGATGCTTTGGTTTGGAACATTTTTTTTTTGTTCTTATCATTTTCTGGGATTTAGTAATTTAGTTATGGTGGGTGTAGTTATTTCGGTTCTTACTATTTTTGAAATTGTTAAAAAGTATCAGGATATTCTAAATCAAACAAGATGCTTTGGTTTGGAATATTTTCTTTTGTTCTTATCATTTTCTGGGATTTAGTAATTTAGTTATAGTGGATGTAGTTATTTCGGTTCTTACTATTTTTGAAATTGTTAAAAAGTATCAGAATATTCTAAATCAAACAAGATGCTTTGGTTTGGAACATTTTTTTTTGTTATCATTTCCTAGGATTTAGTAATTTTTATGGGAGTGTAGTTTTTTCGGTTCTTAGTATTTTTGAAATTATTAAAAAATTCCAGGATATTCTTATGTGTGAGGTAGAATTTCCGTTACATTCTAAACTCTAAGTATGTGAGAACAACGGTATTCCGAATCTGAGTTTTTTTTTAAATTTGTTAAAAAAATTATTTCAAAGATTTTAAATCAAAGAATGTTTGGGGCACTACCCTTTCCAATTTTCATCTGTTATTAAATTTATTTTGCATTTCTTTTATTACAAGGGGGGAAACCCCCTCATATGTTAGATTTTTTTTAATATTAGTGCTCATTAAAATGCTATATATTGTGTTTATTCTGTTGATATATATCATAAACATTACTAATCTGTTATTTATTTTTTAAATAATGTAAAAAATGATTATTATGCTAATTTTATTTTAATAAAACTTTAAATTGTTAATCTGTTTCTTTTTTTCCCTTTAAAGTTTAGTCTTGTTAATGTTGTGTTTCAAATATGCCATGTGACCGCCGCTATGTTCTTTTTTTTTTGTGATCTTTCAGAAAACCGTCGTCATGTTTTTCTACTTGGCGACTTTTCAAAACACACGCTTTTCTGTTGGTCGCCAAACAAAAAACATGGCGGATGGGACCGGCGTCTAAAATGCATTTGTTCCCTAATTCTATGAAAATTGTCAGCTACTTTAAAAATTATCTTACCTGTAATAGAAGAATATTCCAAGCGAAGGCACAAGAAGCACTATTGACGTTCCAAAAGTCAGAACGTGAGTTTGCAGCAGAATTTTGATTTCCTGAAATTATAAATCTCATTAACTGCAAAATACAATAATAAGCCAATTTTAAGTAATTTTTTTAATTAAGGGAACAAATTATTTGAAAAAATTCTTCATTTAAACAGCCTGATTTTGGTTCAAGTTCGAGAGAGTATGAGAAAATAGAACTCGGGTTTAATATCTATTTTTTTAAACTTAAGTTAATTATTTTACAAATTTTAAAAATCTTTCTGGTTAATTCTTCAATAGTTTACGAAACTTTACTCTGATAATAAAGTCTGGTACCGTAGAAACAGGCGGCAGGATCTGAAACTTTCTCAGATCCAACGAGTCTGTCTGCTTTTAGTAACAAAGGCTTACAGGACTGTCTCGAATGAGGCTCTGCTTGTACTAGCAGGTGTTATACCGCTGGAATATTCTGCGAGTATCAGACAAGCGCTCTATCTCTGCAAAGGAGGTGTGTCTGACATCGATCTGTTCGGACTTTCTTTCTCTCGGGGCTGTGCTTATGGACCTCGTGGCCATGCGGTGAACCCGTATGACCTTGTCTCTGTTGACTTCGACGATATCCCTCCGACGGGCTGTGGTTGGGAGTTTTTCACTGATGGTTCGAAGACGGGTACCTTGCACGCCGATTCGTGTGTGGGGGCAGCGTTCGTTGTATACCAGGACACCGCCATGGTGTATTTTGGTGTTTACTGACTTGCCGATCGCAATTCGGTCTTCAACGCTGAGCTTTACGCTATCCTCCAGGCTCTTCTATGGGCCCTCAGAAAAATCTCGGACGGAAAGCTGAGACTTTACTCAGATAGCCGATCCTCCCTGCTGGCTTTCAGGAGCCTAACCAGTTCCCATCCTTGGGTGGTGCTCATCAAGCTTACTCTTGGGGATCACACGGGCATCTCTGGCAACGAGGAAGCGGACGAGCTCGCCAAGTTTGCAACCTTGAAGTCGGAGACCGACTCCAGCATGGCCCTGTTGTGGTCGGCACTCACGTGGTGGCAGGAGCGCTGGGACTACTCCATCAAAGGAAGGTGGACTCATTCTCTGCTGCCTCAGGTCTCTCTGAGGCGGTGCGAGACCGACTTCTACCTCAATCAAATACTTTCTGGCCATGGGATCATACCTGAGTTTCAATTAAAAATGTTCGGAAAGAACGGGTTGTGCCCGTTTGATGGCGAACAGGGAACAATCGACCATCTGGTCTATCACTGAAGGCGAATTTATCCAAAATAATTACTATTTCGTCTCATTTATTTTTTCATATTTGACTGCAGAAAACGTAGCACAATTTTGCAGTTTTCGGCAGTATTATGGCATGCGATTATACTGGAATTTAGCCAAAAAGTTACTTTTTCGTCTCATTTCATTTATTTTTTTCATATCTGACTTTGCAGAAAACGTAGCATAATGTTGTCGGCTGTATTATGGAATGCTATTATAGTGGAATTTAAACAAAATAGTTACTTTTTGTCTCATATTTTTTCATATCTGACTTTGCATAAAGCGTAGCACAATTTTGCTGTTGTCGGCTGTATTATGGTATGCTATTATAGTGGAATTTAGCTAAAATAGTTACTTTTTCGTCTCATTTCATTTATTGTTTTCATACTTAACTTTGCAGAGAGAGTAGCACAATTTAACATTAACGGCAGTATTATGGCTTGATATTACATTGTAATTTAGCCAAAATAGTTACTTTTTCGTCTCATTACATTTATTTTTTTATACCTGACTTTGGAGAAAGTGAAGCATAATTTTGCAACTATTGGCTGTATCTAGCCATGCCATTACAGTGGAATTTAGCCAAAATAGTTACTTTTTCGTCTCACTTCATTTACTTTTTCATATCTGACTTTGCAGAAAGCGTAGCATAATTTTGCAGTTATCGGCTGTATTACGGGATGCCATTATAGTGGAATTCAGTTAAAATAGTTATTTTTCGTCTCATTACATTCATTTTTTCATATCTGACTTTGCAGAAAGCGTAGAATAATGTTGTCGGCTGTATTATGCATGCTATTATAGTCGAATTTAGCCAAAGTAGTTACCTTTTGGTCTCATTTTATTTATTGTTTTCATACCTAAGTTTGTAGAGAGAGTAGCACAATTTAACATTAACGGCAGTATTATGGCTTGATATTACAATGTAATTTAGCCAAAATAGTTACTTTTTCGTCTCATTACATTTATTTTTTTATACCTGACTTTGAAGAAAGTGAAGCATAAGTTTGCAACTATTGTCTGTATCTAGGCATGCCATTACAGTGGAATTTAGCCAAAATAGTTACTTTTTCGTCGCACCTCGTTTATTTTTTCATGTCTGACTTTGCCGAAAGAGTAGAATAATTTTGCAGTTATCGGCTGTATTTTGGCATGGCATTACAGTGGAATTTCGCCAAAATAGTTACTTTTTCGTCTATTTTCATTTATTTTTTCATATCTGACTTTGCAGAAAGCGTAACACAATTTTGAAGCTATTGTCTGTATCTCGGAATGTCATTACAGTGGAATTTTGCCAACATAGTTTCTATCTCGCCTTTTATTTTTTTTATGTTTTTTTTCACCTAACTTTGCAGAAAGTATAGAATAATTTAATAATTAACGGCAGAATCATAGCATGATATTATAGTGTAATTTAGCCAAAATAATTACTAATTCGTCCTTTTTCATACCTGACTTTGCCCGCAGGTCGTATAGTCGCTGTATTCATTTCCTTTTGAATTGCGGTACCAAGTACCATTTTGGAGGCACTGCTTGGTAGCATAGCCTGAAATGAAGGAAAAAAATGAAATCGGGTTGTAAGGTTTAATAAATACATACGCATGCATCTTACTTTGTTGTATATCAAGTATATACAAGATAGAAGTATATGCTGTTTTGTATATGAGTTTTCATGGGTCTCAAACGGTATCTCTATATTGAGTTCATAGTAAGTGATAATTCTAAATTTTCAGTCTTTCAGGGCTTGCATCAACGCGATGCAGGGTGTCTATGAATCAAAGAAACGAAGATACTGGCTTGCATGTAATATTTATTCTCAACAAATAAACAAATACAACATATATTGTAGCACAGGCTGTCTTGATATACAAAACTCTGTTAGAGTAGAAGTAATAAAATCATGATGTGACATACAGCGTCACGTCTGAAACTCGATTGTTCATCTTAGTCAGGCTTGCAATTCCGTCACTTTTCTTACCTTTAGTCACTTTTTTTACAATTGATCACTTTTAGTCACTTTTTTAAGGAAACAGTCACTTTTTTCATGGTGTATCATGGGGTCCGACAATGTAATGAACCGTATTTCATTCTTAGTGCAAGCGCTACAATCATTTGATATGACTGAATCGAAACCAAAACGACGAATAAAATACCAAAAATTGATGCTCTAATCTTATTTTTCTTATTAAAATGTAATTAGTCATATGGTTTCCAGAATTTAGTGATTTTAAAAAGTCGTAAAGAAGTTCCTGGAATGTACATTTAATACATTAAAGTAACTTACTTCAGAGAACACATTTCTCTTTTTTTTTTTTTCAAATTTTCAAATTTTTGTTTAGATACTCTAATCTAGCTATGTACAGTTTCAAAACATCATTAATATATGCAGAAAATTGTGATTATAAAATTAATGTATTGTATGTAATCAAATCTAATTTATAGATTTTCTTGAATAAAAAGCAATGTTGAGTTGTGTTAAACAAAATTTTTAACCTTTTTGTATTTGACACTAAAATCATGTCTTGCATGAATCATTTGATTTCGAGTTAAAATAAATAGAAAAATCTTAATAACAGCATCTGTAATCAAGAGGACAAAAAAATCGCTTTTTGTTTCAATGTTTGGTCACTTTTTAGTCACTTATTCTGTATTATTTGTCACTTTTCTCACCTTTTTGAAAGAACCTCAGCAGTTGCAAGCCTGCTTAGTTCATAACAGTAAGTTTTGGCGGTACTGCGTCATCGCCAACTTGCAATGTAACTAATTTTTTCTCCTATTCGGAAGGTAAGATTTGTATGGATAAGGCAGAGGGCTCAGGTGCCGCGCAAAATTTTGGCTATGTAGCAGTCTTGACCAACCGACCAAAATATTGTACAAAATTTTACTATGAACCTCGGTAGCTTAATCGGCAATGATCTTGTAACTGGACAGTTGTGGGTTCGGAGCCCGAGTCGGCCAAAGGTCCTACGCATTTGTTAAAGGTGACTGTGGCATATAAAATAGGTTAGTGGTGACAATGTCCTCCAGGTTCTCAAACGATACCTCCCAGCTAGCACGGAAACGTTGGATTTTTGTTGGCTACAAGTTGGCTGTTGGTCTTTGGTTGCGTAAACGATGAAAAGGGGAAATGAAATGATGGTATTTAGTTGGCAAAATGTTTGGTTGGCCATAGGTAATTGTGAAACGTTGGCCAACCGTTGGGCAAAAGTTGTAGATTTTCTGTTTCCGCCTCTTGCACAAATATCGGCATACCATTGGCTAAGAAATATGAAAGTAACCACCAACCAAAGCTCCACTAAAAGAGAAAGTTGTGTATCAACCGCCATCTTTAGGGTTAAAGCGCCATCGCTGCAGGATTTCAAATTTGCAAGGTAAGTTCTCTTGTTATTTTTGTGTTCTATCATATATGCCTTCATTATTGTTAATTTATTCCTGAAGAATACGGTATTTGGCTATCTGAACTGTAGTTTCTCTTTTGTGTTTTTGATAGTAATGTACCATTTACAAAAGCACATACATATTTTAGTACACTTATTTAGAACAGATTTAAGAAAATAACAAATTTTAAGTCAATTTCTTAATTTTTTTTAAAGCATGCTGATTTAAATTATCGTTAGGTTACTTTTTGGTGTCTTTTCTTAATTATGATAATAAAGTTGTATAATATGTAAATATTGTGGATCTCACTATCATAGTTGTTATGAAACTTGTTTACTTTATAACTTAATTTTATTTATTAGATGTAATTATGTTTGCCTTTATTTTTTTACATATTCAAATCATCTTTGAATCATTTTAAAAATCTAAAAGGATAAAAGGAAATGTTTGTGGTAACATTAAAACATTTTATAATATATACTTTTCAAGTTACTTATTTGTGTTTCAGATGCCATGAAATTGAATCCAAAGAAAATGTAGAGAACTTTAGTAGATGGAAATGGTGGCCGAATTTAAATAAAAAAAAATTGTAAATAAAAGAAAAATGACTAAAATATGTATATATATATATACATATACATATTGTTTAACTTCTGTTGCGTTGTGCTTTACTTCAAATATCTATTTTCAGCTCTCAGATGGGGAAATTTTCGTTTTTCTTATTTAAGAAACAGTTTGTATCATTAAAAAAAATTAATGCAGATTTCAAAGGAATAAATGGATTGCAGCAGAGTAAGTATTATATGAAATGTGTGGTGTGGACTAAAATAACCTATCTCATTCTTTTTTATACCTTTTTTCAATTTTTCAACTCTTTCAAAATTTAAAAATGACATGTTATAAATACATCAGTTTATTTCAAAGTAATAGCACATGCCCATTCTATATTATACACTATAGCAAAATAATAAACAGAAATAATAAAAGCTGGCATTCCGTTGGCCCATCGTAGTATTATGTTGGCCCACCGTAGTATTGCGTTGGCAATATGTACACAACAACCATTAGCCAACCATT
>CM063507.1:50511986-50521986 GCA_032207245.1 Pardosa pseudoannulata | reverse complement strand
GCAGAAAACCTCCCTGCCTGTCAGCCCTAGAGGTATCGATTAAGACCTTCGAGGACATTGCGACCACGAACATATTTCATGTAGCCTCCCCACTGTGGTTAATTGTTCACCACTTCTTGATGGTGTCTTTGAACGATGGTTTACGGTTGCATCCACACGCTGGGCCACTAAATGAGCACGTGGATTCGTCCATAGGTCTATTGCGCACTTTACTTGCACATCTGGCTGCCTTTGATCTTTGGAGAAAAACCGCTTCCGAAACCATCCTCTGCCAAGGTCATTTTACCGTCTGCATCTTCGAACTCGATAAGCCGTACTATCGGCATATGCACCCATGCCATCAGAGGTATTCGAATCTACGGACTCTGGTTCCAAAAAGCAGCAAAAATGAAATACAAACAGATCATGATTGATAGAGGATTTCAGGATTTTTAAGGAATAATCCTGGGACAATTTGAGGCTGACGATATCCATCCTACCTTAGCACAAAAATAGAAAAAAAAATCTATGAATTTACCTGACCTGATGTGGGTGGGGTGGTCCGCATCACACGGCAGCACTCCACAGCTGCTTGGCAGCAGTCGATCCACAGCTGTTTCAACTTCGGAGTCCTGAAGGTTCTAAATATAGGACTCGAAGTGTTCTTGAAATCGGGCTCGTAATATTCATTGGTGAGCCTACTGTACAGCAGCACACCTCGCCATTCGAGTTTCGTGCTAAAATAGAACAGTCGAATGTATATATGTTACGCATTAGGGGTACATCACAAGTGAAACTGTTTTCTGTACGAGAATAAAACATTCCAAAGTTTTTATGTAAAGGAATATTAATGAGACGCTTTCTGAATTAAGAATATCTATGAAAGGTTTGACACATTTTGAATTTTAAAAACTCATAAAGAATATAGATTTAAATTAAACTGTCCGCTGTACGGGAACAGGATGTTTTTCTTTCCAGTGATTGTATAAAAAGGAACATTAATGAGACGCTTTCTTAATTAAGAATGTCTATGAAAGGTCTGACACATTTTGATGTTTAAAAACTCATAACGAATATAGATTTAAATTAAACTGTCCACTGTACGGGAACAGAATGTTTTTTTCCAATGATTTTATGAAAGGGAACATTAATGAGACGCTTTCTGAATTAAGAATATCTATGAAAGGTTTGACACATTTTGAATTTTAAAAACTCATAAAGAATATAGATTTAAATTAAACTGTCCGCTGTACGGGAACAGAATGTTTTTTTTCCAGTGATTTTATGAAAAGTAACATTAATGAGACGCTTTCTTAATTAAGAATACCTATAAAAGATCTGACACATTTTGATGTTTAAACACTCATAACAAATATAGATTTAAATTAAACCGTCCGCTGTACGGGAACAGAATGTTTTTTTTTCAGTGATTTATGAAAGGGAACATTAATGAGAGACGCATTCTTAATTAAGAATACCTATGAAAGGTCTGACACATTTTGATGTTTAAAAACTCAACGAATATAGATTTAAATTAAACGGTCCGCTGGAAGGAAACAGAATGTTTTTTTTCTAATGATTTTATAAAAGGGAACATTATTGGAGATGCTTTCTTAATTAAGAATATCTATAAAATGTCCGACTCATTTTGTTTAAAGACTGACAAAATATAATTAAATTAAAGTGTTCACTGTACGGGAACAGAATGCTTTTTTTTTCCAGTGATTTTATGAAAAGGAAAATTAATGAGAAGCTTTCTTAATCAAGAGTGTCTATAAAAGGTCTGACACTTTTTTATGTTTAAGAACTAGTAAAATAACGAAGATAGATTAAAATTAAACTGTCCGCAGTGATTTTGTGAAAAGGAACATTAATGAGACGCTTTCTTAAATAAAGTGTCTATAAAAGGTCTCACATATTTTGGTACTTAAAAACTCAAGATAACATTAAAGGTATGATAGATCCAAAAAGTTTTAAATTAATTCATGAATGGTAAAATAGGTTCATAAAGTTTTGATTTGATAACATTAATGATAAGATAGATTCAAAAAGTTTGATTTAATAACATTAATGATAAGATAGATTCATAAAGTTTTTATAGCCTTTTTAAATGAACTTCGACTTAATCTATTAAAAAGTTCACATTAAGGCCTTATCCCACATCTACCTGTAGGCGTTAAAAAAGAAATGGATTCAGTTAAGAATTTCTATTGCCGATGAATTTTCCGTGGACTTTAATGTGGCAGAGAGAAATTTTCAATGGATTTATTTTGGTTCAGCTTAACTTATTATTAGGACTTTAATAAGTTCAAAACTTTTTGCTATCATACAAGAAATCCTCGAGTTCTTTATCTTGAAAAGGAATTGTTAACTGAATACGTTGCTTTTTAGAACAGGTGGGCGTGTGATAAGGTCATTAGAGTGGCCATAAACCCTTGGGGTGGCCGTGAGAGGTTCTAATCTTGTTCGAAACTTACCCATTATCAAACAGACTGTTATCCATGTGTCTGTAGCATGTTGCGCAGGAGTAGGCACCGAATTCTTCAGGCCTTAGATCCGTACCTCCTGACACCCTGCACGTCTGTTGGTATTCGACTGTTAGATTCTGGTTGTCGGAGCTGAGGGCTCCTACGAAGTACAGAGCCTGCGGAAGAGTTATATTTAAGATTACAAACTGTATCATGTGCATATAGATGCAAATTCAAAAGATCAAAGCTTGAGGTCTATGACTAGCGATTTATAAAAAATAAATCTCTACTTCTCTAACTCTCTATCTATATATCTATCTATGAGAATTCAGTTTGTGTGTGTATCATATAAATCCACACCGTTTGTCGTGGATTCACCAAATTTTGAACTCCCATTCTTTCATAACATCAGACAATGACTGTCGATAGCGAAAACTCAAATCCATCCTGTCACGTGATTTGGCAATTGTAATGGATTTTAAGGATGCTACAATACTGAGGTCGAGATATGTCACAGGCAAATTCAGACGCCTGTGACATGGCTTCTGTCATTTTACAAAGGTTGGAACTTTAATAGTAGCAACACTGATGTTAAAACGTTACGCAACAAAATCAAAGAATATCGCGTATAACATACGTGAGCTACATACCTATTTTACCTCTCAGCAAAAAGAATCGTTCTTCCTACGTCATGCGTATGCGGAGTGACGCGAAGAACTGATCCTTGTATTAGCTTGCGGTCTAAAGTGTTAGGATGTTTTTAAAACAAGAACAACGAAGTTGGATAAAAATTCAATGTGCCAGAGGTCGTACAACAGGACAGTGTCATCTAGGGCTTTACCATCCACCTTACTCTCCAGGTCTAAGCTCTTTGACTTTGTCTTAATTCCTAAGATGAAGGAACCACTTCCTGGCATTCGCTTCAGAACTGTTCCAGAGATTCTTGTGTCAATAGACCGGTCCATTCGAACTATCAACAGAACAGGCGCTGCTACAGGTATTCAGCGACTTCCACATAGTTGGAAACGAGTTATACACAATGTGTGCAACTATATTGAAGGATTGTAAAACATGGTGAAAGAAATCACTTTTGTATTCCATGTAAATAAATAGTTGCCACTATTAAAGTTCCAACCTTCGTACATCTGTCATTATGACGTCAGAAGTCGTCACAATGAAATCAGATGTCGCCAACGAGAGAAATTTATAGTACGAAAATCCGATCTCTGGTGACTTCTGACGTCGTTATGCCGTGGAAGTCGCCAGTCACATATCTCGATTGTAATATAGTACCACTCTAACATTGCAAGTCTGGATGGCAATACAATTTTGTACAGACATTCTTTGCTATCACCAGACGGTGACTGTCAAAAGTAAAATCTCTCCTGCCCGTCCTTTTCATGCGATATGATAACATACTGGATACCCGATATAAGATCCACTGGGGTCGTTAAAGATGACTGGGGAACGTAAAATAGGTTCGTGCTCCCAATGTCCTTTAAGTTCTCAATATCAATACCTCTGGGGGTGGTAGGCCAAGCCTATGGGTCTTTTGCTTGGTCCCTGCTTCAAAATTATGAGGTCCCACTTGAGAATTAGTGGTACTTTCATCTTTGAGGTGATCGTCAAAACGAAAGGCGCACCAACTTGCTTTAATAAGAGTAGCCTCCGGCTCAATCGTGCTTGGTTTGACCAAGTGGCATATGCAACAACAACAACAGCATAGCTGGTCGAGGCAAGATCAGTACAAGTGTGGCCTCGTTGGGTTCGATTTCTAGCAACTACTGTTATTATATATGTTCACCATGTGGAGGCATTAGATATTTGAAAGCAACTCGGCGTGGCACGGTCCAAAAAGTTGAGAATCACTGGCTTATACTGGAGGATTTATAGCTGAAAGAATGCCAGCAATTCAAACGGGCATAAATGTTGTTTTGAATGATAAAATTTAAACCCTTTTAAAAAGCATTTTTTTGGACAAAACTTTTTAAATTTTAATAAAGATTAATTTAAACATTTTTCTAGTATTTTTAATTATTAGCAACTTGGCAATTAGCAAGTTTTTAAGCAAGAAAATGCGGGGAATTTTAAACATGCATTTTAATTTTTTAATAGTTAGAGTGGATTTCATAAACTTCAAATGCGTTTTTCTCAGAGCGGTATTTTTAATAAAATGTTGAAACTTGAAATGTGATTTCTCAAAAAGTTCTTAAAATATTTTGTTGAAAATTATTAGGAATGCTTTTGATAGTATTTACTAGTGAATGACCTGAAAGCTTTAAATTTGGATAATTTTTTAATGATGTTACACTCATAGTTTGATATAAAGGATCGTAATTACTTTGAGATTTAGTTTAGGGTGAAGAAAGAACTAATGTGTTGTAATCGAATGTAAGACCGCATACGTAAAAACACTGCAACCGCTGAAAGTTTAAAACGCCTAAACGTCGCAGCGTTTCCTCCGGAAATTACCGTACATTCCAAAAGAAACGGGATATTATTTAGCGACCTCAATAAGAGCGAAAAATGCACATATTACCCAAAAAATATAAGCACAGGAAGAAGAGAAGGCACCGTAAAGGTAATGTAAACACGCAAGTGAAAGAAGTGATCTCCAAGAGCCTTGACAGAAAAACTACTTTACAGGCTTTTTCAATCTTCTTTTAAGGTATCCGTCTACGTTCGGAGAACTTTTTTTCTTTAAACGTAGAAAAAAGTTCTTGTTTTTACATTTTTTAGATTTATTTTTTATATTATCATAGAGAATTGCACTTAAAAAATTTATTCCTGGAGAAGTTTTTATAAAACTTATAATAAATGAAGAAAATTTAGTAAAAAAAAATCGGGTTTTTTTCGAAAGTTCTAATTTTTTAATAAATTAAATTATTTCAATAAATTTTGGTGCAACACTTTTCTTATATACTGAACTAGTGAATCATCAAAAATATTTGCTTAATTTACATTTGGTAAAAAATTTTGGTCCTTCAAGATCATACACATTGAATTTTTAACGAATTTTCATTACCTTTATATATAACTATGAGTGTAACATCATTAAAAATTATCCAAATTTAAAACTTTTAGATCATTCACTAGTAAAAACTATCAAAAGCGTTCATAATAAATTTCCACAAAATATTTTAAGAACTTTTTTAGAAATCACATTTAAGTTTCAACATTTTATTAAAAATACCGTTCTGAGAAAAACGCATTTGAAGTTTATGAAAGCAACTTTAAACTATTAAAAAATTAAAATACATGTTTAAAATTCCCCACACTTTCTTGCTTCAAAACTTTCTAACCAAGTTGCTAATTATTAACACTAGATTGCCCAAGGCGGTCATTTTGACTGTTTTTTAATTTCAATTAGAAAAACAATTATGAAATATAATGACACAATTTCTTAGAATTTGGTGACTTTTTCTATAACATATAATTGGGTTTATGAATAATTGTAGTTACTTCCGCCCTCCTTTATTATATAATATTAAAAATTAATTTTAAACAAATTTCTTTACATATTTGTTATTTTTTCACAATGCAGTCATTTTGACTGTTTTTGGGCAATATAGGTATACAAGAAATCGCGGGCAATCTAGTGTTAAAAATACTAGAAAAAAGTTTAAACTAATCTTTATGAAAATTTAAAAAGTTTTGTCCAAAAACTGTTCTTTAAATTCACAACTTTCGGTTCCGAAGTCGTAAGAAGTCGCTACTTCCGTTGTATTTTGACAGCTGTCACTGATGTTTAAACACTGTAACTTTTCTTTAAACTGCCGTAGAGACAAAACAAAAACAGATTTAGAAGCCTAAAAGTTGAAATTTTACAATAGAAAAATAAAAAAAATTATGGTCTTTGGCAAAAAATACCTTAAATCTTTTTATAATAAATTATTTAACAGATCGGCAACTCGGCGTGGCACGGTCCAAAAAGTTGAGAATCACTGGCTTATACTGGAGGATTTATAGCTGAAAGAATGCCAGCAATTCGAACGGGCATAAATGTTGTTTTGAATGATAGAATTTAAATCCTTTTAAACAGCATTTTTTTGGACAATACTTTTTAAATTTTCATGAAGATCAGTTTAAACATTTTTCTAGTATTTTTTTATTATTAGCAATTTGGCAATTAGAAAGTTTTTAAGCAAGAAAGTTTGGGGAATTTTAAACATGCATTTTAATTTTTTAACAGTTAAAGTTGCTTTCATAAACTTCAAATGCGTAGGTATTTTTTAATAAAATGTTGTAACTTGAAATGTGATTTATCAAAAAGTTCTTAAAATATTTTCTTGAAAATTATTATGAATGCTTTTGATAGTATTTACTAGTGAATGAATGACCTAAAAGCTTTAAATGTGGATAATTTTTAATGATGTTACACTCATAGTTAGATATAAAGGATCGTAATTATTTTGAGATTTAGTTTACGGTGAATAAAGCACTAATATGTTGTAATCGAATGTAAGACCACATACATAAAAACACTGCAACCGCTAAAAGTTTTAACCCTTTGAGGGGCACCCACAGAAACTCTTAGGTTTTTAATGAAATTAATTTATAAATGTTATCTATGGACCTTTTAAATATGAAGTATATGGAAAATAAATTACATTACTCGAGAAATAAGCAAAGGGTAATTTGATTGCGTAATCACCTCCCTTGGAACAAAATGAAAAGGACACATTTTTTAATAATATTGGAAAAATAACTAATAATTTTTATTAAAAGGGTGTATAAATCAAATAGATAAGAAATTTGTATGTGAAGTTTAAATAGGTACTTTTATTTTAAAGTCTTAACTTTGAAAAATCGAATTTTTGCTTTTAGGATCGGGTTTTGATAGAGCTTGATTCTAAAAGAAGATTTTGACAGGAATAATTAAAAGAAGGGAAAAAATTAAGAGTCAGTAGTTTGATGAAAAATTGAAAATCAAAGACTTTTTTTTATATATAAATCAGAGAAAAAAATTTAACAGCCGGTATATTATATATAATATACCAGTGCCCTTCAAAGGATTCAGAGTTCAATTTTAGTTCCGCTTCTCAAGGAAACGGTTCTGTTTTTGTACAGCTCAAATTTTGCAACCGGAAGCGACTGACAGCGCTTATATAAGTTATCTTGGAATTTTCCGTTATTATAGAACACGAATTGCAATGAAAAATATAGATACACAACTAAATGTTATAACTGTTCTAAATATAGAGTTTCAACTTTCAACGACCAATCGTTGAAATTTATGTGAGATTCTTCCCTAGAGAAGTCACGATGTAATTGGTCAAAATGGATTCAGGTATTTTCGAATTGAATATTTAAATTGAGGTTTGAAAAATGAAATTTTTCGTGGTTACTATATTTCTTTAACCCCATAAAAGAGAGTAAAAATAAAACTTTTGTTAAAGAATAAAATACAGTTTTTGAACTATTTATATTTCACGAGATGTGAATAAGGTATTGTTACCAATTTATGAAGCGTAGCGTTCGTGGATTGAGTAGACTTTGAATTAAGACAGCAAAAATAACAGCACTTTATTCGTAATGCAGGGAAAACACGAATACAGCAGCCAACACCGCGAGAACTGGCTAGCACAGGCGATAGTTCACTAAAACTCTTAGCGCCAAACAACGTAGGTCTTTACCTCTACAAATTTCTCAGCTAACTGAACCTCGATCAAGATCTTCAAGATCTTCAAGATGATGGGTCAACTGGATTACCTGGGCCAAGCCCTCAAATCCAGAGATTTCTTACAGTAAGCAGAGAAATTGACAACGAGCAGAGCATAAACAAATAAAAGATGAAAGATAAGGATAGAATGGTGGATTCGTGAGTTCATAACACAGTAACTAAAGAATAGAGAGTTTAGGGATAGAAAAACACTTTTTTTTTTTTTTTTTTTTTTTTGTGCCAGGGACATCAGAACAGTATTGAAAATAACTAATCCGTCCTCACCAAAGTGAGGAGAACCAATAAAAGCAAAAATAGAAGGATGAGATAAAAAGCAAAGCTGGTAAAAAAAAATAAATAAATAAATAAATAAATAAATAAATAAAAATTACTAAATGATGATGTATGGCCATTTTAAAGTTTTAAAGTTTTTTTTCTTACATTTTAAAAAAATTTTATGATTTTTTTTTTTTTAAATTTGTTTTTTGAAGACAAAACAGACAAAAAAAATTAAAGATCTTTGGCAAGAAACCTCGATCAGGATCGGGTCCCGGTATTTATATCCTCGGGAGAAACTGGAATATTCTAGAAAGTACTAGGTACAAACGGTCGCCAAGAAAGTCACCAAGTCGCCAAATTTGGCGATAAATCGCCAAACTTGGCGCCAAAAATTAGTCGCCAAAAACATCGCCTTCGAGCCAATATCTCGCCAATTACATGATTTACCCATTATAATACACAGTACACGGCAAAAATACATGCCAACTTACGAAATTCTTAACAGTATCGAATACTTCCAACAGGAAAAAAGAGTTATGCAAAGAAAATAATCAGTCGATGTGTGCACTTAAACGCGTAAACGTTGCGGCGTTTCCTCCGGAAATTACCTTACATTCCAAAAGAAATGGGATATTATTTAGCATATATTATCCCAAGAATATAGAAAAATGCATGTATTACCCCAAAAATATAAACACAGGAAGAAGAGAAGGCACCGTAAAGGTAATGTAAACACGCAAGTGAAAGAAGTGATCTCCAAGAGCCTTGACAGAAAAACTACTTTACAGGCTTTTTCAATCTTCTTCTCAGTTGATTTTGACATTTAAATTATCAATTTTGTAGATTTCTGGTATGGATTTTTAAAAACTCTTTATAGACTAGCATATAGCCCGTCATATGACGGGATCAGTAAAATTTTTAATTTTCCGGAATTGTAAAGTACCCTATGAGACAGGTAAAAAAATGGTTTGTTTTTTGACTGAGAATAATCTGGTACACGCTCAATAATTTGCTTATCTGCATACTCCTCTATAGTCTCCCGATACTGTGAATGCAGTTCAGAATCACGTTGATTTAATTTAGAAAGATTATTAGAAAGAGTATGTTTTAAAACAATAAGTTTGTCTTTAACTTAATAATATTTTTATTTATCATGCGCATTAGCCTTGATATCATTTTTGTTAATAACAAGGTGTTTCTTCTTTAAAACATTCTAACAAAAATCTTTTATGTTTCAAAAATGAATTATATATGTAAGTAAAGAAAATAATTTGTTCTAACTATGTTAAAAAATTATTTTTGTAAAACTGGTACTTTTCAAGCTATGAGTAGTCAAAAATGATAATTATTTTACACTAGCATATAGCCCGTCATATGACGAGATTAGTGAAATTTATAATTTTCCAGAAATATAAAGTACCCTATGTGTCAAGTAAAAAATGGTTTGTTTTTTGGCTGAGAATTATCTCGCACACACTCAATTTGTTTATCTTCATACTCCTCTAAATCTCCCTATACTGTGAATGCAGTTTAGAATCACCTTGAATTCATTTAAAAAATAATTGAAAGTTTTCTTAGCTACGTCGAAATTATTGTTAGGTTCTTCCCATTT
>CM063507.1:50501986-50506986 GCA_032207245.1 Pardosa pseudoannulata | reverse complement strand
GGAGTTACAACAAACGGAACATGAATGTAACGATAACATGTCGATATATCAACAGAAGTTTGTGATTTAGCTAGTGGCAATAAAAAGAGTTGTCATGGTGATAGTTTTTTGGTTGCCACTAGCTAAATCACAAACTTCTGTTGATATATCGACATGTTACCGTTACAGTGGAATGCAGAACCTCTACCTTAGGGTAGAAGTTAACATCATTTTTATTATCCAGGTCTGACCAAAGAATAGTAACATAAGATGAAGGAAAGGTGTCTTAGAGATAATGTAAATTCGCAAGGGAGAAAAGTGATCTTCAAGAACCTTGACAAAAAAACTACTTTACAGGCTTCTGCTCATTAAGTTTTTTCATTTCCCCTTGTGTAGATTTAAGTTGTGATTGGATTTTATTTTTGAAATTATCAATTTTGTAGATTTCAGGTACGGATTTTTAAAAATTCCTTGAAGATTATGTACTTAAGTTTGTGGCAGCTGGTCACAAGAAAACCAGAGAGGGTCGGTCATTCTCAGGACCAGTGGGAATTTATTCCCCTGAAAAAAGCAGGAGTTCTAGACCCAGAGAGGTTCGGGATTTTTATGTTCCTGTATACATCTGTGTGGAATGCCGGCTGTCATTGAGGAGTCCGGTCCACTGACCACTCCCTTGCTCTTAGCCCTTTTTCTTACTAAGTGGTTTCTAAGCTAATGACAAACGATAACATTTTTAAAAGAAATATTGAAACCATGGATGTATGCAACAACATTGTTTATTCCAATTGGGCATAATGGCTTTTCAGATCTATTAAAATGCCACTTTTTGTTTATTCAAATACTCATAACTTCTGTCCTATATGTCATCGAAAACAAATGAAAGCAGATTTGAAAACCAGGTTTGTACATCTATGGTTTTAATATTTCTTTTAAACGGACAAAACAGTTTTCTTTTGTAATTTCAAATATATGCTTTCCGTTGTTTTACAAACTCTAATCAAAGCAGAAAAAAAATTGTTGCCACTAGCTAAATTACAAACTTCTGTTGATATATCGATATGTTACCGTTACATTCACTCCCCAACCAGTAACGAACGTTACGTAGGAAGATACATGTCGTATCAGCAGTTAAAAATGTACATTATATAGCATGAAAATAATAAAAAGAATAATAATTAAAACACACAATATCAATATGATAGAATAGGAAATAACATATAATGTAAATAGGCAAGACATATTTAAAAACAGTAAAGTTCTTTAGTCTCTAAATCGGACTGGGAGTTTAATTGGTCTGCCGTAACGAGATTGTTTAAAAGTTCGTACAGGGTCCGTAGGAACAGAACTAGTCTCAATAGGAGTTTGTTGTTTAAAACTTAGAGTTGGTGACGGCACTGTTTGACATCGAATGTTTTGGTTTGGAGTCACAACGGAACATAAATGTAACGATAACATGTCGATATATCAACAGAAGTTTGTAATTTAGCTAGTGGCAACAAAAAGAGTTGTCATGGGGATAGTTTTTTTGGTTGCCACTAGCTAAATCACAAACTTCTGTTGATATATCGACATGTTACCGTTACAGTGGAATGCGGAACCTCTACCTTTGGGTAGTAGATGTTAACAACATTTTTATTACCCAGGTCGGACCAAAGAATAGCAACATACGACGAAGGAAAGGCGTCATAGAGATAATATAAATTCGCAAGGGAGAAAAGTGATCTTCAAGAGCCTTGACAGAAAAACTACTTTACAGGCTTCTGCTCAAATTCAGTTTCTTCATTCCTCTTTTAAGTTGGATTTTGCTTTTGAAATTATTAATTTTGTAGTTTTCAGGTACATATTTTTAAAAATTCCTTGAAGATTATGTACTTAAGTTTGTGGCAGCTGGTCACAAGAAAACCAGAGAGGGTCGGTCATTCTCAGGACCAGTGGGAATTTATTCCCCTGAAAAAAGCAGGAGTTCTAGACCCAGAGAGGTTCGGGATTTTTATGTTCCTGTATACATCTGTGTGGAATGCCGGCTGTCATTGAGGGGTTGGGTCCGCTGACCACTTCCTTACTCTCAGCCCTTTTTCTTACTAAGTGGTTTCTAAGCTAATGACAAACGATAACATTTTTAAAAGAAATATTGAAACCATGGATGTACGCAACAACATTGTTTATTCTGTTTGGACATAATGGCTTTTCATATCTATTAAAATACCACTTTCTGTTTATTCAATTACTCTTAACTTCTGTCCTAAAAGTTATCGAAAACAAAGGAAAGCAGATTTGAAAACCAGGTTTGTATATCTATGGTTTCAATATTTGTTTTAAACGGACAAAACAAATTTTTTTTTTGTAATTTCATACATATGATTTCCGTTATTTTACAAATTCTAATCAAATCAGAAAAACTTATTATTCTTTCTTTTCAAAAGTTGCCACACCTCAAAAGAAAAGTTAAAATAAAGCTAGTGACAAACGATAATGTTTAAAAAAATTATTGAAACCATGGATGTGCGCAACAATATTGTTTATTCCATTTGAACATAATGGCTTTTCAGCTCTATTAAAATACCACTTCCTATTTATTCAATTACTAATAACTTCTGTTCTAAATGTCATCGAAAACAAATGAAAGCAGATTTAAAAACTTAAAATGATGTTCTTTGATATGAAGTAATAATTTTTCTTTTGAAATTTTTGCCGAAAAGCACCATTTTAACTTAGGTAGCCCCTTTATAAAAGCTTTTCCAGTCTATTACGTCACAACTATTTGGGGAAGTTACAACCAAGGCTAGCGTAAAGCAGAGGAGAAAGGGATGTTCAATTATCTGAAAATCAACATTACCTTCTGACTTGTCACTGAAATGACGACACTTTAAATAATACCGTTGCAGTAAGCTAAATAGATAGAGTTATCATAGAATATTGGATACATAGAAATCTCTTTTTTTCGCGTTATCTACTAGCTCCATTGTTATGAAAAGTTAATAGGTGTCCAAAGAATGTATCTGCCATGTATAAACAATGCGGCCATTTTACTAAGCATATCTACTGTTAGAATGCTTCGGATTTTTTTCAGACTCCAGATTCTTTGAATTCTTGGCATTAATTCAATTGGACTGTAATCCAGTTCGGAAGTATTGCATACCCTTGCGACATAAATTCTCGCTCAACAATGGTAGATCTATGACAAATGATTAGATCACATAATATCTCACTCCATGAAGATGTTTCTTGCAGCAATAAGTCTATCGCTATGCTACACGACCGCTAATGAGACCGGGACCTACTAATTAAAGCTGATTTCGCACTGTACGGACATCCATGCCATCAGCTCGGTACCGAAGAACAACGCCAAACGACCTACCCCCAATGTACATCATTTCTTACTCCATTCCGAAGATACTCCAGTGTAACTGAGGCATGCAAAATATGCATATGGCTCCAATGTCCTAATGTCCTCAGGATATTGGAACTACGAACAGACTGGGATATCAAACGATACCTCTGGGGGTGACAGGCCAAGTCTGGGGGTCTCCAAGTCCAAGTAGTGATGGTTAAACGGGGTACCTAGGCCGAAGGCCGAATCCGCTGTTGGAAGATATTCGATTCTTTACCAGGTGTCCATCTTTAATTTGCAACAACATTTATTTAATGAGAAAAAATATTAAGAATAAAGGCCCTAACAGTTAAAAATAAGATTTAAGATTAAAATGACTTGTGCGTATAATTAAGGAAAAGATTTCTAGGAGGAGAGAGGAAGTTTAAAAAGGGGATAGAGAATTTTTCTAGCGATGCAAGCATCATTTTTTAAAATTTTTTAAAATTTTTTATTTTTTATTTTTTTATTTTTCTTTATTTATTTTATTTTATTTTTTTATTTTATTTATTTATTTTTTTTATAGTAAAAAACAGGAAGAGAAAAGATTAAGTGTAAGATACGCTATGCACAAGCGAGAGGTAAATTTTACATGGATTGAAACTCTGCATTGGGGACCAATGGAATTCATCCTATTACTTATCCAATGGAATTTATTTCTACCTCACAGGGGAGGGCGATCGATGCGAGAATGGCTCAGATCAGGTTCTGTGTCGCCATCTATTGAGTGGCCACACGAAATTTTTAAGTGTGGAGGGAAATCTGTTAAGGGGGAGACTTGAAGTTAATGAGGGGGAAAAAATTATGACTACGTTAGCATCGCGGCGCGGGGGCGCTTACGGTGCTTGGCTTTCCGATGATCATAGTCCGGTAATTCGGCTATGATCGGGTTCGGTAAGCTGTAGACATCGTTATAGAATTTAGAAGATATTTTAATGAAAGTGTTCTTAAGAGTATCAATATTTCAGTCTCTCCTGATAATTTTATTGGTGAGATACCTGGGGGCCTGAGCTATTCTCCTTAAAGTTTTGTTATGTACTTTTTCTAATACATCGATATTTGTTTGGAATGCAAAAGACCATATTGGGGCAGCGTAAGTGGCAGTCGGTAATATGACTGCCTTGTATAAGAGTATTTTATTTTTAATGGAAAGGTGGGGGCCGTAAATTAGTGAACGTAGATCACAAATCTTATAGTTCATGGCGTTTTTAATATTATTAATATGTTTCCTCCAGGTAAGTCGTCGATCTAACGTAACACCTAAGTATTTGGCTTCGTTACCCCAGTTAATCACATCGCCGTATAAGTACAACCGCGGTGGCATTTTATAGGTTCTGCTAAAGAAAATGGTTTGACATTTATTTGAGTTAATTTTAATTTTCCAATTGGTGAATCTGGTTTCCAGAGCATTTAGGTGATGCTGTATGTAAGAGCTAACATTATCTATGTGTGGGGCAGAGGTGTAAATTGCCGTGTCATCGGCATAAAGTGCGAGAGAAGTTAATTCGGAACGTGGGATGTCATTTATAAATAAATTAAAGAGAGTTGGACCAAGTATAGAGCCTTGCTGTACTCCAGCAGTAATTGTTTTGTTGTTAGACAAGGTGTTGTTGACACGGACTTTGAATGAACGATTGCAAAGATAGTGTTT
>CM063507.1:50459486-50494486 GCA_032207245.1 Pardosa pseudoannulata | reverse complement strand
TCGATTAACGGCTAACCACGATTAACTTATGGAGCAAACCAATGGTAGGACGCAATTCTTCGTTTAAACAGAGATTAATCTCGGCTAGCCGTTAAACGACTTTATTGAGACTGGCCCTTAGTGTGAGAAAAAAAAATGTAAACTACTTTTCATTTTACAATTGATCACTGAAATTATTACGATAGCTGTAGAGATTTTCATTTGAAAAATACAAAATTGAAGTTAAGAGAGTAACAAGTATAAATATTCAAAATTAAATAATTTATAAAAAAGCTAACTGTTAACCTACATTCACAGTGTTAATAAATGAGCTGTCATAATTTATCGTTTTCTTTAGCTACAAACGCATCCCTCCCCCTCCGGTCACGGTGTGTGGACAGTCGGTTTACTTTGAGAGAGAAATTAAATACCTAGGTTTACTTTTTGATAGTAGATTAACTTGGAAAAATAATATTAGTTATAATATTGCAAAGTTTTACAAAGCTAAAAATGCCTTAGCTCACCTCCTGTACCATGATCGAATGGGAATGGGGAATAAAGTCCTACTGTACAAGACGGTTTTAAGGCCCATTCTCCTGTATGCAGCACCGGTCTGGGGCTCTGCATCCAACTCACAGATCCAGAGATTACAAGTAATACAAAATAAAACTTTAAGGTCAATAATAAAAGCTAATCGTTACTTGCGGAACGACATTATCCATAGGGACCTGGGCATTGAGCCTATTAGGGATTTCATCAAAAAAATATCAACAATCTTTTATAATAAAATGAACTCTATTAATAACGAGGAAATTGCTAATATTCCGGACTATGACCCGATTGAGAAACCTAGACGTCCTAGGGCGACTACGGTCCTTCCAACGGGTCTAGTTCCTGGAACATCACTTTTGTAAATATCTTCTGCCCATTATAAAAAAAAAATAAAAATAAATAAATAAATAAATAAATAAATTAAAAAATAAATAAATAAAAAAAAATATATATATAAAAAAAATAAAATAAAAAATAAAACACTCAGTACTCTTACCTACTGTTTATAATGTTGCTGACCTTACTTTCAGCGTCTTATGTATTTTTAAATTGAATGGTTCTTATTGTGTACTATTATTATGTATTTCCTTTTGTCAAAGAGTAAACTGAGTAGAAAAAAAAAAAAAAAAAAAAAAAAAAAATTAAAAAATTAAAAAATAATTATATAATTATAAGGGCTAAAGAAGATATATCTCCTCGTATAAAATTGTAAACATATTGTAACTCTTCTGTTGATTGTGTTTTCTTTTTTCTCTTTTCTCTCTCTCTTCCCCTTCCTTTACTCTATTGTTGTTTTTTGTAGTATGTATAAATTATACCTAATTTCATCAGCCAATAATGAATGTAAATTGGTTCACTTATCAAAGCTCATATTGGGGATAAGGGGACTTCGTCCCCAGGTGCCCCAAAACCCAGTATTCCAGTGTCCAGTGTCCAGTGTCCAATTATTTAAATTTCAGATAAGTAGTAATATGTTTAGTATTTTTTTAATTTCAATCGAACAAATTGCACGTGAAGGATTGTAGTCGTCCATTTCGACCTTCAGAATTAGATGACTACTGCGTAATTAGGGCTCTTAATTGAAAAGTTGTGTTTTTTTTTTTCAAAATATAAATTCATTTTTAGAACACATTACACCAGCAGTTTTATCATCATTTATAACACATTTTATTCAAATGTAACACTATAATTGGTTATTAAAGAAAATTTATAAAGGTATAAAGGAAAATTAACTACATATTTTGTTCTGTCATATAAAGTGACCAAAGATACATATATAAAAACAAATTATTAAGGACATAATTTTAGAAAATTTAATGTTAGAAATGTAATCAGCATTTAGCTCGATTTGTATTGCAAATAATTGACTTTCAAGAAATTAATCCAAAGGGCCGATCTCACAAAAGTCGATTAACGGCTAACCACGATTAACTTATGGAGCAAACCAATGGTAGGACGCAATTCTTCGTTTAAACAGAGATTAATCTCGGCTAGCCGTTAAACGACTTTATTGAGACTGGCCCTTAGTGTGAGAAAAAAAAATGTAAACTACTTTTCATTTTACAATTGATCACTGAAATTATTACGATAGCTGTAGAGATTTTCATTTGAAAAATACAAAATTGAAGTTAAGAGAGTAACAAGTATAAATATTCAAAATTAAATAATTTATAAAAAAGCTAACTGTTAACCTACATTCACAGTGTTAATAACGTTATAGTACAATTTTTCGTTGCATAGAGTTCAGATGCAATCAAAGGGGGAGGTGCAAAAATAAATGTTATAACAGACCTTAATATAAAATATGGACCCTCTACGTGTAATCGCTTGTAAGTTATGCAAGATACGTGGGTACATACAAATGCCAAGAATCAACTAGCCATAACCCGTTTAAGAATGCTCAAATTATTTATATACTAGCATATAGCCCGTTATATGACGGATTAGTAATATTTTTAATTTTTCAGAATTGTAAAGTACCCTATGAGGCAAGTAAAAAAAATGGTTTGTTTTTTGGCTGAAAATTATTTGGCACACGCTCAATAATTGGTTTATCTTCATACTCTTCTAAAGTCTCCCGATACTGTGAATGCAGTTTAGAATCACGTTGAATTCATTTAGAAAGATAATTTAAAGTTTTTTTTAGCTACGTCGAAATTATCGTTAAGTTCTTCCCGATTTTTTTGCCAGAGTAATTAATGGAAGTAAAGGAATGAAGCTATCATTTACTACACCCTGGAGGTAGATACAATTTGTTGTTAATACCGGTGATAAAAGTTTCATTGTAACAAAAAATAATCGATCACATATGTACCTAATCTATTATTTAAGCCAAATTTAAAAGAAAATTATATACGTAATATATAAGTTCAGTGATAAAACGTTTAAAAATAATGCAGACGATATTTAAATAATTTAAAGTAAGAAATGATTCAATGAGATGGTTAAAGGAATGACGTCATAATGCTAGAAAAAAATGTTATTTTTACCTATTTATTATGTAATAAATGGATAAATTTAATCGTCTGCTCTTAACAGGGGAAAATAGGGCTTGAAATAATAGCATTAAATGCTAAAAAAGGGGGAAAGGGGGGGATTTCGAACGTTGCTAACCCTAACTCATCAAGAATCCAATATGGATGCCTCTATCCATTCCAGGTCCAACCGCTTCATAAATTCGAGGACAGACGGACAGATAACTTAGGCTATTATTATATAGGGAATATAAAGCTTCAGAATTAACCCCTTCCGGTACGATTTAATAATGAAAAACTGTGCGTGAAGTAACCATTTATTTTTTATTTAAAAAACTTGTTTTATTTTACAATTCTTACATATTCTTAATTAAAATCCACTTTTTACATAGTGTTAAGTATCAGAAACGTTAAAATTAAGATAATAGTCTTCAAGCTAGTGGTACTTTTCAAAACAAAGTGCAAAGGAATTCTGAATTGTTTACATCGCCAGGGAGTCTCACTTCTAATTTGATTCTTGTAACACACACGGCATTTCTTAGTAGGTTTTCTTTTATTCTGACTCATCAATTTGGCAGTGACTTGTACCAAGAAACTTTAAATAAACAATATGTAATAGTGACCTGGGATTTCCACAAGTAACAAAAGTGTTGCTAAATTCAGTACACTAGAAATTTTTAAACTAAATTAATTATCATATTTATCAGTAACTTTAGTCGCATGACGAGTGTAGCTCGTCACTGTGCGGTATGGAATGAAAAACCAATGACGAGCTAGACTCGTCATTTTACCGGAATGGGTTAAAACTCTCTTGCAAATAATACAGATGTTTTAAGGATTTTGGACTCCTTGTGATGTGCACCCCTTCTGACATCAGAAAAATCAACCCTTTGACCCCTCCACCCTGTGTTTCTCTGGAATGCAAGCCATCAGCCTACTGGGCTTGTAAAGTCTCCGGACTTGACATTTTCCGACGACGTTGTGAAAACAGTTATTGGTGCAGATATTTCCGACAAAACTCCCGGACAAGGGGATGTGAAGCGGTTTTTTCTGTAGTGGACGATTTCTTTGGTGGGTCAGATTATAAAGATTGGAGCCCTGTGAAGGCGACAGAGCAGTGAAAAGAAGGGAGATAATCGCGTGCTTTTCACCGAGTAACATCTCTCTCTCAGAAGGGGAATTTTTCTTTTCGGAGCAATGAAAATGCAACCTAACATTTAAGTTTGCTAGATACTTTTTGAGACCGCTCGTCCATGAATTTTGGTAGCTGATAATCAGGCTTCAAGATTAATCGAATTATGTTTCTTTTCTTTTTTTTTCATTTTAATATCAATGTTTTGCAAATAAATTCTTGTGTTATCCTATTACAGGGTTCTCGCTGTTTCTCTAGAACAAAAATTAAGGACCTTTTCAAGGACTTTCTAAAGACCAAAGTAACATTTTATAATGACTTATTTGAAATACATGGCATAATGACAAATCCTATTACCTGAGGAACCTATTTTAATGATATACCACACAAGGCATGTTTAATAAATGCCCTACAATATTTCAGAATTAAATTTTTAAAAATGCCTAAAAATTAATATAAAATAAATCTATTTGACAAAAACTAATTTTGAAAAATGTACATCTAAAGCTTTTTGAGTGATCAAACTAGAAATAAATTGTGAATAAAAACAACATTATAAACAGTACTTTCCGAGGGCTTAAAAATGACTCTGATATATATGTATGTATGTATATACTAGTTGAATATACCCGACGTTCCATGGGAAAGAAGAAAGTTTTAGACTTTTCTATTACATTCAATGCAAGAAAAATTAAACTTCCATAAGTAACTGAAATATCTACACCCCCCCCCAACCTCCATGCTTCGTTTAATTAAAATCTGCATGACTGTTAGCTATTAGGAAAGGGCAGCTGACTTTAAACCTTTTCAGTATGCGAAAGATTATTTATTGGTCAAATAATAAGTAACTAAAAAAACTGTCCCATAAGAAAACTGATAGGAAATCACGTGACGACGGTGGATCGCGTTGATGGAGAAATTGATCACATTCCAATTTAAAAATTAAGGAGTTTTTAAGGACCTTTGACAAAAATTAAGGAGTTTTAAGGGCCCTTAAAAATGAAAGCTAAAATTAAGGAGTTCTTAAGGACTTTTAAGGACTGTGGGAACCCTGTGTTAACACATTGTATGCAGGACACGTACTAGTACGTTTTCTGACGATTGATACTTGAGCGCGGGTCACGTACTAGTACGGGTTAGTGTAACAACATGGTTTGTTCGTGGGTACAAAAATAACGGTATATACAGGAAAACGAAGCCGAATGTTCTTGTCTACTACATAGATTCTGGAAAAATTTAGACAAATAAAAACTAGTTTTTACATCAGTCGATGCGGAGCCACAGAACAGGAAGGTTGATTAAAAAAATCAATTTCGATTTAAAATTAACCTTTTATTTATCCCTGTGAAAATGATATTATATACATGCATATATATATATATATATATATATATATATATATATATATACATACATACATATATACATACATATATATATATATATATATATATATATATATATATATATATATATGACAGGGTCCAGTAAACGACACTAGAGTCCTGAATACATTTTCATAGCTTTATTGAAATCTCAGAGCAAACTACTCATCGAACATCTTTAATGGCGTCGCATATTGGCGCCCAACTGCTAACAAAGGCAGTTTTCACTGCTTCGAGGAGCCGCAGGTCCGACTTTCTTATCGCTCTCCCTCTCTCTCTCTCTGATCATTGCGCGTGAGCCGTATTTATGTGACTAATAACGCGAGGCGCGTTACTCCCATTAAAAGAATCCCTAATTAAATCTCTTAAATTACTCTATATTTTAAATCCTGACATATATATATATATATATATATATATATATATATATATATATATATAGAATTTTTTTAAGGATATGATAGACATAAATTGTAGATTAAGGGGATGGCGGACATTACTTTTTTTGCTTTAGCATCATTATCACGGCAAACGGGAATGGGCCAAGTGAAATAAAATCGGAACACGAGAGGTAGTTATTGCATGTTTTGAAAAGACAAAATAATGCAAATAATTATGCATACCAACATTTAAAAACAATAAAATAAAAAGTATTAATATTAAACCATAAGAGAAATTCCTTATTTTTCAAAATGAAACAGAAGTTTAAAAGTAAAATTAAATAGTTTAAACCTAGTAAAATGAATAAAACCGTTTGAAACTTTGAAAGTTAAGCTTATAACTGTTAAAACTCCCAGGAATTGGTTAAAACAATTTTAATTTAAAAATATAACTGTAAAAATGAAGACTGACAGTAAAAGATGAATGATTAGATTTGGCGATAATGGTTGGTTTGTTGATTGATTAGGCTTTATTGGCGCAAAAATCATCATGGAACATACTGCGCCAAACAGTTGTAAAATTGACGCACATACTAAATTACGACTAAAACCAATTTTGAGGAAAGAAAACATAAAAACTACAGACGTTAAAAATACATTCAAAGTATTTATAAAGTAAAAGTTAAAATTAAGATAAAATATATTTACTAAACAGATTAGAAAGAATGATTAAAAATGATTAAAAATTAAAAACAAAAAATTAAAATTCAAAATGTAATGATTAAAGATTTAAAATAGGGATGCAACGGATATCCGGCCACTATAATTCGCAGTTATAATATCCGGATAATTGACAGTAGCCGGATATTACAATTATCCAGAAGTACATACGGCCAAATATTATACTCCGAGAAATATAATAAATATAACAAAAAAATTGCAAAAATGTTAAACAATATATTAAACAAAGCGTATAATTATTTTGGAGCATTATGTAAAAAAAAAAAAGCTTTATGGAAAAAATTAGGTTTATTTATACATTTCTTTACAAAAAAAAAAATAAATCATTCTTTTTCCAGTCTCAACTGCAAAATTGAGTTATTGCATCTGAGAAAACAAAAGACAAAACTTATTTTTTTGGAGGATAGAAGAATAAAGACAATTTACTAAAACAAAAAATTGGGAATATGTGCTTTAAATTTTTCATACACAAACATAAGAACCATTAAAGAAGGAATTTAGAGGACTATTAAAAAGGCTTTTATTCAGATTTGATTTTTGTAATTAAATAATGTCGAATTGAGATATTGAGTACTGAAATTTAAAGTAAAGAAAAAATTTAAAATAAATTATAGTACAAATAGTTGACTAATTAAAAAATATAAAAGGGGAAAAATACTACAATTTGGTTGCAAAAATAAAGGACATAAAGCTAAATTATAGAAAAATAAATATAAAAAATAAGAGTGGGAAACATACTAACACCCGCCCGGATATCCGGTATCCGTTATCCGGCCAAATTGGCATCCTTTGCGTCCCTAGTTTCAACCTAGTAAAATACATAGACTGGTTTGAAACTTTGAATGTTAAGTTTATAACTATTAAAACTCCCAGGAATTAGTTAAAACGATTTTAATTTAAAAACGTAGCTGTAAAAGTGAAGAAGACTGACAATAAAAGATAAATGATTAAATTTGGCGATAATATTCGTTACTTGTTTGGTTGATTGATTATGGTTTATTGGCGCAAAAATCATCATGGGACATATTGCGCCAAATAAGTTGTAAAACTGAAGTACATGCTAAATTACAAGTAAAACCAATTTTGAGGAAAACAAACATAAAAACTACAGACGTTAAAAGCACATTCAAAATATATATAAAGTTAAAATTAAGAATAAAAATTAAGATAAAATATATTTAATAACACATTAGAAAAGAATGATTAAATAATTGTAAATTAAAAACAAAATATTAAAACTCAAAATGTACTGATTAAAGATTTAAAATCCAAAAATTAATATTATAATCAGCATAAAAAACATAGAATTTGATTTAAAAACAAAAGGCCAGTACATCGACGAAAGGGAAACAAGATTTGATGCAGCGTTTCCTCGATGATTCAATCACGATCGAATCATTCGTTACTTGGAAAAAAATATCAATAGTTCTACTTTAGAATACGAATAGTAGAAAGAAGTTAAAAATAATACTGTGCTACATATTGTCTGCAAAAAAGTTCTTGATTTTTCATGAAATACTAACAGAAGATAACTATTCTATTGTTGATGAAATCACTATTTGATAATCTTCAGTTATCTAACCTTTCATGCGTTCTTTTCTAGTATTTTTTATTTTATTGTTTTCGTTTTTGTATCGTGCAAGTCACTAAAAATAAAATTTTAGATAGAGGCAGGTGGCGACACATTAAAATCTGGGCTCTTTTTAAAGTTCTATGCCGTTCAGTAGAGGTGAAATATTTATAAAAATGTAAGCAAAATACAAAATTTGTGTTAAGGGGCCATACGGCTCTTAAAAGTCGAAAAAAAATCACCTATATAATAATATCCTAAGTTATCTGATCGTCTGTCCTCGAATAAATGAAGCGGTTGGACCTAGAATGGATAGAAGCATCCATATTACATTCTTGATAAGTTAGGGTTAACAACGTTCGAAATTCACCATTTCCCCCCTTTTCTAGCATTTAATGCCATTATTTCAAGAACTATTTTCCCCGGTTAACAGCAGACGATAAATTTATCAACTTATCACATAATAAATAGGTAAAAATAACTTTTTTTCTAGCATTATGACGTCATTCCTTTAAGCCTCTCATTTATTCATTTCTTATTTTAAATTACTTAAATATCGTCTGCATTATTTTCATACGTTTTATCACTGAACTGAGATATTACGTAAATAATTTTCTTTTATATTTGGCTTAAATAATAGATTAGGTACATATGTGATAATTTTAAATTGAATCAACGATTATTTTTTGTTGCAATGAAAATTTTATTACCGGTATTAGCAACAAATTCTATCTAACTCTAGGGTGTAATGGAAATGATAGTTGATAGTTTCGTTCTTTTGCTTCCATTAATTACTCTGGCAGAAAAATTGTGAATAACTTAACGATAATTTCAAAGTAGCTCAGGTAGCTTAGAATTATCTTTGTAAATGAATTCAACGCGATTCCAAAAGGCATTCACAGTATCGGGAGATTTTAGAGGAGTATGAATATAAAACATTATTGAGCGTGTACCAGATAATTCAAAGCCAAAACACAAACCATTTTTTACCTGCCTCATAGGGTACTTTACATTTCTGGAAAATTAAAAATTTTACTAATCCCATCATATGGCGGGCTATATGCTACTCTAAAATAATTATCATTTTTGACTTCTCATAGCTTATAAAGTACCAGTTTTACAAAAATAAATTTTTTAACATAGTTAAAATATATAGTCTTTATTTGCATATATCATTCATTTTTGAAACAAAAAATAGTTTTGTTAGACTTTTTTAAACAGGAGATACTTTATTATTAACAAAATTGATATCAAAGGCTAACGCGCATGATAACTAAAAATATAATTAATTAAAAACAAAATCATTGTTTTAAAACATACTACAACATTTGAAAAATTTTTTTAACCTAAATTTGTATATATTTACAATACACATGCAATTAAAACAATATTTGAAAAAAAAATGAAATTTTTCCATTAAAAATTTAAAATGTGTCATTGCAATATATATATTTGGAGATAAACAAGAAAATTTAGGTTCATTCGTATAAAAACTATATTCTATACTATCTGTAAAAGTCTCAAAAAATGAATTTTTCTCCTTAAAAATTAAAAATTTTTCATTTCAATATATATATATATATATACATATATATATATATATATATATATATATATATATATATGTATATATATGTATATACATATACATATACATGTAAATATATATATATATATATATATATATGTATAATATATATATGTAAATATATATATGTATTTATATATATATATATATTATGTATATATATATATATATATATATATATTATATATATAATATATATATAACATATATATATATATATATATATATATGTATATATATGTATATATATGCATATTATATATGTATATATATATATATATGTATATTATATATGTATATATATATATATGTATATATATGCATATATATATGTATATATATATATATATATATATATATATATATATATATATATATAAATATAATATACATATATGTAAATATATATGTATATATATGTGTATATATACATATAAGTATACATATAATATACATATACAGTAAAACCTCCAAAGTTGACCACCTCTGTACGTTGACCACCTCTCTATGTTGACCGAAATTTATTAGTTTGAATGGTCATAACGCATTTTCAATGGTGATTTACCTCTCTATGTTGACCACCTCCGTAAGTTGTATGTTGACCAATTTTTAGTAGGTTTTACTCTCTGTAACTTGACCACTGATGTTCTCTTGAATTAGATTTTTCCTCCCGCTGTTCTACACCTAGTTTCCAGGAATTTCTTTAGCAGTCAATCGGATTATCTGAGCAACACTCGCCATCCCCCCCCTCTTTGGTGCACCATTCATTGTTCACTTCCAGTATGGTACTATGGGAGGGAAATACCAGAGATTATGCAGCCTTTTGTTAAGGAGAAATGATATTCTAGCCCTTTACATACTTTCATTTCTTGGATTGGCTGTAATTGCTGAAATCTGTCGAAAGAGGTCAGGAGAGTTGGATATGTTTGTAGCACTGTCGCATTGAACGAACTACACAGAATTGGAAAACAACGTGCATCGCTCACATGTGAAACAAGTTCTATTCTTTTTTTCTGGACATCGCGTCGTGGCAGTACCAGTCGCTTATTTGCGAATTTTTATTAAAAATGGAGCAAAGAAAAGCTCTAAAGAACTTAAAGGAGAAAGTGGATCTTCTTAATTTTCTGGAAAGCAGCAGCCAAATAAAGACACCAGAAAAATTTTATATGAGTAAGACAACTGGGAGCAACATTTTAAAAAGCAAGCAAGAATATCTGGAAAGATATTCTTCCGAAAACAGGGAACTTCAAAGAAAAAGGAGTAAAACGTATCTCGACGCTGTGAATGAAGCCACATTTCGTTGGTTTACAGAGATGAGATCAATTAATGCAAGAATATCGGGATCTATGCTTCAGGAAGTAGCAAAAAAATTTGCAAAAGAATTCGAAATTGAGGACTTCCAAGCGTCAGCAGGTTGGCTTGAAAAATTCAAACTACGATACGAAATTTCTCAAAAAGTTTTGTGTGGGGAATCGAATGAGGTTTCAGATGAAGTGGTGGAGAAGTTTATTGAAAAATTACCAGAGTTTGATAAAGGTTTTAAAGATGAGGACATCTTTAATGCTGATGAATGCGGTCTCTTCTTCTTTAACCCCTTAACGCATTTGCCCGTGTCTGACACGGGCGAAATTCAAATTAAGCATGTAATAAAATCGTTTACACTTTGTATAACAATTTTTTTATATACTTTTTACTCTTTCCAAGCTCCCTAGTCACCCCCAAAACTGAAATTGTAAAAAATAACTTACATTGTACCTATATATCCCTTTTCTGTGAAGAAAATATGTCATATTTTATAATTTTTTCTAAAATAAACTCGTGCTTTAAGGGGTTTAAAGCAATGCCTGATAGAAGTCTAGTAATGAAACTCTTGCAAAAGAGAACTCTTGCAAAAGAGGAAAACTTTCAAAACAGCGTTTTACTGTTCTTCTATGTGCTAGTATGACTGGAGAAAAATTGAAGCCTATGGTGATCGGCAAAACCGCAAAACCCCGTGCATTTAAAAATGTAAAACCTGATGACCTTCCTGTTTTTTGGAGAGCGAATAAATCCGCTTGGATGACCAGTGCTTTATTCGAAGAGTGGGTTAGAGGAATTGACGCAGAAATGAGGAAAAAGAAGCGATCTATTCTACTTACCGTGGATAACTGCCCCAGCCACCCAAATGTGAATAATCTCACAAATGTGAAACTAAAACTTTTGCCTCCAAACACAACTTCGAAAACCCAACCTTTAGATCAAGGCATTATTCAGTCCTTCAAAGTGCACTACAGAGCTCAACTTCTGGAATGGGTGATCACGAAAACACAAGTCTGTGGTCCTTCTGCGTTGGCATCATCAACAGCTGCTTCAGTAAATGCTTTGAATGCTGTTCATTGGATTAATTCTGCTTGGAATAAAGTTACTCAAGCCACGATTAAGAACTGCCACAAGAAAGCTGGATTTGTTACAGCTACAACATCGGTGCAAGAGGATGAGCTTCCTCTATCTCCCTTGCCAGTTTTTGATGGAGTTAATTTTGAAGATTATGTTACCATGGACGATGAGTTAGATCTTCAGTGAGATACTCTCTGGGACTAAGCACAGCGAGGACTCTAAGGTACGAGAAACGGACGGCGAAGAGGATGATGATCCAACTGAAGATGAAACTGAAAACTACCCAACTCTGAAGGAAGACGATGTAAAGGGCATGATGGAGCAACTTAAAGATTTCGCTGCAGAAAAATGCCCAAGCATGCTTAATGGACTTGTAAACTGTGAAATCGCTTTTTGCAGTTACCAAATGAACAAAAAGAGGACTCAAACAAAAATTGAATCATTCTTTCAAAATTTGTAAAAATGTGCTGTACTTTCAGTAAAAATAAAAATGAGTATGTGCTAACTTTTTTCTAAAATTTTCCTTAAAAAATACTAAAAAAGCTTACTAACTTTTTTCTAATATTGTACTATAGTAAATATTTTTTAAAAAATTCCCTAAGTTGACCACCTCCGTATGTTGACCACTTAGTTACAGTCCCTTAGGTGGTCAACTTATGGAGGTTCTACTGTATGTAAATATATATATATATATATATATATATATATATATATATATATATATGTATATATGTATTATATATATGTATGTATATATATGCATACATATCTGTATATACATATATGCATAGATATTTGTATATATATGCATATATATGTGTATATATATATATATATATGCATATATATATATGTATATAAATAATATACATATATATATGTATATATATGTATATATATGCATATATATATATATATATGTATATATATAATATAGATATGTATATACATGTATATATATATATATATAGGGAGATATACAAAAAAATTTAGGTTTAATCGGATAAAAAAATATTCCATACTATCTGTAAAAATTCCATAAAATATATTAAATTTTTTTTAGATAACACGCGCGTTACGTGAAAAAAAACGCAATTTGAGAAAAATCAAGTTAAAATTTTGTAAGTTAAATTTCTTTACAGTAAACAGCTAACACGTTTTTATTCAGAACTCCTCAATATTGGAAATTCTTTTGCGGGGATTGTTTTAAAATGTTCAGAACTAAATTCTTTTTCACTTATATTTTTTTTCTGAAAAATCTAATTTTTTCTCGATTTAACAGTCGTATGGCCCCTTAAAATGGCCATTTAATCCTTTGATCCTGCTCATCCTGTTAGAAATACATGCTGAAATCTGATTGATTACTAAGAATAAATATGATTGGTTACTGAAACTGCAATTTCAATCTCCCGTTCTGTAAGATTAGTGGCCGCCGTAGTTGAATGTTTCTCGCCAAATAAAAACTGTGTTTTCTATTATTAAACTTCCTACTCTGTAGTTTATTCGTGTGTTAAGAACTGAGGAATCCATTTTCATCTATCCTTTCGCTGTATATTTCCTTGCTTAATGTCATTCTTTGCTCACTGTTGGAAATTTGAGGATTAGCGGACTAAGCCCATAAAATCCTGTTGACCTATATCCTGAAAGAAAGGGGAAATATATGTTGTGCGATTGGTAAGACAAAGTCTTCTATATCGACCCCCAGGGAACAATTACGATCTATGTAAGCAATATAAACTGCGAGTAACAAAAATTGGGAGTGCATAAGATGTAAATAGGAGTCTGTGACAGTGGCTTCAATTTAGGCAGTCGTCACAAAAGCTTTTTGTAAGTGTAATAATACATCTGGGAGCCATGAAAGCTCAGTTAACAAAGGTGTCGATCTCACAACTAATGGTTTGTGAGTTCCAGGCTCGAGTCGGCTAAATATCCACCGTGTACGTTAATGGCGGCTGAGGGACGTAAAATAGGTTAGTGATCGCATTGTTTTATGGAATGCTATCACCCTGTATGTATGGAAATCACAATAATAACGTCTTTATACACACACACAAATTGATATTTACACGCATTGAGAGTCTGTTACGCTGGGAACACATTCACATATGCGACAGTTCAAGTTCGCTTACTACAGAGATAAGCTTGAGAAATAAATTTTTTGAAGTACTACAGTACCAAAGTACGCGTGGTAAATGGAAATACTTCGATTCTTTGGCATTTTATCCACTTAACCCTTTGCGGTTGAGCGCTTTATTGAATAAAGCTGTTATCATCTTCTAAAGCAAAAGTTCCCAACTTTTTCGAGAAAAAGGTCCCCTTTAAAGCAAAGGTTTCCACCCTTTTCTAGAACACTGTTCAAGAGAAAAAATCAAGAGAAAAAATAATTCGAAGGGCCGCTCTCTAATAATAATTTATTATACGGAATTTATTATACTATCTATATCTATTTGATCTGCCTATCTATCACTAAGAATAAACAAGAAAAAATGAATTAAAACGGGCTGTCAAGTATGATGAACAATTATTTTTTAAAAACTTAAAAATAAGAAATTTTCTTATTTTTTTAATAGAAAAACTAATAAAAAAAAATTCTCAAACATACAATCAAATTCTCAAACATACCTCTAAAAGTGGCAGGCCAAGACAGAGGAGTTTTCTGCTTCGTCCCTGCCTCTTGCATTACGAGGACCCGAAGGGAGTAGTTTTACTCGTGTAACCCACAGCATTCCTTAAGCTACACGTGTTACCTGGGTGTTGCAAATTATGACAGCTTCCCAGTCGTGTTTCATTTGCAACTGATTTTGAAAGAAATAGTTAAAATAAAAGGAAAAAAAACCCACTATATATATATATATATATATGTAAATATGTATATATATATACATCTATATATATGTAAATATGTATATATATACATGTATATATATACATACATATATATATATATATATATATTTATATATATATATATTATATATGTAAAATATATTATATACATGTATATATACACATTATATATATATATATATATATATGTATATATATATATATATGTAAATATGTATATATATACATGTATATATATACATACATATATATATATATATATATATATATATATATATATCTACATATAATATACATGTATGTAAATATATAATATATATTTTATATATATATATGTATATATATACATACATATATATACATATATATATATATATAATTATACATATATGTAAATTTATATATATGTATATATATACATATATATACATATATATACATATATATACATATATATACATATATATATATACATATACATATATATACAAATATTTATATATATATATATACTTATATATATATATATATATATATATATATATATATATATATATATACATATATATTTATATATATTATATATATTATATATATATATATATTATATATATATGTTTATATACATATTTATAATGTATATGTATTTATATATACTTATATATATATACATATATTATATATATATATATTTTATATATATATTATATATATATTATATATATTATATATATTATATAATATATATATATAATTTATATATGAATTAAAAAAATATTTGAAAAAATGAATGTTTTCCATTAAAAATTAAAAATTTGTCATGGCTCAAAAATAAACAAACAAAAACTTATTGGAATTAAAAAAATAATTTTGAGAAGTTTTGCAGGGTGTTGCAAAGAACCCCTGTCCCAATTATTGCACATATAGCTGAGCATAATCATGTTGACAGACACAGAAATACTTCTCTTTATTAACATTAATGAAAAAACAGAATGCTGTTTTCAATGACGTAATGCATGTCCGAAGTTCTATACTAAAATATTTTAAAAATTCATTTGCATTTTCAATGTTTTTGCATTAATAATGAAACAATAAACATTCTAAACACATAAAAAACAGTAAAGAAAATCACTTACCACAAGGAGAACAGACAAAATCCTTCTACTGCATGAATCCATATTTTCAGGCTCCGTTCAAAATCTCGAATCCAGCACTTCGAAAACAAAACACTCGATGATCAGAAAACATGAAACTGGCAATGATTTCAACAGTTCGTCGTGCCCGTCACAATAGAAGAGTGATATCTCTTTTCAGATTACCCTAGTTATTTCTTCAAAATCTCGTCAAAAAGAGAATGGGTGACTCTTATCTTTATACATTTTCTTTTATCAGCACTTCCCCCAATCAACCGGTGAAAAGGCGATGCTTGTTTACCTCCCGTGCTGCATCCGAGCTTCGAATTTCATACCTCTTTTGCGTCACTGTTTGTTTCTGAAATGTATGGAAATCACAATAATAACGTCTTTATACACACACGCAAATTGATATTTACACGCATTGAGAGTGTATTACACTGTGAACACATTCGCATATGCAACAGTTCAAGTTCGCTTACTACAGAGATAAGCTTGAGAGTGAAATTTTTTGAAGAACTACAGTACCAAAGTACGCGTGGTAAAAGGAAATATCTTTGATTCTTTGGCATTTTATCCACTTAACCCTTTGCGGTTGACCGCTTTATTGAAGAAAGCGGTTATTATCTTCTAAAGCAAAAGTTCCCAACCTTTTCTAGAACATGATCCCCTCTATATAAGAGAAAAAAATTGAAAGCTCCCTCTTTATTAATAATTTATTATACGGAATATTAAAATATTCTTGCATGTTATCTATATATGGACTAAAGTGTCACGGAATTAAGGATAGCAAGGGCTATGCACAGTGCCTGACTAAGACACTTTTGTGCTCAGGGCACAATCCAATTTTTGTGCCCTCCACCCCCATTCCAAATTTATAGCTACAAGTTATTATCCTAATTACAGTCATATAAAAATTATAATATTGAATTAGCAAACATATTTAAGAAATTATCATTAAAGTAATATTCAAAATAAAAAACATCAAATTTTTATTTTACGTAATCATTATTATCTCTGTTTAGCCTTGCTAAAAATTAAAGACTTTTAAAGACCTAGAGTGACCCACTTTTTTTATTTTTACCTTGTCACACTCACAAGCTCTGTGGTGCAGAAAATAAATAATAAAATAATTAAAAATAATTTAAATTGATGAGATGATTTAATAATTTATAGTGGTACGTTGCTAATAATCTGTCTTATAAATATGCAATAACCCATAGGATAAAAAGAGCAACAGGTTTGTTGAGGGAATCAATTATCAGGTAAATAACAGTAAAATTAAAGTAAATAGGAAACAATATAGTTCATACCCATAGGATAAAAAGAGCAACAGGTTTGTTGAGGGAATCAATTATCAGGTAAATAACAGTAAAATTAAAATAAACAGGAAACAATATAAGTCATACCCATAGGATAAAAAGAGCACCAGGTTTGTTGAGGGAATTAATTATCAGGTAAATAACATTAAAATTAAAGTAAATAGGAAACAATATAGTTCATACCCATAGGATAAAAAGAGCAACAGGTTTGTTGAGGGAATCAATTATCAGGTAAATAACAGTAAAATTAAAGTAAACAGGAAACAATATAGTTCATACCCATAGGATAAAAAGAGCAACAGGTTTGTTGAGGGAATTCAATTATCAGGTAAATAACAGTAAAATTAAAGTAAACAGGAAACAATATAGTTCATACCCATAGGATAAAAAGAGCAACAGGTTTGTTGAGGGAATCAATTATCAGGTAAATAACAGTAAAATTAAAGTAAACAGGAAACAATATAGTTCATACCCATAGGATAAAAAGAGCACCAGGTTTGTTGAGGGAATTAATTATCAGGTAAATAACAGTAAAATTAAAGTAAATAGGAAACAATATAGTTCATACCCATAGGATAAAAAGAGCAACAGGTTTGTTGAGGGAATCAATTATCAGGTAAATAACAGTAAAATTAAAGTAAACAGGAAACAATATAGTTCATACCCATAGGATAAAAAGAGCAACAGGTTTGTTGAGGGAATCAATTATCAGGTAAATAACAGTAAAATTAAAGTAAACAGGAAACAATATAGTTTATACCCATAGGATAAAAAGAGCAACAGGTTTGTTGAGGGAATTAATTATCAGGTAAATAACAGTAAAATTAAAGTAAATAGGAAACAATATAGTTCATACCCATAGGATAAAAAGAGCAACAGGTTTGTTGAGGGAATCAATTATCAGGTAAATAACAGTAAAATTAAAGTAAACAGGAAACAATATAGTTCATACCCATAGGATAAAAAGAGCAACAGGTTTGTTGAGGGAATCAATTATCAGGTAAATAACAGTAAAATTAAAGTAAACAGGAAACAATATAGTTCATACCCATAGGATAAAAAGAGCAACAGGTTTTTTTGAGGGAATCAATTATCAGGTAAATAACAGTAAAATAAAAGTAAACAGGAAACAATATAGTTCATACCCATAGGATAAAAAGAGCAACAGGTTTGTTGAGGGAATCAATTATCAGGTAAATAACAGTAAAATTAAAGTAAATAGGAAACAATATAGTTCATACCCATAGGATAAAAAGAGCAACAAGTTTGTTGAGGGAATTAATTATCAGGTAAATAACAGTAAAATTAAAGTAAATAGGAAATAATATAGTTCATACCCATAGGATAAAAAGAGCAACAGGTTTGTTGAGGGAATCAATTATCAGGTAAATAACAGTAAAATTAAAGTAAATAGCAAACAATATAGTTCATACCCATAGGATAAAAAGAGCAACAAGTTTGTTGAGGGAATCAATTATCAGGTAAATAACAGTAAAATTAAAGTAAATAGGATACAATATAGTTCATGCCAAAGAAAATTACCTCGTACAATAATTTATTAAAACTTAACGATGGTAGCGTAAGTTTGCAATTTTTCATCACTTAATATATGTTTCAAGCACTCGACAAAATTTTCTTTCCCCCTAAAATTTTCGTGCCCAGGGCACGTGCTCCAAGTGCCCGTGCGGTAAACAGGCCCTGGCTATGCAAACTGTGTAGAACTACGTATTATTTATGCTCAAGTGAGGACTTTGTGGTATATGTACATATAATCCATACTGTGGTTGTTCTGAATTAGTTCTTGGAATTGCCATTTTGGGTAAACTGCCTGATTTAGACGCCTTCGATCGAGGACAAATCATAAATGCGCATGGGCTAATTAATTTTCCAAAATCGTCAGATAGCAATGATTTTCAAGATCGTAGCAAGAGCAGAGCAAGAATACATGGATCGTGAAAAAAACTAGCGATCGAGCAAACTGCAAAGGATAGTTAGACTTGACAGTGCTAGGTGAGACATCGTTCAGGCATATTGCACGTAGCCAGTTAAGCCAAACATCAGCTCAAATTACCACCCAGTTGAATGACGGTGTCAGTCCTACAGTCAGTAAACGGACTGTGCAACGCTCGCTTCACAGTATATGTTTCGGGAGTCGTCTCCCTACGAGAGTACCATTGCTTTACGCCCACAATCGGGCTGAACGTCCTGCCTGAGCAAGAAGCACAGACACTGGAGTGTAAAGGACTGGAAACGAGTAGTATGGAGTGATGAGTCTCGATTCCGACTACTTAACGCCAACGGGAGGCTGAGAATATGGCGTCAGGCTCATGAAGCTATGGATCCTGCATGCGAAGTTGGAACTGTACAAGGTCATGAAGGCTCAATTATGGTCTGGGGTGTTTTATCGTGAAACTGTTTGGGATCTTTAGTGCGTGTATCAACCTCCGTCAATGCAATGCGTACGTAGAGTTGCTGGATGCTCTTCTCCATCCGTTTATGCTGTTCTGTTATCCGCATGGTAATGGAGTTTTCCAGCAAGACAATTGTACCCCTGACAAGTCCCGGTTGGCCAGATGAATCATTCCTCTGACTTTTCTGTCATAAATTGGCCATCTAGAAGCCAAGACTTAAAGCCTATTGAGCATCTTTGGGATGTTTTGGAACAAAGTGTGAAAGGCCGTCACACAGCACCAACGAATCCTTACTCAATTATGGACAGCTTTGCCAATATTTGGCAAGCCGTTCCTGTGGAATGTTTCCAGAAACTTGTTGAACCTATGCCTACGTGGCATCTTTTATCAAGGTCAGAGGAAGCCCAAGGTCAAGGTCAAGATAATTGGGTTATACGGAGTACCTAGCAAAGTGGAAAGTCTTAACTTTAATTTAAGAACGTAAAACAGATCAAAGCATCAATTTAGGCCTCAAGGAAAAAAGTAATCCAAACAAGAATTTAATACATTACAGCTCCAAAGGAAGCGAGGAGGTAAAAACGTTCTCATAAAAAATAATGAGTAACCAACTATTGTCTAATTAGGGGAAGCCCAACTCGTTACTAGATAGGTATCCCTAATTCATTGGCATTTTAGTGTATTTTATCTGCCTATTTAGCACTAAGAATAAACAAGTAAAAATAAATAAAAACGGCTACCAAATGTGGTGAAAAATTATTTATTAAAAACTTAAGATAAGAAGAAAATTAATAAAAAAAGCTAATGAGGATGGTTGAAGCTGGTGGAGTTTTAATAATTGGGTTTTAATTTTAATAATTGTTTTAAGAATTGGAGTTTCAACAAGTCTGGTCCCAATTTCGTTAAATCATTTGTAAATCTCTACGTTCAGTATCTTTTCTTCAACAGTCAACTAGCTAAAGCACAGAGCCAACCATAAGCGAAATACCACGAAGAAATGCAATTAAAATTTGCGTACTGTCGCCCGGTGAGAAGTTGGGCGGGCAAAAGTGTCTTCTGGTGGAATTCACAAAATTTATAATTGAAAAAATATAACGCCTTTATTAAGCTAAATGCAATACCATCACACTGATTTGTGGATTATGTTTATAAGAGGTATATTCTATAGATATCTTACTGGTCACCTGCCCCGATTGCCTTAACCCCTTGCCTGTTTTGCACGTACACTGTACGGGCTCGTATACCGAACCTTTAATGATTTGCCCGTACGGCATACGGGCAATCTGATTTCTTTATCGTTCTCACTGATTGGCCGTATCTTTTGTATTTTTAATGTCAAATTAGTCGTAGAGATATAGACAAGGTGTTAGTTTTCGAAGTGTATTCTGTTTGGTTTAAAAGTGTGGGCTTTCTGATAAGTTTTGCTTTACTACGCGAGTTTTGGGCTTGACTTTGGCTTGAGTTTTGGGGAGACTGACAGAGAAATACTTTTTAAAGGTAATTCCACCTACAGACGAAAAACTAAGACCCGCAAACCTGTTCAATATATGACTCACTGAAGAAAACGAAGCAAAAGAATTAGAAAAGAGGCTAGATATTTTTGTCCGAACTGTGACGGTGGACTATGCTTTTGTCCTCTTTCAAGATTTATCACAATAAATCTGATCTTTGAAAAAGCACGTTCAGTAAATGTATTTGTAGCATATGCACTCGAAAATAATTGGGCAGTAATTGTAATCGAAAATATTTGTATTTTTTATATGCACAACTGTTCAAATAATTCTGATTTTGATAAACATAATAGTTAATAATTTCATTTTAAGAGGTAAAAAAAATAATAATAATAAAAACAATCGCAGAGATTTAGTTTAAATTTTCAGAGAACTTTAAAAGTTTAGTACTTTTTACTTTTTTAGATTAATTTTGGAGTTATTGGAAACATTTTATAACTAAAGAAGTGCTCCGACCCCCTTGACTTTCCATAAATGTTGTTACAAATAGTATAAAAAGTGTTAGTAAAAATTTAATGAATTTTTTATTAATTTTGCCATATGAAAAATAAATTAAAACACACTAACTACATCTAGAAAAATAATGCTCAAATCCGTTTCCATTTATTTATAAAAAATTGAAATGAAAAAAAACACAATTTTCCTTCGATCTACGCGAAAGCGTTTGCACTGAAAAGAACACGATGAAATATCAGATTGTACTAAAGTTTAGGGAATATCACAAATTTCTCTATAATGATAGAAAAAGGAAATACAAAATATAATATATTCTACAGAGTTCCATAAAATCACTTAATCAATCATATTTAAAAAGTAACTTCTTTTTACCAATTCGAAACATCTCATATAAATATTATTATAAACAGCACAAATTAAATTAAGGTAAGATGTTGGCAATTTTGGTATTATCAAAAATTAAATAATGATTATGATACCATCATCATCATTTAAAAAATTAAAATGTTAGTTTTTGATATTTTAATCTCAATGTTATGAAACTTTTTGTTGCAGTGTTACAGTTCATAATAAATAATCATTCTTTTTTTTTATGGACCAACAAAACTTTTTCACGAAACCCTGGTGGTTCTTGGACTACTCTTTGTTGACTGCTGCTCTAAAGTGAAGTTTTATAAGTAATCTCCTAATTATCATCAATATTATTAAATAGCACAAATTAAATTAAGGTAATATTTAACCAGTTTTGGCGTTATAAATATCACCAAAAATTAAAGGTTCATTAAAAATTATACAATGATTATGATAATATCCACAAACGAAACGATAGTATAATTTTAAAGGTTAAAATGTTAGTTCTAATTTTTAATCCTAATGCTAATGAAACTTTTTTTCCAGTGTTGAAGTTTATAATAAATAATCATAATTTTTTCTCCGGACCAACAAAATTTTTTTCCAAACCAAGGACTACCATTTGCCGACTGCTGCTATAAAGTGAAATTTTATAATAAATAATCTCATATTCATCAATATTATTAAACAGCCCAGACTAAATTAAGGTAATATGGTTTATAAAATAAGGCTTGGTGTTATAAATATCACCAAATTGAAAGGTTTATTAAAAATGATACGATTATAATACGATTCACAAACAAACGATAGCATTTTAAAGTGTTAAAATGTTAGTTTTCATTTTTTAGTCTGAATGTTAATGAAACTTTTTGTTGCTGTGTTGCAGTTTATAATAAATAATCATCCGTTTTTTTCTGAGGTCGAACAAAAATTTTTCACGAACCACTGGTGGTCCTCGGAAAATCATGTATGGACTGCTGCTCTAAAGTGAAGTTTTATAATAAATAATATCGTAATTATCACCAATATTATTAAATTGCACAGAATAAATTAAGGTAATATGTTACCAATTTTGGTGTTATAAATATCACCAAATTGAAAGGTTTATTCAAAATGATACAATGATTATGATACGATTCACAAACGAAACGATAGCATTATAGTGTTAAAATGTTAGTTTTTACTTTTTAATCTGAATGTTAATGAAACTTTTTTGTTGTAATGTTTGAGTTTATAATAAATTATCATTCTTTTTTTCTGCGGACCAAAAAAAATGTTTCACGAACCACTATTGGTTTTTGGATCACCATTTGCTGACTGCTGCTTTAAAGTGAAGTTTTATAAGTGAAGTTGATAGTCAAGGTATCAGTACTTACCAAAAAAAAAAATTTTAACTGCGAGAAGCGGGAAATCATAAAATATCTATTCAAATGATAAAATCCTAGATCATGTGAGCCACGATACATAAAAATTATATAATGATCATGATACAATCCACAAACGAAACGATAGCATCATTTTAAAGGAAATTAGTCACATATTCATATACACTGAAAACGAAAGATTACAAAAGTTATTACAAAATTAATGAATCATAAATGAATCATGAGCTATATTTACGTACCGTTAATTGTGAAGTTCCATATTCTTTATATTTTCTCTCACTTTCGATTTATATTTAATTTGGCAGAAGTATAACCGAAATGAAATCCGTTCTGAAAATTTAACCTCACATTTTAACACACACAATTCTTTTATTTTTCTCGAACTTTCATAAATAGTACACATACATTATTCATGAGACATAAAAGCTATCATAGTTTCAACAGACTTTAGGAATGATAATCAGTGTCAGTATATATATGTGAAGATTAAAAAATAAAACACCTTTTATTCGGTTCTGAGTAAGAACATATGTTAAAAATGAATGTAAATTCAAATTCATTCATTGCTGTTTTAAAATTTGGCAAGAAATGTAAACGTATGAAGTATTATACACCGCAACACCTAATAAAAGTTCTATCAGCTGGTTCCCATCTTAAAATAACAAACATTAAATATCCGTATCGTCTTTCCTTTTCCCCCTTCACTGAAATATCAACAATAACTTTTTAAAAAAAAATCGTTTTCTTTTTAGCCTCGCTAGCAGTTTAAACACAATATCTTTTTCCAATAAACCATGGGGGTTAATTAAAACCAAAAGTTAGTTACACAAACACAAACTATAAGAGATTCTTTCCACGCTTCTCTCTCCAGAGCACCCTTTTCGACTGATAAAAAAATAATAGTGCAAAAACAGAGGAAGTTTTCGATTACGTCATGGTCATGTCCTGTTAGCCAATAGGAATTCTCCTCGAAGGCTGGAAAACAGCTCGGTATATATCGGTGTCAGAGAGAAGAAGAATTTGTTTTGCGCGTTCGAATGCTGTAATCCTTCTTCACCCGCAGGGGGTCGAAATTGTGAAAGAACTTATTGAGGCGCGGTCAGACAGGGTGATGAAGTGTGGGAGTCCATTTTACGTTAAACAAACCGTTAACAATAATGCTTACTGTTTGATATCCTACCGTACAATTGTTTTGCCACGGTAAATGGTTAACTCTTAAATGCCGGAATTAAAAAAAAAAAAAAAACAAAAAAAAACTAATAATTTTTTTTAGTTTTTCTATCTTATATAAATAATGGGAAAATACTTTTAAAAAGTCCTATTTTGTTTTGAGTGTAGTTTAAGGTTTAAAAATGATTTGTTGCCATTTTGCAACACTGGGCTTTAATTGGAACAATATTTTTTCTTGATAAAATTTTAAAACATCAAACACACATGAATTTCATTAACTATGATAAGGAATTTCCAGAAGATCATTTTAAAAGTAATTCATTCATATTACAAATCCAAATTTTATTGGCAAACATTACAAAAATCAATATGGAATAGAAAATAAATTGTTTACTTTATGATACTTGACGATATGAGCACAAATTATCTACGAAAGTCTTTGTCACAACCTTTGAAGATGTCATAAATTTGACTGTGTATACATTTGAATAAATAAACTACAATTGTAAACTACTACAAAAATAATCTGCTTGCATCCACAAAATCCCTTTGTCACAATCTTTGAGAATGACATAAATTGTTGAGATGGCCGATTAAATATGTAAAATTTAAGCATATTTAGTTCTTTTTTTTATGAATCCATAATAGATTTACTTTTACTTAAATTTCAAGGAGAAGATCATGCAAGTGAATTAATGCAATTAGATAACATATAATTTCTTTTATCTCAGTTTTCATAAGAATTTATTGTGCTACTATTTACTGTATTTATTTTTCCCAAGCTGCAAAATTTCTGCTGTGGTTTTCTAAGCTACATAAGTTTATTTTGTATTATTTTTATAAAATCAGTCTTATAAGGCTATTAAAATATACTACTTTTAAGTTTATAATGCTTTTAAATTAATATCTTTATTAATACTAATAATAACTAATGCCACTTTTAAATTTAATTACATCTGTGCATTGTTTTCAGTGCTTTCTCACTCAGGGATGGGTATTCAATTTTCATTGTTTAGTTTGAATGTTAATGTAACTTTTTGTTCTTTATGTTGCAGATTGCAATGCATAATCTTCCGTTTTTTCTACGGACCACCAAAAATATTTTACGGACCACTGGTGGTCCGTAGATTACCATTTGGCGATTACTGCTCAAGAGTATATTGTATTTTGAATGAAAAGTTATAAGTATCCATGTCAATTACTGAATTCCTCTGTTGTTCTTTGGACGTAAGCTAAAATTAGTGAAGAACTAATTGGAGAGTAGACTGGGGCTTCTTGGCCAAAGGCTTTATCCCCTGTTGTGAGGCTATTAAATTTATAATGAGTGCTCGGTTATTAAGATGATAAACAATAAAATAAAAAAATGCAGGTCTTTAGGTAACATTGAAATTAAATAGAAAATACTAGGCTCATGAAATTAATAAGAAAATTTAATAAAATATTAGAAATACTAAGAGGAAGTTAGAGATAGTTAATAAAAGAAAGTTTAAGGATAGTAAAGAATTTATTTATTTATTTATTTATTTAATTAGGTAAAATGCTGTGAAGGCAGTAAGATAAATGTGAATGGAATTAAGATACGAAACATTTGAATTAAGTTAATTTAAGAAAAGAAATAAAATGATAAAATTAAAGTTAAAAATTAAGTTCATCTTAAAATTTATGACGAGAAACGCTCGGAATTAGTGAAGATAACCTTAGATATCATTTTAAAATGTTTACACTATCATTCTATAAGGGAACAGTTTTTTACTTTTTTATGGAATGGTTCACAAATTAAGCCCAATCCTGCTAGTTTATTGTGTCATCGCAAGCAAATGAATTTAAATTTAGGAAAATAGGTACGAAAATCCAATATGGTACTGTTTTATCCAGGGCTTCTAACCGGAACTGAACTAAAAACTGAAAACCGGAAAAACAGTTCATTTGGTCGGAACGAAAACCGGAATTGAAATATCGGCTTATTTCGGTTCGATATATCTTCAGTCATTTTGTTATTGTAACCAACTAATCAATATTTTCTATTTTAACGTCAACCATATAAATGAAGAATTTGCACATGTGGGGGATTCGAACAAATTAGTATTTTTCTGATAATTTCAGACTCGTAAATTCCAAAAATGTTCTCAAAAAATGTAAAAAACTGGGTCTATCATTTAAAAAATTAATTTTAAAGGTAAGCAAAAATCACGTGACATCAAAACGCTCCGTGATTAGTTGTGACGTCATCGTTCTCGATATCCAATATTTTCTTATTGCTTGTATGGGAGCTCTATTTTCCGATTTTGTTTTTGCAAGTTCTTGGAATTTTCTAGCAATCAAAATTTATTTTTATTTAAACCTGAAGGTTTATTTTATCGATCTAGATAGCTTAGTTATATCAATTTGTCCTAAATGTCTCTTCTACGTGGATTTACCAAAGGACAGTCAAACAACCTCCCAAAAATCGACATGATGTCAACATTTTCGTTCTTGGGAAAAACCCAGATTTTATTGGAGCAGAAATACGGGGAATTAAAACACAAAGATATGTAAAATCATTATATAATTATCCAATTTTACTTAACATGTATTAATATTTTATTCATGCTAATCACAGCTCTACTGTTTTTAGACATAGATAAGTCAAATAAATTTACATATATCATATACACACATTTGTAGTAGCATCGCTTTTTATAAATAGAGATGGATGTAATATTAAAATAAAAATTAGAGGAGGTATTTATGGTGAGACCGGGAACGAGAAATCCCGATCTCATTAGCCCTCGTGTTGCAAAATGTAGATCGTAGCGCTCCAAAACCAAAACCAAACTAATTCTTAGATATTTTAAATTTGATGAAAAGAAATTTAAAATCTTTATTATTTATACTTAATTATTTATACATTTTTAAATAGCAATACAATTTTACTGTCTTTAATATTAATGTTAAATTAAAAAGTATAACGTTTCTGAAATTAAATTTAATTTTTAAAATAATATCATTATTAAGTATTTTAAAAATATTATACTCTTTTCAAATCAGTCACTCATTTAATTGAAAAATAACACTGTGAATTGATACACTTAAGAAAGTATGCATCTCTGACGAAAATATTTATAATACCTTGAAAATACATAACCTTCCCCTCCCCCGAATTATTTATTAGATAATTATATGCTTTAGATATTTATATGTTTTACGATATTTATATGCTTTATCAAACATTTATGTACTTGAACTCTGTGATAATACTCGAAAATTAGCAGTTTTAAAAGTTAAATAGCTCTGGTTAATCAACAGTCCTTTTAAAGATACAGATGTATTTTTATATACTTTAATTGTTCTAAATTAGTAATATTTAAAGAAAAGCAATCATTTAATTACCGAAAAATGGTCTTCACAAACCCATAGAGATGATTTATATGATAATTTGGGGTTTAATTTCTCATCCCTTTTTATCGCATTTGTCCAGATTTTACGTGTATGGGGATCTTTGGGAACGCTTAAAAATATCTTCTCATTGCAATTAGTTGTTGTATTTTTACAGAGTGGCACAATACAATATTTATAATATAATTTTTAATGCCAGATATAATAAAAACATTTCTATTATACAAGATACTTTACACAGATATAAATTTAAAAGTCGCCTTTTAACATGTAAACAACATAGGCGGTCGGTGTTTCCGTGAACGATGACGTCACAAACTCGGCGCGAGGAAAAGTATCGTTTTTGAGAGACGGTAAAGAGTCCTCTAAAGCCCATTAGAAATCACTCATTAGGCCCCCAAATGAAAGAAATATAGGTACTGTCCTGCTTACTTTTTTTTGGTCTTCTATTCTTTAAAATTAAAATTAGAAAACGTGAAAATTCCTCATTAGTTGTTGTATTTGCACAAAGTGGCACAATACAGTATTTAGATACAGACACAATACAGATATTTTAATGTCAAACATAATAAAAAAAATTCTGTTATATTCAATTCTTTAAATAGGAACAAATTAAAAAGTCGACTTCTCCCATGTAAACAACATAGGTTGTTGGTGTTTTCATGAACTGTGGCGTCACAAAATCGGCGCAGGAAAAGTAGTGTTTTCGAGAGACGTGAAAGCAGTGGCGTGCGGTCCATATGTGCAGGGTGTGCACTACACACCCTGACAAAATTATGAGGGACAATAATTTTCTGAACCTATGTCTATCTATTTTTATATGGTATATAATAAATATTATTTATAATATATTCAAATATTATGTTGATTTGGTTTCTTGTATTCTCACTGTGCGTGCGGTACTAGGTGCTGCACCACGTAGCGCGCAGACGAACATGGGAAGTTCTGATGTGTGCGCACTGCGCACTAAATTGAAAATCACGCTTTATATGTATGAGCTACTGGAGAAAAACAGCATACTATGGCGCTGAGGCAAGTGCAGCTATTTTTCCTGCACTTGGCATTCAGAATCATCCGAAGGTACGGTTTATTAAGCGTTGTATTAGAACGGGGACTTACGTGCTGAAGCAATTTTGCTTTTTAACTGATTAATTGTCCATACGATTTTGCAGATGGTTAATGTTTAAATTTATATATTGTAAGATTTTATTTTCATGGAAATATAAAAGAAGTATTTCATCAATATAAAGTGAAATGTTTAAGCGTGGTAAAGTAATTTCGGTGATGTATTATATTTATTGAAATAATTAGCTGAAAAACAGTGTTGCTTTGTTTTAAAGAAACGAATTTTAACAGAACAGTCCGAATTTTACCATTCATTGTGTCTTACAGTATATAAGTTATATCTGTAACACCATATCCTTGGTTTGTTTTTTTGTCAAGATGTTTTTCGCAGAATATGTGATTTCTAAATGTTAAAAACAATTAATAAATATAATTTAATCCATTGACCAAACGAGAAACAGTTCGCTCTATTGTGCCGGCGTGCAGTGAAATCCTCTTCACGTGAAATAGGCGTTCAGTTTGTCGGCACCAATGAGCATCCGGATGAGACACCGCAGCGGCGGGCGCCACGTGGTGCTACGTTTGCTGATCATATAAGTTTTTCGTGGAAGCCGGAAGCGTTGCTCTTTCGACGCCGATATGGCACCATACAACAAAAGACATGATTTTTGCTTCAGTGCTAGTAGAATTTTCATAAGTTTAGCTGTTTTTAGAGTTATAACTCGACTATTCGTAGGTAAATATTTTATTTATTGTAATCTTTAAATTTATATTCATAATAAATAACCCGTTTCAGAATGGAGAACTCAGATGTCTCAATAATTAAAGATTTATTGGAAAATCCATGTTCTCTGCACACCCTGCATGAAAACCTACCGCACGCCACTGCGTTAAAGAGTCCGATATAAAACCCATTAGAAATCTCTAATTAAAGCCCCAAATTAAATTAAAAAAGGTACTGTTCTGCTTACTTTTTTATCTTCTAATGTTTAATAATAAAATTAGAAAACGTGAAAATTCCTCATTATATTTTTAATACAAATAAGAAAATGCACAAAATAAAATTATTCATTGAACTGAACCGTTATTTTTGGCGGAACGAAAACCGGAACTGAACCGATATATTTTATTTAGTGGAACCGGAACGGACACCGGAATGAAAAAATTATGGTATTTAGTTTTACCACTGAATATTTGTTAAAACGGAAATAACGAAAGAGAGGAACTAGAAAACTTCCAGTTGTATTGTTATTGCGTCAAAGATCGACGAGCGCGGGAGGTGCCAACCAATGAGAAGGCGTGTGAGTGCTTCAAAAAAATCTGGAGGTCTGCAAACGAAACTTGCCACTTTGGGAAAACAAACGATGACAGAATTGAGAACACGGTCGGAATAAGTGAAGGTTCTCGGTGAGCGTGCGAAAAATACGGGAAAGGGTTTATGGTGTGGTCGTTTTGTTTATTGCAAAAAACGATCTTGAGTTGTCACTCTCGTCACAAGGTAATAAATTCAAGTCGTTGGAGTGGGATTCATTCACATTTAGCGTAGGTACGGGTTGAAAGCATCGCTTGCTGCCAAAGGCGTTAGGATTGTAATGGAAGTTTCTGTAGTTTATTGTTTTGCAAAGTAATATAATACTGTTTAGAAAATAAATATTCTGCACACGATTCTCTAAATGTTTTAAAATTTCCGATGACTAATTGGAAGACAGATGTAGCAAAAACCAGAAAATTCAATAATAATTCAATTACAGCATTTATTTTCGATAAGTGCAAATTTTTCTATATGTATCTATACTAATGGTTAATATACTATCAGTATATATAAGATATACTAACTTAAGATAAATATATAAAATAATGTAATGCATAATAATATAATAAGATATTATTTGCATAAATTAAAATTTCGCTTTCTTCTTAATGACTCTGTAGCATTTTGGGAGCCTCGGTCTTCTTCAGAATCTTCTTCCGTTCCACTCTTCTGTTTGCTAGGGTGCCACTTTTTGTGCTTTAATGTCTTCATCAATACAGAGGTTGTTCGCACATTTTTAGACGATTTTGGTTAGCGGTAATAAAACATCATTTGTTCCAAAATAAATAACTGCAATTGTACAACGTTTTTAAAAGTCAAAATTATCGTCTGCGGCTTGAGAGGTTTGTTTTTGTTCAAAATGGCGTTTTTAACGAAGCAGTGGTTCGAAGGCTATATTAATGCTCTTTCCGAAGAGTAGTATTCCTATTTCGTTATTCGAAAACGGTGTGAGAGCCATGGTTTTGTGATATCTAAAGCATCAATAGGTAATATCATCAAAAAGAAAGGGAAAAAAGTCAAATTGGAGTTTCAAGTGGGACAAAAATTCCAAACAAGTATCCAAGAAAAAAACGAACATCTTCGATTATTGCAAAGGTACGTCGTTTAATGTTAAAAGAAAATCCCCCTAGTTAAAGGATAGTTTCAAAATCATTAAAATGTTGGGTGTCCACTGTAAACAAAATGATAACCATTGATTTAAATTTTAAGAAAGCGAAAAAAAAAACGCAATGTACATCATCTTTCTCTAAAGCATTCTGTATGAGAATTCTGTATCAGAATTCTGTATGAGAAACATTTATCCAAAGAAAAATGGAAAAATATGTCACAATAGATGAATCATGGGTGTATTTAAATGATTGCAACAAAAAAAGAGCCATTTATTATCATAAAAGGGGAAATTATTATTAAGTACATGGTTCAAAGAATCGAAAGTATGTTTTTATAAGGGATTCACTACTGTTGTTGGTTTTTTATATAATGGCAAATTAAAAATAAAGAGAGTTGAAAAAAAATGACAAGATTAACTCCAAATACTACCAAGAACGTATTTTATCGCCAATTTTTCTGAATGAAATACCATCCCTTTAACCGCAGTGCCATCAATCTGTGGAACTCCATCAAGACAAAGCCAGCAGTCACACATCAAAATCCACTGTAAATTTCCTAAAAGAAATGGAACAAAAAACCGGTATCTAGGCTATACCCTTCACTGATGTCCCTTCTAAATCTCCCGATGTATCACCTATGGATTTTTGAGCTTTCGGACTTTTAAAATATGCCTTATCCAATTGTCGTCTCACGACCCTTACAGGACTCTGGAAAGATGTTCAGGAGGAATGGGATAGAATACCTCTTCTGACACTTCAAAAGGCATTATTATCCTGGAAATTACGGTGTCGCAAGATAGTTCAGAATAAGGGCTGTGAAATAGAACACTTCAAACACAAGAATTTTATGTAATTTAGTTTTGTGACTACAATATACATTGTCTAAAAAAATGTGTGAACAGCCTCTGTATAATCTGTGTAACCTACTTTTGTCTGGGCCTTATCGACTTTCTTTGGTTTGTTGGATTTCGATATGCTACGAGGGTGGGTTGAAAAGTGTATAGACTAACAAGGAAAATGAAAAAAATTGTTTAAAGATGACTTTATTTTTCAACGTAGTCTCCACTCAAAATATGCGCTTGCTCCAGAGGTTCTGAAATGGTTAGATACTCTTTCTGTAAGAACTTTCATCTAAGTCTTCAAAGTAGGCATCTGTTTCTGTGAGATGACTTCAGCATCAGAAGATAATTTCCTTCAAGTCAGAATTTTTCTCAGGTTGAGGAAGAAGCTGTAGTCCTAGGGAGCCATACCAGGATAACAGGGTGGAGGATGCAGAATATCGAACTTCTGTTCATGAAGTTTTGCCATCAAAATGACAGCCTTATAAATTGGGGCATTGTATTGTTGAAACAAGACTTTCTTCTTGGACATATCTGGTCTTGAATGCAGCTTATCCAAAATTTGAACAATATTCAGCATTGATGGTCCTTCCTTTTTTTAAATAATTCAATAATAAAATTCCTCATCAACCTAAAAAAACTGTTGTCATAACTTTTCCAGCAGATGGAGCACATTTTGCTGTTTTTGGTGCCGAATCGCTCTTTGCTATCCACTGTTTTGATTGGTACTTGGTGTGGTATATACTTTCTGTCTAAAAGGGAATACCAGAAACTTCCGGCGTCATGACCCCTTATTTTATGGGATGGAGGTTTATCCATGTCCAAGTCACCTTCAATGTTCCTGCGTTCAGTGGCGTACGCAGAATTTTTTCAACGGGGGGGGGGTCATAATTCTAAAAAATAATAGCCCTAATAATTTCTACTAAAAGTTTTATTTTTGCCATTTTTGTATGAGCTCAAGGGGGTGTTTAAACCCCTAATCCCTTCCCTTGCGTACGCCCCTGCCCACGCTGACCATCCGTGGGTGTCCGTTTTGCTTTCCCTATCTGCCACCATTATCGAGCTTGATCGTTGCTTGGCGCCATAAATTCCTAGGTTGTTATAACCTCGAGAAACATAATTTTTTTATATTATTTACTAATTTAATTTTTATATTATTATTTGCTATTCATTTATTTGACCAAGAAGCTGTTTACGGACCGCATTTTTGCTTGAATTTGAAAATATACTTTATTACTACGAGAAAACGTATAAAAATATATTACAAAATATGATTCTTTATAGCCTGGAACATTTTTTTTATATTATTATTTACTAATTTAATTTATATATATTTTTTATTATTAATTTATTTATTTTTTGACCAAGGAATTGGCTGTGGGCCACATTTTGGCTTGAATTTGTAAAATAATTTATTATTAGGGAAAAATTTGTTTGAAAATATATTACAAAATATGATTCTTTATAGCCTAGAATATAATTTTTTATATTATTATTTACTAATTTAATTTATGAGTTATTATTTATAAATTTAATTTTTATATTATTTATTTATTTATTGGACAAGGGATTGTTCATGGGCTACATTTTGGCTTGAATTTGTAAGATATTTTATCATTAGGAAAAAAAAGTTATATACAAATATATTCAAAATATAATTCTTTATAGTCAGGAATATAATTTTTTATATTATTATTTACTAATTTAATTTATATATTATTATTTACTTATTTTATTTTATATTATTATTTGTTATATATCTATTTATCTGACCAAAAAGTTATTTCCGGGCTGCATTTTGGGTTGAATTTGTAAAATACTTTATTTATTTTTTTAAGAACAAACTTGTATAAAATATTTTGTAGCATATATTTATTTAGTATATAAATAATTATTAATATATAAATTTAGTAATTAATTAATTATTATATTAATAATTAAACTAAATAATTATTTAATATATAAATAATTATTAATAAATAAATAACAAACAATAATATAAAAATTATATTCCAGGCTAAAAGAACCTGGAACATAATTTTTATATTATTATTTGTTATTTATTTATTTATTGATCAAGAGATTGTTCATGGGCCCCATTTTGGCTTGAATTTGTGAAATATTTTATCAATGAGAAAAAAATACTTGTATAAAAATGTGTTGCAAAATATAATTTTTTATAGCCAGGAATATAATTTTTTATATTATTATCTACTAATTTAATTTATTTATTATTATTTGCTAATTTTATTTTATATTCTTAGTTATTTATTTATTTATCTGACCAAAAAATTGTTTCCGGGCTGCATTTTTGTTTGAGTTTGTAAAATACTTTATTTTTTTTAAACAAATTTGTATAAAATATTTTGTAAAATATATTTATTTAGAGCCTGGAACATAATTTTTATATCATTATTTGTTATTTATTTATTTTTTGATCAAGATATTGCTCATGGGACGGATTTTGGCTTGATTTTGTAAAATATTTTATCATTAGGAAAAAAAAAAACCTGTATAAAAATATGTTTCAAAATATAATT
>CM063507.1:50439486-50441986 GCA_032207245.1 Pardosa pseudoannulata | reverse complement strand
GTGTGTGTTTACCGAGACGTTTAAAAGCAATAAAATATTTTTAGCTAAATTTTGCTGCCAATCATATAATAAAATTCTCTTAGGGTATGGATCCAGTCATACCATAATCGATTAAAATTAATCGATTATTAACTACAATATAATAATACTGGGATTAGCTTAGGATTAGCGGCTTTAATTGACTTTATTTACTGACTTTCTCTCAAAATTATTTTCTAAAAATTTCAGGTAATTCAGCTAGAAACAATGTAAATTACAAAAGAAAATGAACTTAGAAACTCTCTCCACATTTTTTTTTGTGTTTACAGAGGCGTTTAAAAGAAATATTTTATGTTAAATTTTGATGACAGTCATGTAATAAAATTCTATCAGGGTATGGATCCAGTCTCATCATAATCGATTAAAATTAATCGATTATTAACTACAATGTAATAATACACTAATTAATTTACGATTAGTGGTTTTTATGGACTTTATTTATTGGCAATCTCAAAATTCTTTTCTGGAACTTTCATATAATTCAGGTAGAAACTATGTTAACTCCTAAAGAAAATGAATTTAGAAAACCCATTTTTTGTGTGTGTTTACAGAGGCGTTTAAAAGGAATAAAATATTTTATGTTAAATTTTGTTGTCAGTGACGTAATAAAATTCTGTTTCGGTATGGATCGAGTCTTAGCATAATCGATTAAAATTAATCGATTATTAACTACATTATGATAATACTGGGATTAATATACGATTAGCGGCTTTTATTGAGTTTATTTATTGGCAATCTCAAAATTATTTTCTAGAACTTTCATATAATTCAGCTAGAAACTATGTTAACTCCAAAAGAAAATGAATTTGGGAAAACTTTTTTTGTGTGTGTTTACAGAGGCGTTTAAAAGGAATAAAATATTTTTTTTTGTTAAATTTTGCTGACAATAACGTAATAAAATTCTGTTAGGATATGGATACATTTTCAACATAATCGATTAAAATTAATCGATTATTAACTACAATGTAATAATACTTTGATTAACTTACGATAAGTGACTTTTATTGATTTTACTTATTGACAATATAAAAATTCTTTTTTGGAACTTTTAGGTAATTCAGCTAGAAACAATGTTAACTCCAAAAGAAAATGAGTTTAGAAAAACCTTTTTTGTGTGTTTGTTTACAGAGGCGTTTAAAAGGAATAAAATATTTTACGTTAAATTTTGCTGACAATCATGTAATAAAATTCTGTTAGGGTATGGATCCAGTCCCACCATAATCGATTTAAATTAATCGATTATTAACTACAATGTAATAATACTCTGATTAACTTACGATAAGCGACTTTTATTGATTTTACTTATTGGAAATCTCAAAATTCTTTTTTGGAACTTTTAGATAATTCAGCTAGAAACTATGTTATCTCCTAAAGAAAATGAATTTAGGAAACTCTTTTTTTCTGTGTGTTTACAGAGGTGTTTAAAAGGAATAAAATATTATATGTTAAATTTTGCTGGCACTCATGTAACAAAATTATATGTTACATTTATATATTAAATTTTGTTGCCAATTACGTAATAAAATTCTGTTTCGGTACGGATCCAGTCTCAGCATAATCGATTAAAATTAATCGAGTTTTAACTACAATATAATAGTACTCTGATTAATTTACAATTAGCGGCAATTGTATGTGTAGAGATCTTAATCAATACTATAATACTGTGATTAACTTACGATTAGCGGCTTTTATTGATATTATTTATTGGCAATCTCAAAATTATTTTCTGGAACTTTCATATAAATCAGCTAGAAACAATGTAAACTCCAAAAGAAAATGAAATTCGAACCCCCCCCCCCATTTTTTGTGTTTACAGAGGCGTTTAAAAGAAATAAAATATTTTATGTCAAATTTTGCTGACAGTCATGTAATAAAATTAGGTCAGGGTATGAATCCAGTCGCACCATCATCGATTAAAGTTAATCGATTATTAACTACAATATAATAATACTGTGATTAACTTACGATTAGCCGCTTTTATTGACTTTATTGGCAATCTAAAAATTATTTTCTGGAACTTTCATATAATTTAGCTCGGAACAATGTTAACTCAAAAAGAAAATGAACTTAAAACTTAACTTATTAAATTTAGAAATAAATTTTGAAAAAAGCAGAATTTTTTTGAAATTCAGAAATAAATTTTGTAAATTTAGAAAATATATTTTGCGTGTTTACAGAGGCGTTTAAAAGGAATAAAATATTCTATGTTAAATTTTGCTGCCAATCATAACATAAAATTCTGTTAGGGTATGGATCCAATCCATAAATCCCACCATAAAAGAAATAAAATATTATATGCTAAATTTTGTTGCCAATTACGTAATAAAATTCTGTTTCGGTATGGATCCAGTCTCAGCATAATCGATTAAAATTAATCGATTATTAACTACAATATAATAGTGCTCTGATTAATTTACGATTAGCGGCAATTGTATATATAGCGATCTTAATTATGTAAACA
>CM063507.1:50414386-50439386 GCA_032207245.1 Pardosa pseudoannulata | reverse complement strand
AGAATGGAATTTCCATTATTGCGGGGAGGTTTCAACACATTGCTTTGGCCTCGGCTTCGAGTAAACGGGGGGTACGTAAGTTCCGGTGCGTATCAATCGGCTGGTGGATTAGACATTGTCATCTGCTACGGTTCAAGCGATCGGTCTTCTGACTGTGAGCGTATAGGCCCGGCTAGCACTGGTGCAGAATCCTGCATCCCCTTGTTGGGCTCCATGGTGGGTGGTGCGGTCGGGTCCGAATCTTAAAATTTCTTATTATGGGTTCTTTAAAAAAACACTCCCCCGTCATTGAGTCGTCTGTTTCTAATGAAACAAATACTGTTTTTCGTTTTTTTCTTATCAAATGTGATGAAGGAAATTTTCATAACATGTCTCCATTTTTAATCCATAAAGTCATTCTGTCTACTGTAGGAGAAGTGCGAAACGTAAAAAAATTGCAATCTGGTGATCTTCTTGTGGAGGTTACTAATAACACTCAAGCCATAAATATCAGTAAATTAAAAATCATAGGTAATAGATCTGTTTCCGTTAATATACATAAAAGTCTAAATCAATCCCGAGGCGTCATCTCTGAACCAGACCTACAAAGCACATCTGAATCAGAAATCCTTGAAAACCTGAAATCGCAAAATGTCATAGCTGTCCGCCGAATAACTATTAAAAGAGACAATAGAATAATTAATACCAAACACATTATCTTGACTTTCGAACAACCCAAACTCCCTACATCCATCAAAGCAGGCTTCTTAAACTGCCCTGTAAGACCGTACATCCCAAACCCTCTGCGGTGTTTCAAATGCCAAAGATTCGGACATTCGCAGACATCCTGCCGTGGTTCTTTGACCTGTGCTCGTTGTTCCGATCCAGGGCATAGTAGTGAAGGGTGTTCTGCACCCATTAAATGCACTAATTGCAAAGGAGACCATCCATCATACTCACGATCCTGCCCCAACTGGATAATAGAAAAAGAAATCCAAACCATAAAAATAAAACAAAACATCTCGTATCCCGAAGCCCGCAAAATAGTGAAATCTCAAACCCCCAAACCTGGACTCTCTTATTCTGCTGCCACTAAATCTACTAAATCCGTAGCCACCCAAACTGACTTACCTGTTAAAGCTATTACTCTTCCCATATCCTCACAACCAAAAAAGAATAAACGCCCTGTCTCAATACAAGTATCTGAAACTGCTATGCAGGATTCTTTTCGGAAAGAAAAAAGTACCGTTAAAAAAGGAACTGAAAGTAGACCACATATTCAAAAAGAATCAGCTTTTAACCGAAAACAAACTCGTTTAAAACATAAAAATATCCCTCCCCAGCCGTATGTCGACGACTCAATTCTAACACTAAATCCATCAGACTCGGAAGTCTCTCGGATGAGTCTATGGACCAGTCAGACGCCGACTCTCCCAATCATTCTAATGGGACTACTCACCAATTGTCTAAAACCTCTAATCCATTTTGATCATGGCCCTGCTGCTTTCATGGAATTGCCACGGTTTTCTTAATAAAATTGACGATCTGAAAATCTTAATTCATGATCATAATCCCGCTTGCTTTGCTCTACAAGAAACATTTTTAAATTCTCATATTAAAACTCCAAAAATTCGTAACTACACCATTTTAAGAACCGATTTTGAACTCGGCAATAAAGCTTCTGGTGGTGTTTCACTTGTAATATCGAACAGCATTCCTTTTCAGACTCTGAATCTTAATACTAATCTTCAAGCTGTTGCCGCACGTGTCCGTCTTAAATGCCTCACTACTGTTTGCAGTCTGTATTTACCCCCAAACGAACCAATCAATTTACTTCAACTCAGAAATTTAATAAACCAACTTCCATCTCCCATAATCCTTCTCGGTGACTTTAACGCCCATAGCCCTCTCTGGGGTGGTCCTGAGACCAATAATAGAGGTCAAATAATTGAATCACTTGTATCCGATCTTTCCTTATGTATTCTCAACAACGGGGATAATACTTATTTCCACAAACCCACCAAAAGTTTCCACGCCATAGACCTTGCAATCTGTTCTCCCTCAGTTTATTCTTTATACTCATTTTTCGTTTCAAATGATCTCCACAATAGTGACCATTTTCCGATATTTCTGTCTCCGCTCTACAAACACTCTAATAATAGCTCTCAACAAATTCGGTACATAGAAAGAAAAGCAGACTGGCCTTCATTCATGTATCTTTCTGTTATCACTCCTGACACTATCACCGGAACTATAGACGAAGCGGTCGACAAGGTAACCTCCACTATCATCAAAGCGGCGGACGCTACGATACCAAAATCTTGCTCATCAATGCGAAAAAATAAAAAACCGTGGTGGAATTCTGATTGCCTTTATGCCAAAAAACAGCAGCAGAAGGCATGGAGTATCTTTCGGAGATACCCCACTACTGAAAACCTAATCTTTTTTAATAAGGCCAAAGCTATAGCCAGAAAAGTTAGACGCCGCTCTCAGAGAGAATCTTGGATAAAATATGTATCCAGCATAACAACATCTACGTCTAGTAAAGAACTATGGTTAAAAGCTAAAAGAGCAATGGGCATTTACCCTAATAATTCAGTCTCCTGTCTTTCTTTTAATGGAGAAATCATTTCTAGTGTTAAAGATATAACTAACACAATAGGTGAAACCTTTGCCTCTGCCTCAAGTAAAAACTCCTATTCAAAAGATTTCCAATCATACAAGACGTTGTCCGAAAAAATAAGCTTAAACTTCAATACATCTGCAAACTTGCCATACAATATTGCGTTTAATATTCAGGAATTACTCTTCTGTTTAAGTCAATCTAAAAATACTTCTCCTGGCCCTGATGCCATTTCCTTTAGCATGATAAAACACCTGTCTCTCAGTTCGCTTACTAACCTTCTGCATCTATATAATAGAATCTGGTTGGAAAATACGTTTCCAATTTCTTGGACTCGAGCAATAGTCATCCCCATCACCAAACCTGGAAAAGATCCCACTAATCCGTGTAACTATCGTCCCATTGCGCTTACTAGCTGCCTTGGTAAACTCCTAGAAAAAATGGTGAATAGGCGCCTGGTATTCATTTTAGAAAAGGAACATCATATTCATCCATTTCAGAGTGGATTCAGGAAAAACAGATCAACGCTTGATAATATCATATACCTCGAAACTCAAATCCGTAATGGGTTTTTGAGACGGAACCATCTAATATCAATTTTTTTTGACATCGAGAAAGCATATGACCACTGTTGGAGGTATGGGATTCTTCGTGATCTGCATCGTTTGGGTTTTCGTGGCAACTTGCCAAATTTTATTAAGAACTTCCTATCTTATCGTAAGTTTAAAGTCCGCATGAACGGCTCGCTTTCTAACAGCTTTATTCAAGAAGAGGGCGTACCTCAAGGGTCTGTCTTAAGTGTCACTCTTTTCTCTATAAAGGTGAACGATATTTTAAATCAAATTCCATCTAGCGTGAATGCCTCTTTATACGTTGACGACCTGCAAATCTCTGCACAAGGAAAAGACATTCGTTTTATTGAACGGCAACTACAAACCTCGATTAACCGAATTGTTAAGTGGTGCGACATAAACGGTTTTTAAAATTTCTGGAGAGAAGACCACCTGTGTTCATTTTAGCCGTAAACGTGGACTCCATCCGGACCCTGAGCTATTCTTAGGATCTTTTAAAATTGACGTTCACGATTGTGTAAAATTTTTAGGTGTTCATTTTGACAAAAAACTTATGTTTGCTAACCACATTTCTTATCTCCGCACAAAATGTGAAAAGAGCCTAAACCTTTTAAAAGTATTATCTAATACTTCATGGGGTGCCGACCGTGATGCCATGCTTCGAATATACCGTGCTGTCATCCGGTCAAGAATTGATTATGCTTGCTGCGTTTATGGCTCTGCCCGCGCATCTGTATTAAAAAAACTTGACACGGTGCATCATTCCGCTCTTCGGATCTGCTCCGGTGCTTTTAAAACTTCACCCATTCAAAGCCTTTATATAACGTGTCATGAACCATCTCTTCATCATATACGTCATAATATATCTGTTAATATTTATTTTCGTATCATCTCCCACCAGTCACACCCATTGAGAAAATTATTTTTAGATAACCATCTGGATCGTCTTTATTTTAATCGCCCAAACTCCATTCCTTCATTTGGTGTTAGAATTCGGAAAAGTCTCAAAGATACTAAGCTGGCTAACATTGATATTTCACCTCGTCTCTTATTTGGAACGCCACCGTGGGAGAATTATAATATTAAATATCTGCAACCATTTAAGGGCTTTATAAAAGAAAACACGGATCCGTACATTTACCAACAATTTTTCCATTCCCTTAAAGCTCAATATCCGAACTATGAGGCTATTTACACTGATGGCTCAAAATCTCAAGATCATGCAGGTTTTGCCTATTGTAGCGACTCAGCCGCTTTCAGCTACAGACTTCATCCTTTCTGTTCCATTTATACGGCTGAAGTTATTGCCATATATGAAGCTGTAAAGTACGTTTCTTCCAGCAACAAAAGATGTGTTATTATCTACTCGGATTCAATGAGTGTCCTTGAAAGCTTCAAAACCGACTTGAGTACTCACAATTATGCTTCTCTAGTAATCCAATTGCACAAAAAACTTTCTCGTCGTGGATTTCACATACTTTTTTGTTGGGTTCCAAGTCACGTTGGTATTTGCGGCAATGAAATAGCTGACGATTTAGCGAGACAGGCAACTACATTTTATACCGGTCCTCTGCCATATAGTGATATTAAAAAAGCAGTATCTCGAATCACCAACGTAAACTGGAATGCTGAATGGAACACTGAAACACGAAATAAATTATACTCCATTCGGTCATCTATCTCTATTTGGCCACCTCTCAGAAATCGAAAAATGGATGTCATACTAACTCGTCTTCGCATTGGTCATAGTAGAGTCACTCATAAACATTTGCTATGTGCTGAGCCTACTCCACAATGTTCCATTTGTCATACTGATCTTACTATTCATCATATTTTAACATCATGTACTAATTTAAAACGCTTTTATTATATATATTTTAAAACTTTTCATCCTAATTTGAATGAACTTTTGGGCGAGACTCCTCATCCCAAATTATTTGATTTTCTGTATCGCACTGGTGTCTTAAATCTCATCTAAATATTTTAACATTTTAATGTGAGTCTTTACCTCGTTTTTTGCTATACCTTTTCTTAAAATTTTAGTATTAATTTCCCTTACTTTTAAATTATACAACTTTGTTTAATTATGTGCTCTTTTGTTTGGCGCAGCATATCCTCTCTTGGATCTTGCGCCAGTAAACACCAACCAACCAACCAACCATCCGATATTTAATTTTTGTTTGTGTTTCAATTTTTAATCATTCAATTTTCAATTCACTCAATTTTCAATTCTTGTTAATCTGTATATAACTTAATTTTTTTTCGTGTTTTTATGTTGTATGTTTTATTTTTATAGTTGCTTTAATCTATTTTTGAGCCTGTAATTTTTTTTCATCTTGTTTGGCGCAGTTTGTCCCTAGAGGATTTAGCGCCATTAAACTTCAATCAACCAACCAGCTCAGTCAGTAGTGCTTTCTCGGCTAAGTCCATGTTCCGTAATTTTTCAGTGTAGTCGGTGGTTTGGTCAATCATCAGATGGTCATTGGTAGGGGTAGCCAGGGTCGAGTCCATGTCGGTGGTTTGTTGAGGGGGGGGATATTATCTAGGCTAATTCTCCTCTCTTTATTCGTGTTATCACGAATTAGTAAGCTCTGATTGCAATCCGGCATAATACGGAGAGCTCTCAAAAAACACGTCTGATCGCAACCGAGGTTGAGAGCAGACTGTTCTGTAGATGTCCGACTATCGCACTGGAGCTCTCGGATCTGGCTTTCCTGGGCCAAGCCCTCTAAGCCAGATTACTGTAGATGCATGGTATGAGACATAGCTGATATATTGCAACGATATTGAGGCTTAAAAAGTCGAATTTAAGTTAAAATATAAGAGAAAATAGGTTAAGATAAGCTAAGGTTCACGAGTTCGGTGGGGGCAAGAAAATACACAAGTTAGGTTGAGCATAAGTAGTACACAGTTAGGTGAACAAAAAAAGGAGTAAAATAATTTTACTATCCTGTGATAAAAACAGAATAACATTAGAAAGACCTTTTTTTTTTCACAAGTTAAAGTACAAGGGGGTAAAGTAGAAGCAAGAAGCATAGCAGATCTAGACTATAAAACACGAGGATCCAGCTGAGTGCTGGGAGAAATTTGATTGGCTCTTAAGGGCCAATAGAATTTCAGCGTTATTTCTGAGAGTAAGGTAGTTAGGAAAAACGCTTGGGATTGAGCTGGAAGAGAGGAGAAAAGAGATTGGCTGTTAAGGGCCAATAGAATTCACTCTATGCTTCTGTCCAAAACAGCTAAGGGACGCTTAGCATTAGCAGGATCCGTATGGTCATATTGGGCTAAGTCCAGTAAATGATCAACGCTTATATTAGAATAAAAATTAAAGGCAAGAATTTTGAGAAAATTTGGAAGAGTAGGGAGATTAATTTCCCTGTGAATATCATAATTACGATAGTACCAAGGAGAATTAGTGATTTGCCGAATGATGATATTTTGAGCAGCAGATAAAGATTTAATATGAGTCTTAGCTGCATATGACCATGCGGGACTTGCATAGGTTAATAAAGGGCGTAAATAAGATTTATAAATGAGCATTTTATTATTAAAGTTCAATTTACTATTTCGAGCAATTAGGGGGAAGATGGTACGTTTAGCAGCTCGAAAATTATTTTTAATATTGTGCGTGTGTTGTTTCCAAGTGAGGTTTTTATTTAGGGTAACTCTTAGGTATTTGACTGTGTTAGACCAAGGGATAGCAGTGTTACCAATGTAAATTTTAGTGTTGTCAAATGTTCTGTTTTGTTTACTAGTGAACATGACAACTTCGCATTTATCAATGTTAAGCTAGATTTTCCATTTGGTGAGCCATTTATTAATAAGTTGAATATGATTGTTGACAGCTTTAATAGCATATTTAAAATTTTTGTTGGTCGAGAAAATAGCAGTGTAATCAGCATATATTGCAATTTGAGTGTTACACATTTGGGGGATATCATTAATATATAAGTTAAAAAGGATAGGGCCGATTATTGAACCCTGGGGGACACCACTATACATATGTTTAATGTCAGAATAAGAGTCATTTATTTTAATTTGGAAGGTTTATGTTATTTAAATAGGAGATAATAATATTAAGTATTTAGGGAAGTTATAGTTAATAAGTTTATGGATAAGGCCGTCAATCCAGATCTTGTCTAAAGCCCTGGCAACATCTAAAAATAGTGCAGCAGTAGATAATTTTTTGATTTTGGAGTCAGCTAGAATTTCAGTAAGTCTGTATACTTGATGGGGGCCAGAAAGTTTTGATCTAAAACCATATTGATATGGGATGATGATGTTGTTATCGTTTATGAAATTATTAATTCTATTAACTATTATTTTTTCAGTGATCTTACTAATAGAACATAAGACTAATTGGGCGATACTTATTGGGATCACTGTGTCTCTTACCAGGTTTGGGGATGGGGATTACTATTGAATTTTTCCATGCACTGGGAAAATAATTAAAATTAATAATAGAGTTAATAAGATAGTAAATTTTAAATTTATAGGAAATGGAGAGATTCTTAATCATAAGATTGGTAATCTTATCATAGCCAGGAGCTTTTTTATTAAGACTATTAATAATATCTAGCATTTCTTCAGGATCAAAATAGTCATAGCTGTTATCTCTGCTGTAACTATTTTTAAAGTTTGCAACATTAGTATTAACTATGTTATCAGTACTTAAGTCAGTCACTGGATTTAGGGTAAAGTTATTAGCAAAGGTGTGGGCAATTAAGTTACACTTATCTTTGTCAGTGGTAGAGTAGCTATTATTACTATTGTTAATAAGAGGAGGAATTTTATTATTTTTGTTCTTAAATTTACTGGCTGCTCTCCAAATGGATTTGTCAGTTATGGATAGAGAATTAAGGTAATTGTTCCAGCTGTTGTTGGCCTTGTCTCTTAAGTAATATTTTAATTATTGTTGAACATTGTTCATAATTGTTTCATTATTAGAAGTTCTATTAAGCTGCCATGCGTGTCTAGCTCTATTTTTATTATTAATTAAGATTTTAAGATGCCTATCATTAGGGGTGTTGTTAGTGTCAGGTCTGACTGTGGTACTGTAGGCAACACTATTTTTAATATCAGTAGTAATGCTATCAACAAAATTATCAATATCAGTGGGGCAATTAATGTCAGGGATATTAATAGGAATATTATTTAAGTTATTTTTAAACTCACTCCAGTTAACAAAACTTCTAGGGGTATGGGAGTAAAAATTAGAATTTATATCAATATTTAATTTAACAGGGTTATAATCAGAAGTGAGCTCACAGACAGTTTCAATGTTAATATTATGGGGTATCCCTTTAATAAGTGCAAAGTCAAGAATGTTGCCTGTAGTATTATTAAAATGAGTGGGGTATTGAGGGGCAAGAATATCAAAATCACTACTGTCTGCTAAGTTATAAATAAGGAGACCATATTCATTGTTCTGGGGGCAATTCCAGGCAATGTGGGTAGCATTTAAATCACCAAAAATAAGAGTATTATTATTAAGATTTAAAATATTTAAGTCATTCTTTACGTCGTTAACATTTTTGGCAGGGGGAATATAAGTAGAAATAATGGTATAATCAGGACAGTTAGGGAGTTTAACGTTGATAGCATTTGCATTAATGATTTTGAGGTCAGGGATCACCGTTTCATGGTGCGGGATAGAACGTTTAATAATTACGGCAGTACCCCTCATAGCATGATTTGGATTAGGAAAGTCATACCTATATGTGTGGTAGTTTAAAATATTTAGCTTATCACTTGGTCGTAATTTAGTTTCTTGTAGGAAGACAATATCAAGGTCATGCTCATTTATAAATTCATGGAACTCGTGAACCTTCGATTTAATACCGTTACAATTCCATGCGAAGACAGTGAGAGACCTGTGATGAACCGCCATTACGGTGCGAGCGAGCTGATAGATTCAGTGCGGCTGACGAAATACATCAACGCCTGTTCTTTAGTATTGCATTTTTTCATTCCATCTCTGATGTCTTTGAGTTTGTTAGCAAGCTCATTGAAATTTTTAATACCTAGCATAGCTTTTATTTCATCAAAAACATTGTTTAATTCATTGAGTTCATCAAGAGGGTTATTATTAATCGGTTGAGTATTACTATTGCCATGTGGCTTTACGAATAGCATCGTAAACAATATTAAGTGAATTTCTTACCTCTTTATGGTCGTCTCTGTCGTCTAGCAGCTCGTGGACGAAATTCAGGAAATCCTTGACGAGGGGGAAATATTCCCACTGATGATCAAACTCTTCATTGTAGAGGGAAATATAATCAGCCAGTTCACCTTTAATCGACAATGAGGAGCAGCCAGATAAATTGGAGCTGACGGAACCAGCGTCCGACGCATCCATTAACTCACTCATGATGGAGCAGCACAAAACGCACTACACAACAGCACACCAGGAAAAGCACCGATAAGCACCACGCCGACACGCCGGAGCGGCAGCGAGGAAGAACCGTACAGGAAGCACAAAAACAACCGCACAGAGCAGACCGGAAACACAACCTTCCTCGAGCAGAGCCAGAGGGAGAGTCTATGGCTGCCGTAGGTCAAGTAGTATGGTTAAACGGGGTGCCTAGGCCGAAGGCCGTATCCCCTGTTGGAAGATATTCGATTCTTTACTAGGTGTCCATATTTAAATTGCAACAACATTTATAAAAATGAGAAGTAATATTAGGAAAAAAGGCCCTAACAGTAAAAGAAAATAGAATTTAAGATTAAATGACTTGTGCGTATAAAAATAAAAGAAAGATTTCTAGTAGGAGAGAGGAAGTTTAAAAAGGGGATAGAGAATTTTTATAGCGATGCAAGCATCATTTTTTAAAATTTTTTAATATTTTTTTTTTATTATTATTATTATTATTATTTTTTAAAATTTTTATAGTAGAAAACAGGAAGGGAAAAGATAAGATTTAAGTTATGCAAAGCACAAGTGAGAGGTAAATTTATCGCAGGGATTGAAACTCTGCGTTGAGAACCAATGAAATTCATCCTATTGCTTATCCAATGGAATTCATTTCTATATGGGTGGGTGATCGATGCGAGAATGGCTCAGTTCAGGTTCTGTGTCGCCATCTATTGAGTGGCCACGCGATAATTTAAGTGTGGAGGGAAAAATATTAAGTGAGAGACTTGAAGTTACTGAGGGGGAAAAATTATGGTTACTTAAGCATCGCGGCGCGGGGGCGCTTACGGTGCTTGGCTTTCCGATGATCATAGTCCGGTAATTCGGCTATGATCGGGTTCGGTAAGCTGTAGATATCGTTATAGAATTTAGAAGATATTTTAATGAAGATGTTCTTTAAAGTATCAATATTTAAGTCTCTCTTGATAATTTTATTGGTGAGATACCTGGGGGCCTGAGCTATTCTCCTTAAAGTTTTGTTATGTACTTTTTCTAATACATCGATATTTGTTTGGAATGCAAAAGACCATATTGGGGCAGCGTAAGTGGCAGTCGGTAATATGACTGCCTTGTATAAAAGTAATTTATTTTTAATGGAAAGATGAGGGCCATAAATTAGTGAACGTAGATCACAAATCTTATAATTCATGGCGTTTTTAATATTATTAATATGCTTCCTCTAGGTAAGCCGTCGATCTAGCGTAACACCTAAGTATTTGGCTTCGTTACCCCAGTTAATCACTTCGCCGTATAAATACAACCGCGGTGGCATTTTATAAGTTCTGCTAAAGAAAATGGCTTGACATTTATTTGAGTTAATTTTAATTTTCCAATTGGTGAACCAGGTTTCCAGAGCATTTAGGTGATGCTGTATGTAAGAGCTAACATTATCTATGTGTGGGGCAGAGGTGTAAATTGCCGTGTCATCGGCATAAAGTGCGAGAGAAGTTAATTCGGAACGTGGGATATCATTTATAAATAAATTAAAGAGAGTTGGACCAAGTATAGAGCCTTGCTGTACTCCAGCAGTAATTGTTTTGTTGTTAGACAAGGTGTTGTTGACACGGACTTTAAATGAACGTTTAGTGAGGAGTCTAGGGAAACAATAACAAAATATTTATTCATTAGCACACGCGAGCCAAGTACAACGTGCTCGCTCCAAAAGACTCGACTGATACAATTATCCTTCGCACTGCACTCCGGGAATGAAAGAGGGACAGAAAAGTTTAACGCTGCAGAGTGCTGCCATCTCTCCGCGGGAATAGGAGTTAATCGCTACAAGAGTATCCCCCCAGTGAGAGAGCAATGCGAAGGAACGACAAATTACATTGCATTATACACTTTGTAAGAGAAAACAAAAATATATAAACATGGAAAATACACATGAGAAGAAGACAATTATGACATGAATTTATAAGATGAACATTTTGAGCAGATGGTAAAGAAATTATTTCATTTCTGTGATTAACCTTTTGGTAAATTTAACATGTCTACCAGACTTTGTGGTATTAGTTCTGTTGGGTATGATACTTTCAAAAGAAGTTAAAATATCATTGTTTTTATACGTAGACACTGGCAAGTCACTAGAAACAAATGCAGGCTTGACTCTGTCAACAGAAACACAACTTTTACGTCCATTTATGTCGATGGTGATTGTTTTGCCATCTCTGAACAAAACTTCATGTGGACCAGTGTATGGCTGAGACAAGGATGGGGTTATTTTATCCACACGAAGAAAAACATGAGTACAGTCTTTCAATTGAGGGTGCTCAAAAACTTTTATTTGACCATGAGCAGATGTGGGACAGGGTTTCACACTATTCATTCTGTCTCGCAATTGTTGCACAAAATTGTACTCAGAAGATTTTGGAATTGAACTTTCTGAGAATAATTCTGCTGGGAGTCTCAGTGAAGTTCCATACACTAGGTCAGCACTGCTGGCTTTTATGTCGGGTTTAACTGCAGCTCTTAATCCCAGTAGAATAGTGGGTATGGACTCAGTCCACTTGGGATTTTCATGCGCTTTGATGGAAGCTTTTAGCACTCTGTGAAATCGTTCCACTAAACCATTTGCTTGTGGGTGAAAAGATGTGGTACGAATCCTGTTGGTGCCCATCAATTCTGTGAGCTGCTTGAAAAGTGAAGATTCGAACTGTCGACCCTGATCAGTGGTTATTGTAGCAGGACATCCAAAGCGAGATATCCAACCATTGAACAGAGCACGACAAATGGTTTCTGCTGTTATGTCAGCAATAGGTATTACCTCTGGCCATCTGGTGTATCTATCAATGATGGTAAGGCAATAGGTCTTGCCTTCTGATGGTGGTAAGGGACCTATGATATCTGTGTGAATGTGCGAGAACCTGGCATCAGGTAATGCAAAAGAGCTTAATGATGATCTGGTATGCCTGTGGACTTTAGATCGCTGGCAGGCATGGCAGCTCTGGACCCACTTCTTTATTGTGGACTTCATGTGAGGCCACACATATCTTGTCGAGATTAGGTCTGCAGTTGCAGCTATACCAGGATGTGCTAAATTGTGGAAATGTTCGAAAATGACTTTTCGAAATTTCCTGGGCACAAATGGTCTTGGACATCCAGTTGATGTGTCACAGATGAGTTCAGTTGATGACACTGGAGAAGGCATATTTTTAAAGATGAGAGAACTGTTGTGCTGGAGGTCAGCTAATTCTGTGTCATCTTGCTGGGCTGCAGCGAGGTCACTGAAGTTTAAAAACGTCGACTCACAAATCTGGTTAACATGAACTCTGGACAGGGCATCAGCTACTACGTTGTCGGTTCCACTTGTGTGACGTATATCTGTGGAAAACTGGGAAATGTAGTCAAGATGACGCCACTGACGTGGACTGCACTTGTCAGGGTTCTGTTTGAAGGCAAATATCAAGGGTTTTTGGTCGGTGTAGATGGTAAAAACTCGACCCTCAAGCATATGCCTGAATCTTTTCACTGACGTGTACATGGCTAATAGTTCTCGATCATATGTCGACCACTTCTGTTGACTTTTGGAGAGTTTAACAGAAAGGAATGCAATGGGTTCCCATCTGTTCTCATTCAGCTGCATTAGAGAACCACCAACACCAGAGTCACTTGCATCGACCCACAAACTCAATTGAGCTCCAGGTATGGGATGACACAAAAGAGTCGCATTAGCTAAAGCATTTTTAGCATTAGTGAATGCTTGTGTAGCCTCCTCAGTCCATTGAAGAAAATCTTGGGGTTTTATTTGCGTTGTTTGCCTAGATTTTTTTGTATTTTTTATTCCTTCCAAGAATTTATTGAGGGGAGCTAATATGTGTGCTGCTTTAGGGACAAACCTTCTATAAAAGTTAAATAATCCTAGGAAACGTCTTAGTTGAGTTAATGTGCTCGGTTGTGGAAAATTTTGAATAATTTCTACACGTTCGGGAAGGGGTTGAATTCCTGATTCTGAGACTGTGAATCCTAATAATTCAATGGTGGAGACTCCAAAAACACATTTAGAGGGTTTTAGACTTAAACCATATTGTTCTAACCTTTGGAACAAAATTTTTAAGTGCTCCAGGTGCTCTTCTGGTGAACATGATGCAACCAAAATATCATCGACAAAAGCATACACAAATGGAAGATTACGAGTAACTTCATCTATGAATCTTTGAAAGGTAGCAGCTGCATTGCAGAGGCCAAACTGCATCCGAGTGCTTTCAAAGAGACCGAATGGGGTGATAAGAGCACTTTTGTGTATGTCTTCCGGATTTAAGGGTATTTGGTGATATGCTTTAATTGGGTCAATATGGGAATATATTCGTGTACCGTGAAGGTCAGAGGTAAAATCTAATATATTTGGAACTCCGTAATTGTCTTTAACAGTTTGAGCATTAAGTGCACGGTAGTCACCAACAGGCCGCCACTCAGTACTGCCTTTCTTTGTCACCATGTGCAAAGAGGAAGCATAATTGCTTTTAGATGGCCGCATGTGGCCAAGGTCAATCATGTTTTGAAATTCTTCCTTTGCGAGTTTCAAACGGTCAGAAGCAAGACGGCGAGCTTTAGCAGTTACAGGTGGACCAGTTGTTTGTATAAAATGGACTACCGAATGTTTGACTTCCTGATCTGGGCGAGGAGGTTTTGTAATATTCGGGAATTCCCTTAACAGCTTATGATAAATACTATCGCCTGATACCATTTTTATTGAATGAATCTCGCTTATAGCTAAAACACAGTTGGAGTTTATATTAGTTTGGGAGTCTATTAATTTCTGTTTTTTTAAATCGGGCATTAAATTAAAATTGTACAAAAAGTCTGCACCGATTATGGGGTTTGAAACGTTGCCTACTAAAAATGTCCACTTAAAAGTTTTCCTCAGGCCTAGGTCTAATGAAAGAGTTTGAGTTGTATAAACTTGAATAGGAGAGACATTTGCGGCTTGTTTTGTTTTTGAAGTTTGGATGCAGGGACAATGGAAACATCAGACGCTGTGTCAATCAGAAAATTAACATTGCTGCGCCTATCGCGGACAAAAAGGCGACGAGAATTTTTCGGCAAGGCTGTAGTCGCCTCTACACCTGGCCTTGATCGTTTTTTGAAAATTTACAAGGGGGGTTGCATTTGCGGGCGTGCTGGCCAAATTTATAGTGGTACCAGCACTGATCGTATGTTTTTGATTTTGAACGTTTACGCTCACGATTAGAATTACGACTCTGGCTTCTACCCCGTGAAATTTCATCAATCGTGAAATTTAATTTTCGAATTTCGTCAAGCAAACGATCTTCAATGGAATTCGTTGAGGAGACTGAACAAGCACTTACCGAAACAGGTGCTACTTCTATCACACGGTCGGCAATTTCAGCTGCTTTATCCAAGGTGAGTGGAGTGATCGCGGCGAGAATCGACTGCACTGACGTGGGAAGGTGCTGTTGAAATAACTCCAACATCAGTTCATCAGGCACTTGATGAGATTCGGCGCGGCGTCTCATAATCCGAAGGAGTTCACTGGGCCTCCGATCGCCGAGATGTTCCACGTTGAGTAATTTTCTAATTTCCTGATGCGAAGATTCTCCGCTGCGTTTTACCAGCTCTACTTTCAGCTGATGATACGGATCCGTCGAGTCAGGGCTAGTGATAACGTCTCGCACTATCGTAGCTGCCTCCGGTGGTAGATGAGAGACGATGTAATTGAATTTGGTTCGGCTTTCCGTTATTGGTTTGGGTGTACCAAGTTCAAAGGTACTTTCACACATGGTGAACCATAGGGCTGGATCACCAAAGTTATAAACGGGAATCTTGACGGCGTTGACTGCCATGCTGCCGGAGAACACGTGGTCGAGGAAAAAAAATGGCAAACGGAAAAGGATATGTAGCAATAAAAAATATGAAAAATCGACTTTCTCCGTTCAATTCAAACCATAGTTCATCATTTGCGTATTCATAATTTTATGCGGGTCACCATTTTAGTGAGGAGTCTAGGGAAACAATAACAAAATATTTATTCATTAGCACACGCGAGCCAAGTACAACGTGCTCGCTCCAAACGACTCGACTGATACAATTATCCTTCGCACTGCACTCCGGGAATGAAAGAGGGACAGAAAAGTTTAACGCTGCAGAGTGCTGCCATCTCTCCGCGGGAATAGGAGTTAATCGCTACAAACGATTGCAAAGATAGTGTTTTATTAAATGAATAATTGCATCAGGCACTTGGAGCTTAATTAACTTGTAGATGAGTCCTTCGTGCGTGATGCGGTCGAAGGCCTTTGCAATGTCCAAAAATAGAGCGCCAGTTGGCTTTTTGGATTGTAGACCTTCGCTAGCGACTTCTACAACCCTAAGTAACTGGTGTGTTGTGTTATGCATCCGGCGAAAGCCAAATTGCTCTGGAATAATTATGTCATTTACGTTTAAGAAGGTCTGTAAGCGGTTGAGTATTACACGCTCAGCGACTTTACTGAGGCAACTGAGAAGAGAAATTGGGCGATAATTTTCAGGTTTTGAAAGGCTACAATTGGGCTTTGGTATCGGGCAGACAATTGCCGTCTTCCAGCTTACAGGAAAATAATAGAATTTTAGTATAGCATTTATAATGGCCGTGAAGAAAATTAAAATATTGGGTGGAAAGTTTTTAATGCACCTGTTATTTATCTGGTCGAAGCCAGGAGCTTTAGAGGTTTTAAGATTGTTTATTATATTTCTGACCTCGTTTATATTAGATTTTTCAATTATGAGCGTTGGAGGGGAGAGAAAAAAGTTATCTATTGTGCTACGTACGAGCTGATCATGATCTACGTTAACTAAGTCCGCGTTAGGAGCAAATTGCTTTTCGTAAACGGAGGCGATCGCTTCTGCTTTTCCGAAGGGATCGAAGTGCGTCATTGTGGCGCCATCTATTGGCGGGAAATGATAAGCTGACTTACCCCGAAGTTTTCGCTGGAATTTCCAGATCGAATTATCTTCGGTAGTAAGTCCATTAATAAATTCTTCCCAGGTCTTGTCTCGATGTGCTCGAATCTCACTCTTAACAGAATTACTGAGAGCAATATACTCTTGCCTTGAACCAGGAGTTCGAAGAAATTGATAAAGTTTACGTGCAGTGTTGCGCTTTTTAATTAGAATTTTGATGTGCGGTTGGTTGGTTGGTTGTTTGAAATTTAGTGGCGCTAATTCCTCAAGGGACAAACTGCGCCAAACAAGACGAAAAATCAAAAAGAACAATACAATTTTGAAAAATTTTGATGAAACCGTAAAAATGAAAGATGCCCAAAAACAAAGAAAAACATTTAAGAATAAACAAATTAGTAGAAAATTTAGAAAAACAAACAGAACAATACGATAATTAGCAAAGTTTGATTAAAAATTAATTTTTTTAAAAATGAAAAACAGAAAAAAAGAAATTGAAAAAGGTACAAAACAACAATGAAATTTATTTATTTACAAAGATTGAAAAATAATTTAAAATTGAAAAAAAAAAAATTAAAAATTAAGAATTGAACATTAAAAGTTAGAAAAAAAACAAATCAGATTTCAAAGTACAAACCAGTACAGCGAAGAAATGGGAATAAGCCTGGATGTGGGATTTTTCCAATGATTGAATTAAGATTAGGTGATGAATTTCCAAAGAATTTTATGTACAATGATTTAAAACAAATACAAGATGTTAAAATATGTGCGACTGTATAAGTAGTCTTACAATACGCACACTGTGAAGGTGCCTCACCAAGCAAGAGATGAGCATGTGTGAGTCGGCAGTGACCCACACGAAGACGAGTGATAATCACGTCCTGTCTTCTAGAAGGTAGTTGAGGCCACTTGGAAATATTTTCTTTTACATCTCGCAATTTATTTGATACTGTATCAACCCAAGAATTCTGCCATTTAGAGTGAACTAAATCTTTGATGTAAATTTTCAGGTCAGGATAAGGAAGGCCAGTGTTTAAATAGTTTACGGCAGACTTGGCACCTAAATCCACAAGTTCATTTCCTTTGATGCCGACATGAGAGGGAACCCAGCTAAAAATTAACGAGATTCCCATGGAATTAAGATTGGTTATTAAAGTGAGAATTTTGAAAATAATAGGGTTATTACAATTAGGAGAGATTAATGAATTTAAAACGCTTTGAGAGTCTGTATAGATAATGAAATTTTTACTATTGTGGTGCGTCATTTCCTCTAAAGCCTTCAAGATAGCAAAGGCTTCAGCGGAAAAAATGGAGAGTTTAGAATGTAGTCTATAGCTATTGATGTTTTCTTCGATACTGTATGCACAGCTAACAAAGTTTGTGGATTTGGAGCCATCGGTAAAAACAGGAGTGTAAGTTGTAAAATATTGTTTGTGATCTTGAAATATTTGTTGGTATATGTTATTAGCAGTTGAACTTTTTTCAAATGATTTAAAAGGGTTAATAATACTGAAATTAGGAGTGTACCATGGAGGAATTCTAATATCTGTGGGAACAGTATCAATATTGTCAAAGTTAAGATCTCTTAAAATTCCTTTTATCCTTCCCTGAAAAGGCAGAACACAAGAAGGTCTAGCATCATAGAGGCGTGTGAAGTAAGTATTGAGAGTATTCTGATGAATGGGATGATTGACATATGATGCTGTTCTGAAGTAGTACTGTAGACACAGCACCTGACGACGTAATTCCAGAGGAGCCTCACAGCAGTCAACATAGAGACTTTCTATAGGAGATGTTCTGAAAGCCCCTGAGCATAATCTGAGAGCAGAATGGTGAATGGTATTCAGCTTTTTCAGAACAGAAACACGGGCTGACCCATAAACAGGACATCCGTAGTCCAGTTTGGAGCGGATGAGAGCATTATAGATCTTAATTAGGGAAGCCCGATCAGCTCCCCAGTAGGTCTTCGAAAGGACTTTTAGAATGTTGAGCTTCCTTTCGCAATTCTTCCGCAAGGTTGTGATATGAGGTGCAAAAGTAAGCTTTTTGTCGAAAATTACACCGAGAAATTTCACCTCATTCACAATGGTGATCTTATTACCAAGAAACTGGATTTCAGGGTCAGGGTGCAGACTTCTTTTTTTACAAAAATGCACGCAGGATGTCTTTGTACTAGAAAAGCTGAAACCATTCTCGCTCGCCCACTAACTGATTTTGTTAACTGCAGTTTGAAGTTGTCTATTTATATATCTCATATCAGCTCCATCACATGAGATGTGGAGGTCGTCAACATATAAACTCCCCTTTACAGAGGGTGGTATCTCATTAAGAATCCCATTAATTGCTACGATAAATAAAGTAACACTCAACACGCTTCCCTGAGGAACCCCTTCTTCTTGAGTAAAAGAGCGAGATAAGTTATTTCCTATACGAACTTTGAAAGTCCTTAATGCTAAGAAATTTTGTATGAAAATAGGCATATTTCCACACAGCCCTAAATCATTAAGCTTCCGTAAAATACCATAACGCCAAGTGTGGTCATATGCTTTTTCGATATCGAAGAAAACAGAAACAAGATGGTTTCGTTTAACGAAAGCATTCCGGATTCTGGTTTCCAGGTCAATCAAGTTGTCTAGTGTGGCTCTTCCTCGACGGAAACCACTCTGAAAATTAGAAAGGCAATTATTTTCTTCCAGATAGTACATGAGACGAACATTTATCATTTTTTCAAATATTTTGCAGAGACAGTTCGTCAACGCAATTGGACGGTAACTGAGAGGATTCGTGGGATCTTTATCAAGTTTTAGAATGGGGATAACAACAGCCTCCCTCCACGAGGAAGGAAAGCTATGTTCTTTCCAGATCCTATTGTAAAGTGTTAACAGATTGGCCAATGAATTTGTGGAAAGATGTTTTATCATTTCATAAGAGATATTGTCAGGACCAGCAGAAGTTTTATGGGTATGATGCAGAGCTGTATTTAATTCAAAAATGGTAAAATTCCTATTGTAATCAAAACTTTTCTTTAGTTTTAAAGTTTATGGGTTTTTTCTCGGCAAGGCTTTTGAGTTTCATAAAAAAGGGTGAGTAATTTGAGGATGAAGAGGTTTCAGCAAGAGATGAGGCTATTGTGTTGGCAATATCAGCAGGAGAAGATATTAAGTTGTTATTATAATTTAAAATGTGAATTTGGTTGTTTGGGTAAACGCCACAACAACGCTTGACTTTTGCCCATAAATCTTTACTGGAAATAGGTGAAGAAATACTGCTAATATAGTTAATCCACGAATCTCTCTGGCTACGTCTTAAAGTGCGACGGAAAATGCTTTTGCACTTTTTATAGGCAATGAAGTTTTCAGTGGTTGGATATCGTTTGAACACTGAAAACGCTTTTCTTTTCTCCTTGTAAGTCAGTCTACAGTCTTCGTTCCACCACGGCTTTGTTTGCTTATAACGATGGCAGGAAGATTTTGGAATAGAAGCGTCGGCTGCAGAAACTATTGTATTAGAAATTTCATGAACTGCTTGGTCAATATTGTTATTTTCGACCATGTCTGGAGATATATTAGCTAGGGTGCGGAATTTTTTCCAATCAGCGGAACCAAGTATGTAACGAGGCAGCCGCTGACTGCCATGAGAGCCAAAATTATGCGTTAAGATAATGGGAAAATGATCACTATTGTACAGGTAGGAATCTACATTAAATTTCCAAAAAGGAAATATTTGAGGACTACAGAGTGCCAAATCTATTGAATGAAAGGTTTTGGTGGGAGAATGGAGGTAAGTTACTTCGTTTCTATTGAAAATGCACACATCATGGTCGGAAATAAGTTTTTCTATTTTACGACCCCGTTTATTAAGACGGGGGCTACCCCATAATGGACTGTGGCCATTAAGATCACCTATTATAATGAAAGGAACTGGAAGTTGTGAAATTAGGTTATTAAGAGAAGTCTGGTTGATATTATTATTTGGAGGGAGATAAATATTACAAACAGTTATTAGAGAATGTATATGTATCTGCACAGCAACGGCTTGAAGTTCGGTATTAATGTTTAAAGTGGTGGTAGGGTAGTCATGGGAAGTGAAGAGGGCAACACCACCAGAGGCCTTACCCCCTTCCACATGATCTTTTCTGATGGTACTATAACGTTTTAGTTTAGCTGTTTTATTGTTATCGAGAAGCGTCTCTTGGAGAGCAAAGCAAATGGGATGGTATTTATTTACAAGATTTCTGATGTCAGGGAACGTGACATTTAAAGCCATGGCAGTTCCAAGACAGAAGGGCCATATTAAAAGGCGGAGGAGAAAAGAAGGGGAAATCAGGCAGGGGGATTAACCCACATGCCCTCAGAGTCCGAGTTTTCTGTAACCATTTCCTCTTCAGATGTTAGGTACACTTTCAAGGAGTCATCTTCAACATTCGGACGGATTTTTAAAAAGTCTTTTCTGGATAATTTGCATTTTGAAGAATTTTTAGATAATTCGTCGGAATCATCTAAAACACTAAAACTATTGTTTTTTAGTCTTTCTCTAAGTTTTGTAGCTGATAATTTAGCCTTAGATAGTTTCTGTTTAGAGGGAACACTAGTACTTTTAGATTTTGATATTTTAGATATTTGGCTCTTTGGTTGTAACATGTTTTTAGGTAGGCGCTCATTGAGAGGTTTCTGGACAAAAATATTTTGAACTTGTAGTGGTTTATTTTCGGTGTTTGGAGGATTAGAACGCGAAGATTTAGGACTATTGGTGATAGGTGTCTTATTCTCAGTTTGAGTGCTAATTGATCTGCATTCTTTTACAGCTGCAGCATAAGTTACTCCAGGTCTGGGAGTGCACTCAGTGACACGTTTCTTAGCTTCTGGATATGATATTTTTTCTTTTATTTTGATGGCCTGAATTTCTTTTTCTTGGTTCCATTTTGGACAAGTGCGCGAATATGCAGGATGACTCCCTTTGCAATTGATGCATTTAAAGTTAGATTTGCAGTCAATGCCGTCGTGGCCAACTTCTGCGCAACGTGGGCAGGTAATTGATCCACGACACGACGTTTTGGAATGTCCAAAACGTTGGCATTGATAGCAGCGCAATGGATTGGGGATGTAAGGGCGTACAGGACATCTGAGATAACCAGCAGTTATATGAGAAGGCAAAGATGGAGAGTTGAATGTCAAGATGAGGTGCTTGGTGGAAAGCAGCTTCCCATCTCGACGAATTGTGATACGGCGAACACCACAAACATGTTGCTCTTAAAAGAGCAACATTTTAAAAGTCTTGTTCCTTGTGTACTGTCGGCAACTTCAACAAGTAAGTCTCCAGATCGTAATTTTTTAGTGGACTTTACTTGGCCGACAGCACTTTGAATACATTTGTGTATGAGGAAAGGGGAGACAGCTGAAAAGCTTCCCTCCTTCCTTTGCACTATAAAAAACCTTGCAAGATTTGTATCTATGTTCAGATTTTGTTGCCCCTTATGACCCAAGGGGAGGGGTGGGGGGGTTTTGAGTTTATCCATATTAAATAGTTTGGTGTTCAGATCCCGGCCGCACCACCCACCATGGAGCCCAACAAGGGGGTGCTAAAACGCTCCCAAAAAGGGACATAAACGACGCACCAGTGCTAACCGGGATCTATACGCGCACAGATACCCCATAAGCAGCTTTGACCCAGTAAAGTGCTTAGCAAGCAACCGATTGCTTGGCCCAGGCCAGTGACAAATGTCGTCCGACCAGCCGATTGATGCAGACGGGACCATTCTACACCACCCGTTTGCCCGAAGCAGGGGCCAAAGTAATGTGTTGGTTTCCCTCAATTACCAGGATCCCCCTTTCCGGGGACACGGGTCTCCACGCACGGCAAACACGTGGGTGGTTACCAAATCGCGAGATGTTGTGTTCAGAAAGGAACACAACATATCGCGATAAGCCCTCACCTCCGAAAAGGTAACCACAACGAGGGAGAAAAAGAAAAAAGGAAGAGAAGAGAAAAAAGGAAAGAAAAGAAACAGAACAAAAGATCGCTGGGGTACCTCGGGATTGCGACACCCGTGTTTACCTAAAGAAGGTAAACCCCCTGAGGGCTTTTGATGTGCGGGGGAAGTTGATGTATCCTAGGAGACTTCAATTCCCTCGACGAATTTTGAATAGCTGAATTTACCTCTTTAGTTAATTTAGACACTGCAATATCAATATCTTCAGGGGATCTAATAAAGGGGAAAATTAATTTTGAGCAGGCAAGAGTATCTTGGAACTGCCGCCAGTCTGTGTGAATACGAGGGGTAGACTCCGTTACTATGAAGCTCCGATCCACTGTCAGTAAGACTGGCACGTGATCGGAGTCAAATAGGTCAAGAGTCTCAGAGGTAACTCTGTAAGATATTTCTTTGGCAAGAGCAAAGTCAATTACTGAGGGGGCACCAGTAGTGGAGTAATGGGTAGGAGAATTTGGAAAATGGATATTTAAGTAAGGAGTTTGATTTATCAGATTTAGAAGCTCTTTGCCACGTCTATTCACACTTTTGCAGTTCCAAGCTGTATTATGCGAATTAAAATCGCCAGCAATAATACAGTTAGAGTTGTAGTTTAGAAGTTTATTAATATCAGAGGTGGGGAAACTATTATTACTATGCCTCACATAACATGAGGTAACTAGGAATTTAGTATTGCTATCAAGTAGGACCATAACGGAGATAGATTCGAGCTCATCAGTGTTCATATCGGTGACGAGGTAGTGATTTATATCCTTTTTGATATAAATCGCCACGCCACCGTGAACTCTACATCTAGGGGGAATTACGCGATCCCTTCGGTAAAGAGAGTAATTACCAACGTTAAATTTGGAATATGCGTTCACAGGAAACATCGTTTCTTGGACAAGGACAATGTCAATGTCCGAAGTTTCCAGGAAATCGCGCAATTCGTTAATTTTGCCACTCAGGCCTTGTGCATTCCAGTGCAAAATTTTAAGGGAAGAAAGATGGATGGATGGCCTAGTCATCATTGGAGGCAGGATTGTAGAAATCAGTGACTGCTTCAAAAATTGAGAGCAGTCTCTGGAATGGGTCTAAGTCCTGTTTCATTATTCCTCCTATGGTTTTAAATAAATTGATGATGTCCGAGATGTTAAATTCTCTCATAAACTCCTGGATCTGTTTAAGTGCTTCCGCGAAGGAGCCGTTGTTTTTCTTATTACTATTCGACTTCTGAGTAGCAGGTACTGCTTTGGGAGCACTTGTCTCCTTCGTAGCTGGGGGTGAACTGAGCGTCGGCGGGCGAGCGTCAGTGGGGTATACGTTTGTGGTGGATCCAGGAGTCGGCCTATCAGAGGGCAGATTACTTTTGATTGGTTGTTGGGGTTTGGGTGCGGGTGCACTGCCGCCATTACTAGGATTTTTCTTGCTTGCAGCCCATGCGTTTTCGCTAGGTGCAGGGGCAGGGGAGAATTTATTGCTGGCTGTTTTAGGAGTTTTGGCTTTATTTTTGTTACCGGGAAATTTAACACATCCCCTGTAATTTGCAGTGTGGTTTTGGCCACAATTTGCACAGAAGAATTCTGGTGGGGTGGCTGGGCAAATTTTTGCACTGTGAGTCTGGCTGCATTTTAAACATTTTTGAGTGAGGTTACAATGTATAGATGAGTGCCCGAAGGCCTGGCATCTATAACACTGTGCCACGCTCTTAAATGTATATGGCTCGAATCTCACAGCCAAATACGAAATAGTTTTAATTTGTTCAATTTTGTCAACTGCAGGGGATGCGCGCAAAGTTGCTAAAAATAGCGGAATGGGCTGTTTTGTCCTGCGATTTTTCATAAGAGCAATCCTAATCGGCTCTATGCCGTGGGCCTTGAGCTCATTTGCTATTTCTTCTGCCTCTATGAAAAGAGGTAGGCCTCGTATTACTACCTTTACAGGTTTAGGGTCGCGTAGGTCCATAGACCTGGCCGGGATCTTATTTTCCTCGAGATACTTTTGTATCCGCCGGAAAGAGTCACTGCAGTCAGTGCTAATTTTTATTTGATTTTTCAAATATTTCATATCAATGCCCGGGGTCAGAGCGTTTATTTGTTGAATTATGTTTTTACTGTTAGTCCCTATCTCAAAAAAGAGATTATAGGGCTTTTTAAGTTTAGGGGTGGTGGTAGTAGTAGTTATTTCCTTAGGGGGGGCCTCGGCCTCATCCATCTTTTCTAAGTTTTCTAAGTCATTCTGGTCGGCTAAAGCCTCAAATGGGTTACTGACTGGAATAGTAACTTCCGTCCTTTTACGTTTGGAGGTGACAATTTCCTCCATTACTAATTGATTTTCAGAATTTTTTGTTATCCTTAAATTTAACTCTCCTAGTATGGCATTGGCTTTATCAGCCCTTTTATCATAATATAATGGAAACAGATAGGTATTCATAATATCGTTAAAGTCTGGGGCATTGTTGCAGAGGACACCTAGTAGAGAAATCAGAAACTTCCTTACCTCGGCGTCTTCGGCGGCTGGTGCAGAGTCGTATAGCAGATTCTTTATGAAGCATA
>CM063507.1:50388222-50414286 GCA_032207245.1 Pardosa pseudoannulata | reverse complement strand
TGCAAAATTACTTCTAATTATCCATAATTATGTAATCATTAAAGATATATCCCCAGTATAATTGTGAATATTCAGTAATTTTGCATTTAACAATTTTGTGTTTTGTGTTTTAGTAGATAGTATATATTTATAAAGTTAAATCATAATTGTAAATTATTTTCGCAAGTAAAAATATTGCCTCTGCTATTACCTAGATGGCAGCACATCATGGATAGCTCATTATGTAACTCGATTTGTGATGAATCGATTCAAATAGAAAATGGAATAATATTTTCAAATTACCTATTAATATTCTTTTAATAATGTATTTATATTTAAAACAGATGTTAAAATTTTTCATACAATTAGTTGTACTTAATTGCATTTTTATTATAATATTGTTTTAATGTAAAATATCGATTTTTCAGTTGTTTGGAGTTTTTGTAACTATAACCGGGTGTTAACTGTGTTTATTGTACTGTTTTTATGCACATGCGATGTCGCATTTTTCTTTCCACGCAGTCGTCGAGTAGAAGTTTAATCGGGGCGCCTTAGCTATAGAGCTGTATCCCCCATCGTGAGAGTGTTTTGCACATGCGATGTCGCATGAATTTACATTTAGGTTACCACGCAGCAGTTTTGTTAAATAAATTTTGATGTGCAAATAATACGAGAAGTTTTTTTTAATTGGCTGGCTGTTGATTCATCGATCAAGATTACAAGCAACCTGTACGACACGTAAATAATAGTGTATTTACGGATGAGTGATTTAAATAATTTTAAATAACTAACAGATAAAAACACTGGTCATAACCGTTTTTAAAATTATTTATTTTATATTAGTTTCAAATAATATCAAACATTAGTACCTAGGTCGTATTCAGTTTCACAAATATACATTTTTTTTATAATTGACACTTTCCCTTCTATTTTTACACAGTAAAGATGGCCTTTCTCAGCCTCTGTGTTAGGATTATTTACTTTCATTTAATTAAGAAGCACCTCAAAACAATAATTATTTGATTTGAAAAGTGATAATAAAATTAATTAAACATTCTCATTTTTTTGTTGTTGCTCTTTATAGAGTTACAGTTAAATTACCTATTCTTTTAATTCTCCATTAGTCTACTGTTGTTTTATCGTACAAATCAGAAAATTATCGTACAGTTTTTCAGAATTATGTCACATAATTTTGAGATTATTTTTCATAGTACAGAGCCCTAAGTTATCGCACATTTATGATAATTATCGTATGGTTGGCAACACTGAGTCCAAGCGAAGAGTCTCTCTCGTGTCTGCAGGGCTGGATGACTGGAAAACTCATCAACATTCCAGTGGCCTGGCGGCATGGTGAAAAACCGCCAAGCTCACCAACGTGATAATTGGGAGCATGGCAGGTAAGTTACAAACAGGGAATTTTTTAGGGAAGCTTATAGAATTAATGGAAACTAAATGGAACAGAATTAAAATTAAGGAAATGGAACGTTATGACACTGCCAATGTTATCAACTAATATTTTTCCTTTTTTCATTTCAGAGTGATTATTCACAGGACTGTGCGAGAGTATAAGGGAAAGAAATTCTCCACTATGTACATTTTAGTATTATTAGTGTTTTTTAATAAATCAGCTGAAATGAACAAATATGTACATTGTAATAAAAAAGTATTGTATTAATGTTTTGTTAATAAAATAATGTCATCAACTATCATTTTAATTCTTTCATTTTCTACACTACTTTGTACTTGCAAATAAAAAAGGCAAAGAAATAATTTCTGACCATTTTTCTGTAAAAGCAGTAAGTTTTTACATAATTAGTACAAAATATCTGCACATATCAATGAAAAGGATAATTTTTTTACAAGTGATAATTTCTACATAAAAAGTATGGATATTAGTAATTATTAAATGGGAGATTTTCCACATAAAAAAACAGTATTACATTTAAAAAATATTAGAAAGAAATGAGAAAATTAGTAGCATTGCATGTGATTTCTGCCGTTATTTATAGTTTTTAAAACGATTTTAATAAAACGTATGCCTTCAACCCTACGTAATTTTTTTTTTCTTGCTTAATTAAAAAAAAAAGTCGACGAAGAGCGATAAATATATTTCTTTGGTAACCATGCGTTAGTTCCAATGGTCTGACACCGGAAACTCGACACTGAATGCGAGTCTCATGTTACAGAAGCGTATCCGTACTGCCTAATGGAGGGAACTAACTAAATATGTTAATATTAACACTGCCCGCACGAGGTACGGGCATTCTTGAGACTGACCCACATACCCGAAAATCTGGAATTAAACAATGACCTTCGAGTTGTTGGTTCTTCGGGGCACCTTGGCAGTTACGCTGAATCCCCTATCGTTACACTAGTGGATCTTTCAGGGATGTGCATCTGGATTTAGCAGTTCATTGAGGGTTACACAATTATAAACAATAAAATTACATGATAGGTTAAAAAACAATTTAACCCTAGACAGTAAAAAATAAATAGGAAAGTGGAAAGTGATAAAGTAATTACTAAAGAGTAGGAAGTTTAAAAAGGGATAGGGAGTTTTTATGATGATGCAAGCATCAAGAATTTTTTAAAATTTTAATCAGTTTTTTTGTAATTTTTTTTATTTTATAATTTTTTTTTTTTTTTTTTTTTTTTTTATTTTTTTTTTTTGTGTAGAAATACACAAGACATAATAATAAAAATAAAAGAGAGGAAGTTAGGGAAAGCGGAAAAGAAGAATGAAGTATAAGAAATGATAGAGTGCTAACTTGAGTAGAAATAGCAAGAGTCATTGTGGCGCCATCTAATATCGGCGCGAGGAGTTATTAAGTTAATAATTTGGAATAAACAAGAATTTGGAATAAGCTATGATTTTAGGGAAGCATGGCAGCTCTTGGCCGCTTACGATTTCTGGTTTCCCTGAAATCATAGTCTGGCAGCTCGGCAATTATTTCATTATTGATATTATTAATGTTGGCATAGAACTTAGTGGAAATAATACGGCAGATATCATTAAAAGTTAAAATGTTGAGGTCACACGAATGACTTCATTACGTAAATAACGCGGAGTAACACCTCCCTATAGTTCGCAGTGTGATTTTGACCACAATTTAAGCAAAAGAATTCTGGTGGGGTAGCTTGACAGGTTTTCGCTTTGAGTCTGGATGCACTTCAGGCATTTCTGAGTGAGGTTGCAGTGTATAGATGAGTGCCCGAAGGCCTGGCATCTATAGCACTGTGCCACGCTCTTGAATGTGTACGGCTCGAATCTCACAGCCAAATAAGCAATAGTTTTAATTTCTGCAATCTTATCTACTGCAGGGGATGCGCGCAAAGTTGCTAAAAATAATGGGATGGGTTGTTTTGTCCTGCGATTTTTCATGTGTGCTATCCTGATCGGCTCTATGCCGTGGGCCTTGAGCTCATTTGCAATTTCCCCGGCCTCTATGAAAAGAGGTAGTCCTCGGATAACTATTTTAACTGGTTTGGGGTCTCGCAGGTCCATAGACCTGGCCGGGATCTTATTATCATCTAGATACTTTTGCAGCCGTCGGAAAGAGTCACTGCAATCAGTGCTTATTTTGATTTGGTTTTTAATATATTTCATTTCTATGCCTGGGGTCAGGGCGTTAATTTGCTGTATTACATTCTTTCTGTTTGCCCCAATCTCAAAATATAGATTGTAGGGCTTTTTTAGTTTGGGGGTGGCTGTAGTAGCTTTATCATTATTGGGGGCCTCGGCCTCATCCATCTTTTCTAGATCATTTTGGTCAGCAAGTGCTTCGAATGCATTACTTATAGGAATGGTTACTTCCGTTCTTTTTGTTTGGAGGTGACAATTTCCTCCATTACTAATTGATTTTCAGAATTTTTTGTTAGTTTTAAATTTATCTCTCCTAGGGTAGTATTGGCTTTATCAGCCCTTTTCTTTCATAATAGAGGGGAAATAAGTAGCTATTCATATATCCCTAAAATCAGGGGCGTTATTGCTTAGGACACCTAGTAAAGAAACCAAAAATTCCTTACCTCGGCGGCTGGTGCAGAGTCGTATAGCAGATTCTTTATGAAGCATAAGTAGTCGTCCGTTATTTCGTTGAACTTCCACTCGGCAAAATGCCGGTGGAGGTATTCAAAGCATTTATCGATCGTACCACGTAAATCAAACGTAGTATCACTGTTAGCGTTATCCATCATAAGCTAAAAAACTAAGACTAAAAAATCACTCGGCAAGCCATAGCCCAGGCCGCTCACTCCGATGCACGAAATCGCCACCGGGTCAGAAGCCGAGAATTACTGCAGTCGAGTGCGTCCATGCTCTTCGGAGTCGAGAGCAATAAAGAAATGGTATGTCGAGGTAATTAGAGTTCACAAAGCTCACAGAAAGAATTGGCTACAGCACTTCCTGGGCCAAGCCCTTAGTGCTGGAATACTATTTAGGATGATGTTGGAAAAATATGAAATTGAGTTGGCATAATTAATAATTTAAGTAATTAGAGTATCAAAAGGCATCAAAGGAGATGACGCAACTGGATTCTATGGGCCAAGCCCGTTAATCCAGAGGTTTCAATCAGTAAGCACAAAAATGACAACGAGCGAAAAGTAAACACATAAAAGAGCAAAGAGATAGAAGGGTGGATTCGTGAGTTCATAACACAAAACTAGAGAGTAGAAAGTTTAAGGATAGTAAAACATAAATATTTTTTGGCCAGTGACATCCGTACAAATAAGCCGAAAGAATTTGAAAAAATAATGAGTAAAGCAAAATTTTAGAAAATTTGGAAAAAATAAAATATAAGTTTTAAAAATAATTAAACTGTTTTAAAAATCAAATAAAGGCCTAAAAAATAATATTTAATTAAATTAATAATTTTTATCGTTATAATTTTGATGTTATAAATTTTAATTTTCTTAGTAGTAATGGTCGGGTACGAAAGTTTTGATAATTTGGAAAAAATAAAAATACGAGTGTTAAAAATAAATAAAATGGTCTAAAAATCCAAAAAGAGCCTAAATAATAGTAATTAATCACAAAAAATAATTTTTAAGAATTTTAATTTATATTTGGAAATTTTGTATTCGTCGGGTATCGAACCCGACTACAACGCATTGAAGGTAAGCGGTGGGCAAGGCGTTAACTAACCAAGCCACGCCTGTGCATAATGAGTTCAGCAAAATACAGTACTCTTAGATCACAAAATTAAGCTCCGCCTTCAACATGACGTGAAAGCGCAGAGCATTTCGGGAGGAATCAGGAGAAAATCCATGAAATAAAATAATTTTGAGTACGATGAGTGATGTGTGGCCATTTTAAAGCATTTTAAATATTTTTTCTTACATTTTTTGACATTTTATAAGGTTTTTTTGGTTTTATTTTTTATTTTTTATAAAGACAACACAAATTAATAAGGATCTTTGGCTAGAATAGCCAGAGGCCTTCTTCTATTGCTAGCGTCAGCTGGGTCGTAATTGACAAGATTATTTATTAATTCATTATTTAAATTTTTATGAAATTTAGTGGAAAGATTATAAATAAATTTTGGAATATTAGGAATCTTAAGTTCCTCGTGGATTTCATCATTGCGAAAATACCATGGCGAATTAGTGATTTCTCGTAATATTAAATTTTGAATAACTGTTAAAATTTTAATGTTAGAATCTGCTGCATACGACCACGCTGGTGCGGCATAGGTAAATATCGGACGAAGGAAGGAAGTGTAAACGAGCAGCTTATTTTTAATAGTCATTTTGCTTCGGCGAGCGATTAAGGGATACAGAGCTCGCTTGGCGTTTCTATATTTATCCTTAACAGCTTTAAAATGCTGCTTCCAAGTTAAGTTTTTATCTAGCGTTACTCCTAAATATTTAACAGTATCCGACCAAGGAATACGAGTGTTATTGATATATATGTTGTAATTGACATAAGTCGTTCTCTGTTTGGCTGTAAACATTGCGGCTTCGCATTTACTAGTGTTTATCCTAATTTTCCATCTGTCTAGCCACTCAGAAATTTTGACTAAGTGCTTGTTGACGGCAGTCACGGCAAATTTATAATTTTTATTCGATGCGAATATCGCTGTGTCGTCTGCAAAAATAGCAAGTTCGGTAGTAGGATGAACAGGGATGTCGTTTATATAGATATTAAATAAAGTAGGGCCGAGGAGTGATCCCTGTGGTACACCGGAAAGGATAGGAAATTTTGAAGAGTAGGTCGTGTAGATTTTTACTTGAAAGGTGCGATCCGTTAAATAAGAGTAAATTAATTTAATTAAGTTATTAGAAAAGTTATAGTTTACTAATTTATGTATGAGTGCGTCAATCCAGATTTTGTCGAAAGCACGAGCAATATCTAAAAATACAGCAGCGGTTGAACGTTTATTTAATCTATTTTTTGTCAACAGTTCAGTAATGCGGTAAATTTGGTGGGGTGCCGAAAGATTCTTGCGAAAACCAAACTGGTAAGGAATTATAATGTTATTGGTTTCGAGATGTTGATTAATTTCCGCAAGAATGAATTTTTCTGTGATTTTACTAAGAGTATTTAACAAGCTAATTGGTCTATAATTATCTGGAGAAGAATGATCCTTTTTAGGTTTTGGAATAGGGACTACGATAGAATTTTTCCAGCATTTCGGAAAGTAATTAAAGTAAAAAATATGATCAATTATGCTGTATAAATAATAAATATATTGAATGGGGAGATGCTTGAGAGCAGTATTAGTGATGTTATCTTCTCCAGGGGATTTACGTTTTGGTAGATTACGAATAATTTGGATAAGGGTAGCCGAATCAATATGGACGTTAGTGTTAAGCGAATTAAAATTTTGAATAGTTGAAATCGAAGAGTTGACATCATTGGTCGTGTTTACGTCAGAACCTGGATTTGGTGTGAAATTTTGTGCAAGCGTGCTGCCGATTAAATTACATTTTTCCTCCGCTGTGTAATTAATAACGTTTGTAACCGGATCTTTGAGTGGAGGAATAGGTGTGAAGGAATTTTTGAAATGCCTGGCGACTTTCCAGATGGAATTGTCAGTGGTGTCTAGAGAAGTTAGAAAATTATCCCATTGGGTATTAGCTTTATCGTGTATATAATATTTGAGATCTTGTTGTGCATTATTTAAAATTCTTTTAAAGAACGGTGTTTTATTTCTCTGCCAGGCTTTCCTGGCACGATTACGATTATTAATTAATAATTTTAAGTGCCTGTCATGGTGGCGTTTGTCTGTGTCAGGAATGATGGTGGAAGCAAAAGTAACGCTGTCATTAATATCGGTAGTTATTTTAGTAATAAAATTTTCTAAATCATTAGTATTATTAATATTTGGGAGGTCAAAGTTTTTAGAATTTAGATGGTCTTTAAATTGCTTCCAGTTTATAAGTAATTAGAGTAGGGACTTGCTTTTTATATAAATATTTTTTTACTTTATAAAATTACTGGTGCTGTAATTATTTACTTGTTGTGAGATATTTTATTCCCTTTTTATTTTGCCATCAGAAAAAAGTAAATTATTTATGAATGCCCCAAACATACTAGGTGGGGCCTAATCCGGAAATTAACATTCAAAAACGAATTTGAGGATACTAAAAAGAACATTTATTAATATAAATTAAAAATAAAGCAAGTACTACGTATGTAGAAATGTAAATCATCGATCTCAAACACCAACGATTACAGAAATTGCCATTCCATTCTGAGTAACTGTAGTAGTAAAAAATCCAAAAAATAATTAAAACTTTAGAAAACAAATTTTAAAAATGATGTATAAAATACGAAATAATTATCTATTAGTCAGAAATTACGAAATTTTATGTTAACAACATAAAAAATTATAATTTCTTAAATATTGAGAGATTTTCAAATTCAAGTGGGAGATGGCTAAAGGACAGGAAGACAGCACTCCACATAGGAAGAAGAATATTCAAAGATATAACCTGTTCATAATGCTAGAAAAAAATCCTGTAATATTTCTTACATCTGTTAAAATTGGACTCACATTACTCACACGAAAAGCTTAATATTCTTGTGGAAAACATTCTGTTTATACTAATCAAATCGATATTTAAATTCATAAAAGATCCTTATCTTAGAAAAAAAAATGCGTATATTAGCTAGAAGCCAGGTACAAAAAGGAGAAATATTGGCATAAAAGTGGGTATCAATAATTAGAGCAATACAGAATTTCGATTTGACAAGACGAAGGATAACATTTGCACTACATGATTTGATCAAGGTCAAGGTAATTCGTTTTTACTAAGTACCTAGTAGTGAAAACGCACTACTTAAACCTCGAAAGATGATCAGAAACATAATTTAGCGCAGCAATGCATGAGTAACCAAGCGCAAAATTTAGCACGCTCACAGTTACTTCTAAATCCAAAGATTAGAGGTACTGTATGATCTTAAAAATCGTTCACTAATTAAAGCTATGTGAAAAACAAAGCGCTCATTTCATAGACTAATACGGAAGACCGATAACTTCGGCCTAGATTTGCGCGTCCCCTGTGTCAGACCATATGAACTAATTGGCGTTTTGGCAGTGGTCTGGGACCTTGACGATGGTCTGCTGCTATGTAGTCTGTGATCTTAACATTGAATGCCCTAATCCGTTGGCGATTCTAAACGGTTACCAGAAATTTTCCCTGTTGTCGTTTCGGACTTGGAAAAATTTCAAGTAAAAGCGATTGTGCTTTGCGATTTCTAAATTATTAAAGTCAACCAATTGTAGCGGTTTGATTTATTTATATGATCACTTTATCGTGAATGTTATTTCCATGTTGGCTATTAACTAATCTTTTTTTTTATTTCTAGCACTTTTGCTTAAAAAAGCTGAAAAATTGTTTCCTTTTTGTTCTCGATTGTTCTAACGGATATTTTAAAATTACTACTTGTTGTGCTATATTTTGTTATTGTTTCTACATGTTTTGCTAATAACTAATCTTTTTTTATAGCATTTTTGTGAAGTATTTTTATAGCATTTTCGTATTTTAATATTACATTTTCTTCATAGAGATTTTCTTATTCTTATCTCATTTGTATATATAGTTATTAATTTATCTCTGTTCTTGCAGCTGGTATATGAAGTAGTCTTTTAGGATTATAATTTAGGAGGGATTTGAATTATAAAACTTTTTATACATTTTGTGTTTCTTTTATTCTAATATTTATTTTTAGCTTTAAAAGTAGTGTTATTAGGAATAATTTGGAATTATCAAGATGGTACTTTCATAGAAGAAGTGCATGTTTTGTGATGTAGAAACAAAACCACTTTTTAGATTTCCATTAAATCCTGAGAGGTAAGCAGTTAAAAATTCAAAGTGAGTATCAATAAGTTGTTAGTGCATTAAACCATATTCATTAAAGATTCTATTACCAGTTATTTATTACATGCTTATACGATTATTTCTTTGTAATATATGACATAAAAATATTTCTATTAAACAAAATAGAAAACTTTTAATATAAATGATTTATTTTTAGAGTACTATTCTATTTTATAAGTATTTTACATTTAAAAACCTGTATTTTTATATCATCCAACTTTTTATTTTCGCTGTAATATATAAATTTTTATAAAGATATTGTTGTAGCGGTAATATCCCTCCGCTCAACATGTACACGCAGATTTATTCTGCGCATGAGCGAGCTGTACTAGAGGTATGAAAACATTCCAGAGATCAGTTGGGAAAGAAAATGGCATGTGTTTGTGTTAATAAATGTTTGTTAAGTTTAAATCTTCTTATTGCATCCATCAGTATTAGAATTATTTTCACATGGAAATTAATGCCAAGCAATCCTCCATCATTTCTAAATCATAATAACCGATTATTGTACAAAAGGGGGTATTTTTCCCCACAATATTTTTACTGTTAAAGAAACTAATTTTTTTTCTTTATATACATTTTAAACAGACCCGTGAAACAATACAGATGAATTGTGTTGGACTTGCCATACATCCACTGAATTATATAAGTGGATCAGCTGACCAGTAAAATAATTTATTTTATTTTACGGTTCTTTGCTGAATAGAAATTTGACTGCATGTTGACTTAGCTTATCTTTTACTCTGCATGAAAATTAGCTTTTAGAATTGGTTTTTCAGTTTGCTATTTATGTTTGTAACCAAAGCTAAAAGTTAACAAGCAGTAACACATCATTTAAACACAAATAAAAATTTATGTGTTACTGTGCTTTCTGGCACCAATTCCAAACATTAACTATAACACACCAATTTTATTACATGTAAACTTGCATGCTTTGAGATATAAAAGCTTGTGGGTGGTATTTGGTGAGGTGGTGGTTTTCTATTCTTTTTATATTACTGTCTTATCTTGTTTAAGAATTATAAGCATTTTTATTTTGTTAGTTGTGTTTTTACTATCAAAATGTTGTACTTGGCTCTCTCTCTAGAATAATGCAAATTTAATTTTCTCAGCTATTATTGAAGGCTTTTGCTAGTTGAATGTGCAAATGTGATGCATCTTAAAAACAAACTCATAAATGTATGCACTGTTGCTTTATTGTGTTATTTAAATTGTTATGAGCATTTTATTGGCTTTACTTTTAACTGTTAATAACTTACATATTTTACAAATTCTATAACTTTTGTATATATTTATTAAAATCTGAATTTTGGCGATTATTTTTTATTCTGCTATAGTTTATTACAGCAAACATAAATGCATTTAGATTAGATTTATTTTAATAATTAATGTGATTGTAACTCTAAGTGTTTTACATCATATTCTTCAAAGTATTTTTCATTTTTTTAAGTGTAACACTTAAAAGAGCCATAAAACTAGCTATTATGTAGAATTGCTATCATTATCGTGTGTCACTTGCTATTTATATAAGTTTGAAGATCATGTTTTTATTTCTGTTACTAATATACTATCATACAATTAGGATGTTGAAGTGGCTGCTGCTCATCGGTAAAACATCGATTTTGGAAGATGGACTTTATTCAAAATATTATATTTTAAACAATGCTCGTTTATGTTCTTTTCATTTTGATGACTCAGCCTTTTGTAATAGTCTACAGAATAAGCTATCTTCTTCAGCCTTACCAAAAAACATAAACCCTGAAACTTCTGAACTTAATGTATCTTATTTTCATCATGTAGAGGGCACACCAGGTTCATTTTTGCATTTATTATGACTTTTTATTCATCAGCGTCACTATAACTTACGTGGTTATATTCTCAGGTACGACAACAACTAACATCTGAGTAATCCAAAATTTTATTGGTTATCCACAATTTATTATTCACTCAATGAACTACTAGTGCAAAAACGATTCGTACTAATGCGACACACGTGCTTTCCTGTATATACAACCAACAATGTGTTGCCAAATTACATTTCTCTAACATTTTACAGACTTTGGTTACAGTTATTTAAAATACCAAAAATATAAATTATTTAATATAAAAATTTAATTAATGTTTATAATGTTGTAAAAAATTATACTTTATACATACTTTGCTTACTAAATATTTACTACAATTAAACATACTTTAAAAATAAAATTACATGTTACAAGTATTATTTATCGACACCAACTCAACTGATAGTTTAATATTAGTGGCTTGACATGAGCTGCCATCTAGTGGCTAAGAATTCTACTAACTCAAATTTGCAATTTATTTGAATAGTAGGTAAAGATTCTTTTTATCTCCTACACATTAGTATTAGTTATGTAACAGCTTCTTTTTTTATACCAGATTCTTCAATTTGTGAGGTGCAGCAACTTTGGGAATTTTTCCTTATGCAGGTTATTAAAAAAAGTAAGAAAAATTGAATAAATATTTTAAAGTAATAAAAATTTTAATTTTCAATTATCGTAGTAAATAATTTCATAGATTATATAAAATATTCCAGTATAAGTTATGTTTCATTATATTTTTTAGTCTATATCAGATATGGTATATTTTAAAGTGCAGCAAGAATTGAAAAATTTTATGCACACAGTTAAAGGTGTTCAAGGCTGAGTCTAATAAAGTGAAAAAGCATTTTGCACGTAAATATTTAATATATGTTTATTGCCATTATGACCATAGAATTAAAATTATCATCATCTCTTAGAATATAATACCACAAAAAGAAAATACCTTTTATATCAGTATGAACTGTTTAACTTAACAAAGTTTTTGTATAAAAAAAAATACTGAAATTCTGCAATGTAGGGTCAATAAAAATGTTATTCTAATACCTAGATATGAAAAGAATAGATATAAATATGGAAACCATCATGCATAAAGTAATGAAATAGAATAAACATGAATGTAAGTATTCATTTTTTCCTGTTGAATGACCTAGCAAACATATTTTTAGTTCATTGTCAATAAATAATCCAACATTTTTTTATATAAGTATATAATATATTAAAATGTAGTAATATTTAAATAATTTTGTCTATTGAATAATAATGATCAAGAGCGAAAATATTAAATTTTGAAAAAATATAAATATATGTTTTAAAATTCTAAAATCTAATCTAATTTAATAAAAAATATTTTTCATGTTTTTTTATTAATATTTAGGCCCTTTTCGGATTTTTAATGCAATTAATTTACTTTTTTAAAGCGTATTTTTTATATTTGTTCAAAATTTTTAATTTTTTCGATCTTGATTATTTTTATTTTATATTTTTTCGTTTTTTTTTCGTACGGATGTCACTGTCCACAAAAATAATTTGTTTTTCTATCCCAAAACCCTCTACTCTCTAGTTTTGTGTTATGAACTCACGAATCCACCCTTCTATCTCTTTGCTCTTTAATGTGTTTATTTTCTATTTTCGCTCGTTGTCATTTTTGTGCTTACTGGCAGAAGCCTCTGGATTGAAGGGCTCGGCCCATATAGTCCAGTTGCCTCATCACCTTTAAAGCCTTTAAATAATTTTATTTGAAAAGATAATTGAATAAAATAAAACATAAGTGTATGAAAATAATATTTAAGCAACTGATAATACAGTATTATTATGCATATTTTATTAACAGGGGTAAAATGCTTAAAATATATTTCTTTTGAATCCTGGAGATCCTGTGTGCTGTGAGAGGAGGAGAAATAGTGAATCATCTATAAAACACTGACGTATATATATATATATATATATATATATATATATATATATATATATATATATATATATATATATATATATATATATATATTATATATATATATATATATATATATATACACATATGTGTATGCTGCCTAAATTAATTTATAACTCAATTTTAATATAAGGCAGAAGCCTTTTTCATTTTCCTTTTTTTTTCTTCCCCAGGTTGATAATCACTTTAACCCTTTAACAGTCACCAAAATAAATTCATGGGAATTTAATATAATTTAATTTAATTATTGTAATTACTTATTTAATTTCGATTTTTATCCTCAATATCGTGCTGCAAATTATCAGTTGTCTCATTCTATGCGTCTACAGTAATCTGACTTAGAGGGTTTGGCCCAGGGAAGTCAGGTACGAGAGCTCCTGAGCGATGTAATTTGTTTATATGCTCCTGTACCAAACAGTAGTTTTACCTAATGTTACGTACTCCGCCCCGATATGGTCGTTTGCATTCCATTCTATCATTGGAATTTTTAGCAAAACTCATAATAAAACACTACGGAGAATTGATCGGGCCCCCAGGTATCTTACCAATATTATTACCAGAACGGATTTGAACATTGATACTTTTAAAATTATCTGCACAAAGCTTGCTTTCTTCCAAATTCTACGGATGTGTTTACAGCTTACCTAACCCGATTGTAGCAGAACTTAAGGATTATGATCATAGAAAGGCTAGACATCGCAAGCGGCAGGAGCCGCCATGATTATTTAATATCTCAGGTTTTTCATCTCCCATCTACACTGCCCGAACGCGCAACCATCCAATAGATGGCGCCACAGAAAATGAACCGAGCTCTTCTCACCTTCAATTTTAAGCTGAACTTAATTTTATTTTGTACTTTAATTTTATTTTTCCGTCCTTAAGGTAACTTTAATCATGTGTTACCTCTTTTCTTCATTTCACCTTTATTGTACTGTTTTAACAGTATTTTTTCTTAATTAAAAAAATTATAAAACTTTATATAAATTCTTTGCTATCCTTAAAACCTCTATTTTTATCTATCCCTAATCTTTCTTTCAGTATTTTATATTTCTATTATTACTTAGTTATTTTTTGGGCCTAGTATTTTATGTTTTTATTTTTTGTAACTTAAAGACCTGCATTTGTTATTGTATTGATTTTAATCTTAAGGACTGGACACTCTTAATTAAATTAATAGCTTCATGACAGGGGATAAGGTCTTCGGCATAGGAACCGCGGTCAACCATCCAATTAGCTCCCGATAATTTGTTTATAAATGTTTTCTATAATCCTTGTATATGTAAAATATATAAATTTTCTTTACATTCTTTAGAAGGGTATGCCTTAAAGGATACCAAATTAGGGTTTGAAAAGTGGTTTAACTGACTAACCCCTACCCTTCTACAACTTGAAATTTATGCCTTTTTAAAAGTTAAACTATGCTGGAAGAACAATAAATGATAATCCTTAAACTGGAATAATAAATAAATAGCTTAACAACTTAAAAGTGTTGTTTGTATAGATACTTTTATTTGAGGTTATGATTAAGATAAATTGAATCTGACTTCTCAAGTACAGAAAGTTTAAATACATATATTTCAACAGAAAAAGGAAAAAAATAAGTTAAACTTAGAACTATCATCTGTTATATATTTAAAATATCAAAAATATAATATGTATAAAATGTATAATATGTATATATGAAATGTATAAAATATGTAAAAATAAATAAAATATATAATGTATTTTTAATATATAAAATGTATTATATATATATATATATATATATATATATATATATATATATATATATATATATATATATATATATATATATATATATATATATGTATATAATATATATATATATATGTATATATATATATATATATATATATATATATATATATATATATATATATATATATATATATATATATATATATATATATATATATATATATATATATATATACATATATATATATATATATATATATATATATATATATATATATATATATATATATACATATATATATATACATACATACATTATATATATATATATATATATATACATATATATACGTATACATATATATATATATACATACATACATTATATATATATATATATATATATATATATATATATATATATATATATATATATATAAAATCGAAAATCATCCATGTCTTTAAAAAGTTTTTTTTTAATTGCAAAAGCTCTTGATTCTACATAATTGTCTTACGGCTCCAATCTCATATATCACAGATGTATGAGATTGGAGCCGTAAATAATTATAAAAAAATAAAGTAAATAATCGAAAAAGTAAAGTTAAAAAAAAAAGTTTAATAGGTGGTTTTGCTACGAAACCACTGTCCGTTAAAGTGTTAAGTCCTAATTAATTTTGCAGTCAAGGTTGAAGAGTTTCTTAAAATTGGATGATGTAAGAATTTGAAAATTATCCCAAAATGAATTAAGTATATATGTATACCATAGTCCGTGTATATGCATAGCCGTGTACTGATACTAGGCTTCTCTAACCTGCCATTGTTATCAACTAATATTTTTCATTTTTTCATTTCAGAGTGATTCACAGGACTGTGGGAGACTTTCCAGCACCATAAGAACGGAGAAATGAAGAGTTTACCTTACTTGGCCCTAATTGTTTGAAAAAGATAAACACTTTTCTTTTCTTTTTTTTTTTTTTTTTTTTTTTTTTTTTTTTTTAAATTTTGGTCAGTGTTTGATCAAGTGTCAATATCATGTATCAACGAGCATTTATATATTTATTCTACTATTAATGGTTTATTGTTAATAATTACCTTTTTTATCTGTAAAATATGTGTAGTGTTTGAATAAGTTAAGCTTAGTGGAATCCTTTAACCTGCCTATGGTAATTGCGTTTTCTGTGGAAGTGGGGTTTCTATGGGGAACTATTAATCGAGTAAAACATAAAAAAGTTTGTACCTGAAAAAGAAACCCATAGAAAAGATAATAAAAAAATATATTATTTGAGTGGGTGACGTATAGTAGTAATACGTGTTTATGGCCTTAACCCGATATTTAATATATAAATTGAATTTGGCTTTTCGCCAACTTAAGTTTAAATCTTAAAGTAAAAACACAATAGGCATTAAAAATAAAGGAGAGGAGAAGTTAATGCATTAATGGATTTTATTGATATTAATATAAAATTTTTAAAAAATTAATAGAAGCCAATTCAGTTTTTTTAAGATAAAAATTAATAATAAAAGGAAAAAACAAAAAGGGACTAAAACAATAAGACAATTATGGAGGACGGAACTCAAAACTCCTTTTCTCGTTTCGGGATCCAGGTCTCTCTCTTTCTCTCCTCCATCCTGTCTGTTCGGATGAGAACCGCCAGTCTGGAAAGCTCAAGTGCAAGTCAAGTCCAAGCAGTGTTGGCAATCTTCACAGGCATAATTAAGGATTCTGGGTCCTAAAATTATGGCATTGGCTTATAAATTATCGTACGTTTTTGTAATTAGTTCAAAATAGTGTTAATAGAGGGCGCTTGTATGATATATTTTTAATCAATTGAATCTTACACCGCGTTTACACGAGTCAAGTAGACGATCAAGTCAAGTAATTCCGCGCATGCGTATTTTTTCTTAGTTTACTTGACTCACATGGAGTTAGAATGCTTGCGTTTACACGTAGTCAAGTAACTTGCCTCTAAACAAGAACTTTTGCAGACTATTAATAGAATATTTTCGCTAAAATATTCTGTAATGATACACGGAAATTTTAAAGAGTTTTGAGAGTATCTAATTAATTCTATTTTTTTTAATTAATTTGGTATTTATAGAATTTAAAATGCAATTTTCATATACTATTTTAGTTTTATTTGAATATTCATTCTCCTGGTGTAAAATTTATATTTTTTATTACGCAGGTGTTCAATTTAGCAGATGTTGATTTTAGCAGATGTTTCCTGTGTGGAATGTTTAGAAAAGAATATGGCTGATATGATTAAATTGATTGTTTAGAGAGGGTGAATTTTAAGATATTTAGCAAAGTCAGTAAGATATCAGGAAATAATTTTTCTGTAAAAAGGAAAATTAAATAAATAAGATGTAAAAGGGAAAATTTTCGGAGAAAGTGTACATGTTTCTTAGAATCTTTAGACATTCAAACAAACAAAATTCGACAAAATAAACAAATAGTAATAATAATAAGCATGCAAAACATGCAATATAAAGCTGTTTCAATCCGTGCTTCCATAAATTGCATACGCACCTTAGAATAATTCTAATATTCCCTTTTTTAAAACTAAATTTTATGATAAATTATGTAATAATCTCTGTGAATATTTATCAGTGTTTCTGTATTTTTTTTATTTCTTCCAATTAATATTTAAAAATAAGTAATATTTCATTTTATATTATTTTATGCATCTGTTCACGGATAATGTGTCAACGAAATTTTAAAAATAAGTACTTTACTAAAAAAATTATTTTTTCTAACAACAAAGTAAACTTAAAATGTTTAACGTGGTATATAGATCAAATGTTGAAAATTTTAAGCAACTTGAGATAATAATAAAAAAGAGTTTGGTAAGCTGAAAAGCAACAAAAATTCTTCCATTTGTAACTCCTTAAAACTAATGACACCCTTAACATAATAAAAAAGTATTACATACACTTTTATTGTAAGAATAAACTTTATTTGTGAAAGAGTTATTTTGTTTTGGGTTATCTTAATTATCTGTTGTAGGGTTATCTATAATTTCATCCATTAATTGGAACAATTTTAAAAGATGGAAAATTTATGTTCCATGCTTTACCTCTAGTTTAAATCCTAATTTTTGTTTTTCATTTTCTAATATCTTTCACGTACTGAAACAAAAATAAAGTCCACGTAATAAACACAAACGACTGCTACCAATAGAGAAATGATACAGGATTTACACATCAGTGGCGCCCTCTACTTTACTTGATTCATTTGAGTCAAGTTACTTGTCCACCGTGAAGAACTACTTGACTTGCCTCACTACTTGACTCAAGTAGCTACTTGACTTGACCGGAACCGTTTACACGAGTCAAGTCGTACTTTCATGTCAACTTGACTGACCTACTTGAGCGTCTACTTGACTCGTGTAAACGCGGTGTTAATATCAGATAGATTTTAAAATTGTGGAAAAACATAGAAATGGCAGAATTTTTTTTATTTACCATTGTGTAACTAGTATGTAATTTTGTAATTAAAAAATACCCCTCTACCGAACTGTTGTAGTTAAAAACTACTTTTACAAGTTTTATCTGTAAAGATCATATTTATAAAAAATTCATAATTAAATATTTAAGATGAGTCTACATTTAAATTCGTTATATATACTACTTTGTACTTGCAAATAAAAAAGGCAAAGAAATAATTTCTGACCATTTTTCTGTAAAAGCAGTAAGTTTTTACATAATTAGTACAAAATATCTGCACATATCAATTAAAAGGATAAATTTTTTACAAGTGAAAATTTCTACATAAAAAGTATGGATATTAGTAATTATTAAATGGGAGATTTTCCACATAAAAAAAAACCAGTATTAGATTTAAAAAATGTCAGAAAGAAATGAGAAAATTAGTAGCATTGCGGCATTGCATGTGATTTCTGCCGTTATTTTTAGTTTTTTAAAACGGTTTTTAATAAAACGTATGCCTTCAACCCTACTTTTTTTTTTTTTATTGTTTGTTTGTTTGCTTAATTTTAAAAAAAAGTCGCTCAAGAGCAATAAATATATTTCTCTCATAACCATGCTTTAGTTCCAATGGTTTGACACCGGGAGCTCTACACTGAATGCCAGTCTCATGTTACAGCACCGTACCCCTAGTGCCCATGGGAAGTAGCTAACGAAATTTATTATTATTACCACTGCCCGCACGAGGTACGGACTTTCCCTGGATTAACCATTCGGCTACAATTATCAACAATACAATGATGAAAGATTTATATAAATGTGTGTACTCTATAAATATATTGGTGAAGTTTATATTTACTTTTTGTGAGATACTTATTCCCTTCTTATTTTGCCATCAGAGAGAAGTAAATTATTTATGAATAGCCCAGACATACTGGGTAGGGCCTAATCAAGAAATTAACATTCAAAATGAATTTCAGGATACTAAAACGTACATTTAATTTTGAAATAATATTATAGTAAGTACAAAATATGAAGAAAGGTAAATCCTCGTATTTCTTACAGAAACGCCAAATGTAACAGCAACTACCATTTCATTCTGAGTAACTGTAGTAGAAAAAAATCCAAAAATAATTAAAACTTTAGAAGACAAATTTTATCAATGAAATAAAATACAAAATAATTAACTATTAGTCAGAAATAATAAAATTTTATGTTAACAACATAAAAAAATTATAATTTCTTTAATATTGAGAGATTCTCAAAATCAAAGTTTGTGAGGGCTTAAGGTCAAGGAGACAGCACGCCATATAGAGAAAGAAGAATATTCAAAGATATAACCTGTTCACAATGGTAGAAAGAATGCCTTAATATTTCTTACGTCTGTTAAAATTGGACATACATTACTCACGTGAAAAGTTTAATATTCTTGCGGAACACATTTTCTTTATATTAATCAAATCGATATTTAAATTTATGAAAGTTCTTTATTTAAAAAAAAAAAAAAAAAAAAAAAAATGCGTATACCATGCGTAACCTAAAGAAAAAGATCAAAAACATATTTTACGCAGCAATGCATGCACAAAGGAAAAATTTAACACGCTCACAGTCACTTCTGAATCGAAAAATTACAGGTACTGTAAGGTCTGAAAAATCGTTCACATATATTTGAAAAAAACGAGAGGATTTATTAAAAGTAATTAATCTGTACCTTGACTTTGACAATTAAAAAAAAAAAAAACGCAGTAGGGGACCGGATAAACTGAGAAATAAGCTAACAGTAGAAATAAAGTAAAATCTGTGTAAGATTCTAGGTGACAATACCAACCCTTGTATCGCACCGCAAAATCGCCAAATTTAGCGACAAAAGACACAGCGTGTATAGCACATCTAGGCCCGGAATTTATTGAATATTAGATCTCAGCTTTGGTACAACAGAGACCTGTAGTTTTGATGCATAAAAAGTAATAAAGGGTAGAAATATCTGATGGTGAGAAGTTTATTAGTTATATATATAAATCCGACCGATAGATATCTGAAAAATGAGTTTTATACATTTTGTAAGCCACGTAAACGGAAATTTAAATAAAAATTAACAACATACAATTATAATATCATTTAAATCAGATAATTAATGACAGTACTGAATACAATAGAATTTAAATAATTAATATTTATTATTTTGTACTAGATCTTGAACATAAATACAACAGCACTTAGAAAATTCAGCGCTTGTCAATCATTGGACTAGCCAGTAAAAGTACCAGAGCATAAAACACTTCTCATTTTAAAACCGAGATGAAACAATGCGAGATTAAATGAAGTTTAATGCCTTTTCAGTGACAATATATCCAAAATTACAGTATATTAATCTAAAATTCTCAACAATTTGAAACAAACAGTTTATATATAAATTTAATTATTTTAAAATGTAAATGTATATGAAATTGCAAAATGGTTTGATAAAAATCCAAAAGTATAATATTTGAATTAATGACTAGACTTTACTGTAAAACATATTTTTAAAGATATTTTTATATAAAAAATTATAAAAATTTAATCTTAAGTTGCCGGAAACATAACACCAAAATTGTTACAAAAATTTTAATTAAAAGTTTCGTACAAGGAGTATAAAGGTGCGGCTAAAGCGTCATTAACATACAGAAGAGAGAAGATTTTAAAAATAAAAATACAATTTAGAATTAAACTATAGAAATAAAAGAGATACATAATAGAAAAAATAACCGAATAATTTTAGAATAGTGATTGGTGTCTGAAAACACAGAATTTAAGAATCAATTTTGTATTGTTATTAAAGGATCAACATGAAGAGGCGGAGCCTAAGAATTTTAATGAGCATGCTCAGCGGGAATGATCTGTGCATGGGAAACGAAGTTTTTCTGATAATAGGAAAGCAGCTTGGAACTGTGCTAAAGTTATCAATTAAAGCAATTGATAATTTTAGCACAGTTCCAATCTGCTTTCCTATTATCAGAAAAACTTTTTAATCAGAGTCTCAGTTTACTGTATATATTTTTTAAAGAGGCAGTGTCAGAGTTATCCTTAGTAAAAACACAGACAGTGGCGGAGCATTTCTTCGTTTGTCCTTTCTCATGGAAACAGTGGGGGATGGAGAAGTGGCACCTGTGTGGAGAAGAGTGTATGAAACTCCAAAAAAAAAAAAGATATACATATGTATGTTTACAAATAGAATAAAGTATTGAAATAATGTATAATTTTGTCATATCCCAAGATGAGAGTATATCCTTTTTAAAAACTGTTATAGGTAGTTACCGTAAGGTATTGCAGATTATTAAATCAAGGAGGATATTTTTTTATATTTCTTTCTTCGTTTTTTATTATAATGTTTTACGAACAAGTGTAAAACCAGAGACACTTAGTAAAATGACACAAAAGAAAATTATTGTTTCGGAACTACAGGAATTACATAAGAACAGATATAGATTTTTATGGGATGTCTTTGACCTGAAAGACAATTAATTGTAATAAAAAAATATTTTTCAGCTTTCTAAAGATCCCAGTATATGTAAAATTTGGACTAATGCTATAAAAAGATGAGAAATTAAACCCCAAATTATCATAATATCTCTTTCGATTTGTGAAGACATTTTAGTATAATTAAAACTTTGCTTTTTTGTAATATTGCGTTTAAAAGTGCTGTTGGTTAACCAGTACAGTTTTTACTTTTAAAAAATCCCATTATTGGAGTAGTTTCACAAAGTTTAGTTCCTTTATAATGAGTTTATGGTGAAGGATATAAATTGCAATAATTATTTAATACATAACTTAAAAAATTATCCATTCTGAAGGTATTTAAATACTTCTTGAAAGATAACTACTTTCTTGAATATAGAGGTTCACACTGTGGCATCTTTCAATTAAATTGGAGGCTAATTTGAAAAAAAAAAAAATGTATTTTTTTTAAATTCTCTACTGATTTTACTTAAAAAAAATGTAAATATAATTCTAGAAATCCTGTGATGGGCCAAACTAGCAATCCAAAACATGTCGAATTAGCAATCATAAGCTTCTTTTTTCTAAACTCTCGGTGTTATGGCAAGCCCAAATGATAGGATGATTTTGGTTTCCGCTTGCCTCATCTCCAAGAGACGTCATACTGCTTAGCTATTCTCATTACACTGATCAGGTGAGGCAATGAAACACTTAAACGGCGATTGGGATTTATGACAAGAAAATCAGATCGATCTCGTTGACGGTAGAGGGATTTTTGTAGTTAGTGGGGGGAATCTCCAAAAAACTGTACCAGTTGGTTCGTAAAATTTTATCAAAAGTCTAAACTTTATTATTTCTGCACGGAATCATCATTGAAGAAACATGAGTTTCTCCACGTATAGGTCTTTAGCAAATGGTGTCATCTCATTTGTTGAACTTGAACACTCGCTTATTTTCTTCCAACTATTTGCTTAGGTCATGGCCAGGATCTTTTAGATGAGTAACGGATTCCGACCACTACAGACTCAAACTCAGATACTAGTTTAGATTCAATAGCATTAATGATAATTCAAGTTAAAATGTCAACAGACCTATGTAGGTCAGTAGGGCAGCTTATATTGTCATTTGGTTCAGGAGAGTCAGCAACTTGTTTTGAAAAAAAGGCTCCGATTTCAAAAATACTGTGGGTTGATGTTTCGGAAGAGGCGAGTTTAGAGTTAAGGTCAGAAAAATGGGGATATGATCAGAAGTAATTACTGTTTTTGGCGATTATGTCATGAGGGAAATTTAAATTACTCAGAAGCACGATATCGACTTTTATACCTTCGTTAGAATCGCCATACCTGGTGGGGACAGTGGGAAAAGCAATATCAGCACGATTATCATTTATGAATGTATTAAATACCCACCCAATCGTCCAAAATCCTTGTTTCGCTTCCTCCCAACTTGACCTTCATGATCCAGGCAAAAGTGAAAATATTATAACACTGCTACTGTCCAATAACTAAACCTTACTTAGGGTAAAAATTATTACTTACATACGATAGAAATTTTAGAAAAATTTTGGATTTATAATTATATTTGTTATTTTGAATTTAATCATTATATTTTTAATTCATTTTTTAATTTTATTTTTTTTTTATAAATTTCATTTAAAACTTTAAAAATTCCTTATTTTATCACTCACAAAATGCTAATGTTCCTTACATGCCAAGGGTTGTAGAGCTTTCAGTTCATAAGCACGACATAAAAATCCATGCTTTTGTAATGAGGAATTTTTACGTTTTCTAATTTTATGTTTAAACAACAGAAGACAAAAAAGTAAGCAGGACAGTACCTTTTTTCATTTCATAAGAAGCCCTAATTAGAGATTTCCCATGGGTTTTATATCAGACTGTTTAACGTCTCTTGAAAATGCTATCTGCCTAGTTTGTGACGTCACAGGTCATGAAAAGCCGACAGCCTATGTTGTTTACATGGGGGAAAGCGACTTATTAATTTGTTTCTGTTTGAAGAATCGCATTAAAAGAATTTTTTTTATTATTATGTCTGACATTAAAAAATCATATTTAAAATTGTACCCCTCTGTACGAATGAAATAAATAATTGTAATGAAAGGATATTTTTCAGCTCTCTAAAGATCCCAGTGTACGCAAAACTTGGACTGGTGCTGTGAAAAGAGATGAGAAAATAAACGCCAAGTATCATAAAAATCATCTCTTTGGATTTTTGAAGATCATATTACTTTGAAAAAAAAACTCTCATTTTGGGGTATTTTCATAAAGCTCAGTTACTTTAAAAAGAGCTTTTGAAGAACGATACCAATTGCAATAATTATTTAATACTTAATTTAAAAAAATTATGTATTCTCAAGGTATTTAAATATTTTCTTAAAGGATACCCACTTCCTTGAATATAAAGGTTCACATTGTGACATCTTTCAATTAAATTGGAGGCTAATTTGAAAAAATATATACATATTTTTTAAATACTCTACTGATATTACTTAAAAAATGTAAATTTAATTCCAGGAAATACATACATTTTTTATTTAAAATTTATATCAGGCAATAAAAATGTATTACTATCTAATATATAAATCAAAAGTAATACTATCCTTAAGTATAAAAAAGTACTACGAAGGATCTGAACAATGCATACATTTCAAAATGTCATGTATGATTTTTTTTAAATAGATATTAGAGTAAATGTATATTTATAATTAAAGTACAAACACACAATACCTAATTTACAATTCAACAGAAACAAATAATATCGGGGTATTAATTTTTCTGAATTTTATACATCATTATTCCTATCTGACATAAAAAAATGCTCTATTTACATAAAATAGCCCAATATATATTTACTTTTTTCCTATTATGTTTCTTGTTTGTTTACATTTATGGGCCCAAGTTTTTCTGATGCTACTTCTAAAACTAACATTAAATCAAAAGTGCACATGCCATACTGTTATAAGAACATATTAATTTATGCTAATATAATATAAAATTACTTTATTCATTTCTATTAATTATTTAATACAGAAACTTTAATGCAAGATAGCCATGATTGTTTTAATTAAAAATAATTCATTGTAATATCTTCTACTGATATTCATAAATGATATGAACTACATGTGAACTTTGTAATAGGAACTTTATTTACATCATCTTAGATATATTAACATTGATAATTGCACTATGCAGCATGCACCTAGTCCCTACTGCATGTTGATGATTACAGTAACACATTGGCCAAACTTGTTGCCAACCATAAAAACCCTAATATAATGTTGCCATAACATAACAAAATATCAGTTATGTTACACCTCCCTTTTCAGGTTTAATAAATCATACATAATCACTTAACATACATAATCATTTAAATAAGTTGGTCGCCTGACAATTCGACCAGAAGCTGTGGTACTACTATTGTTATTAACAACTGCACTAGAGGAAGAAGGTATTGTGTTTGAAACATTTAGTGTTTCTTTAGGCTTGATATCTGGTAAAGCTTCAAGAACATTATCTACATAGTCTGAATAAGATGATTTTGATAACCTCAAAAACCGTCTATTTCTAATAAGTATCCTACCTGAAGTGGTTCTTATTTTGTATGATCGGGGATTATCTGTTTTTGAAATAATAGTAGCAGGCTCCCACAATTTAGTTTTAACATTCTGGACAGTAATTTTGTCACCTGGTTTAAGCTCTTTTAATATCTTTGAAAATCTATCGTAGTACAACTTTTGAGTTTGTTGCGCTTTAGCAACCTGATGCTGACATCACCGAAGATCTCAGGATTAAGCAGTTTATTGCTGACAGGTAGCTTAGTCCTTAAATGTCTGTTAAACATAAGCTGTGCAGGTGATAACCCTAAACCCGATATTGGAGTGTTTCTATATTCAAGTAGCCCTATAGTGGGTCTTCGATTATCTTCAGATGCTTTTTTAAAAATCGCTTTAGTAATACCCACTGCTTTTTCTACCATTCCATTACTCTGAGAGAAATTTGGACTAATAAACATAATTCTATATCCCACTCCTTCCCAAGGTTTTTAAAAGTAAAGCTATTAAAGGGTACATTATCACACACTATTACTTCAGGGATTCCCAACCGGGAAAAAATCTCTTCTAATTTAAGAATAATTTCTTCACTGGTCTTATTAGCAATTTTCGCAACCTCAATCCACTTTGAGAAGTAGTCAACTACAACTAGGTAATCTGAGTTATTTAGATACATAAGGTCTACACCTATTCTTTCGAAGGGCCTTTTAAGAGCATCGTGAGGTTCAAGAGGCTCTTTCATTTGAGATTTTTGAAATTTCTCGCACACATTGCAGTTGTAA
>CM063507.1:50377670-50388122 GCA_032207245.1 Pardosa pseudoannulata | reverse complement strand
TTTTTTCAAGATTCACCATGCGTATACCGGCTAGAAACCAGGTACAAAAAGGTGGAATTCTTGGCATAAAAGTGGTATTAGTGGTAATTGGAGTACTAACCCCAGTCCAGTCACTGAAGAGACTTTTGGTTTCTCTTTTCCATATATATTGTAACTAAAACTACTACTGACTCAATCAAGCAGTCAAATTATTAGTTCCAACCTAAACTAGTAATTACTGAAAATTTTGAAAAAATTAATTATTTACATTAAGTTTTCATTATATTAATTTTTAGTTCATATATTAAAATTTCGAAATTTATATCAGACTTTACATAAGTTTGCATGACAATTTTCCTTCAATTTAAAATTTCTCCTCGCTAATCTCCGTTTGGAGTTTCCATATTCATAATTAATTCTACTACATTAATATTTGTAATCACTACCAACAAAGGAAGGTGATTTTTAACAGTTTATCAAAGCATAAATACCACCGTGGTAATCACAGATGGGACTTGCTTCATATATAAATATTTTTACTTTATAAAATTACTGGTGCTGTAATTATTTACTTGTTGTAAGATATTTATTCCCTTTTTGTTTTGCATCAGAAAAAAATAAATTATTTATGAATGCCCCAGACATACTAGGTGGGGCCTAATCCGGAAATTAACATTCAAAATGAATTTGAGGATACTAAAAAGAACATTTATTAATATAAAATTAAAAATAAAGCAAGTAAATCGTATGTAGAAATGTAAATCATCGATCTCAAACACCAACGATTACAGAAATTGCCATTCCATTCTGAGTAACTGTAGTAGTAAAAAATCCAAAAATAATTAAAACTTTAGAAAACAAATTTTAAAAATGATATAAAATACAAAATAATTATCTATTAGTCAGAAATAATGAAATTTTATGTTAACAACATAAAAAATTATAATTTCTTTAATATTGAGAGATTTTCAAATTCAAGTGAGTGATGGCTTAAGGACAGGAAGACAGCACTCCATATAATAAGAAGAATATTCAAAGATATAACCTGTCCATAATGCTAGAAAAAATCCTGTAATGTTTCTTACATCTGTTAAAATTGGACTCACAATACTCACACGAAAAGCTTAATATTCTTGTGGAAAACATTCTGCTTTTACTAATCAAATCGATATTTAAATTCATAAAAGATCCTTATCTTAGAAAAAAAAATGCGTATATTAGCTAGAAGCCAGGTACAAAAAGGAGAAATATTGGCATAAAAGTGGGTATCAATAATTAGAGCAATACAGAATTTCGATTTGACAAGACGAAGGATAACATTTGCACTACATGATTTGATCAAGGTCAAGGTAATTCGTTTTTACTAAGTACCTAGTAGTGAAAACGCACTACTTAAACCTCGAAAGATGATCAGAAACATAATTTAGCGCAGCAATGCATGAGTAACCAAGCGCAAAATTTAGCACGCTCACAGTTACTTCTAAATCCAAAGATTAGAGGTACTGTATGATCTTAAAAATCGTTCACTAATTAAAGCTATGTGAAAAACAAAGCGCTCATTTCATAGACTAATACGGAAGACCGATAACTTCGGCCTAGATTTGCGCGTCCCCTGTGTCAGACCATATGAACTAATTGGCGTTTTGGCAGTGGTCTGGGACCTTGACGATGGTCTGCTGCTATGTAGTCTGTGATCTTAACATTGAATGCCCTAATCCGTTGGCGATTCTAAACGGTTACCAGAAATTTTCCCTGTTGTCGTTTCGGACTTGGAAAAATTTCAAGTAAAAGCGATTGTGCTTTGCGATTTCTAAATTATTAAAGTCAACCAATTGTAGCGGTTTGATTTATTTATATGATCACTTTATCGTGAATGTTATTTCCATGTTGGCTATTAACTAATCTTTTTTTTATTATTTCTAGCACAATTGCTTAAAAAAGCTGAAAAATTGTTTCCTTTTCGTTCTCGATTGTTCTATCGGATATTTTAAAATTACTACTTATTGTTCAATATTTTGTTATTGTTTCTACATGTTTTGCTAATAACTAATCTTTTTTATAGCATTTTTGTAAAGTAAATTTTATAGCATTTTCGTATTTTACTATTGCAATTTGTTCATAGAGATTTTCTTATTCTTATCTCATTTGTATAAATAGTTATTAATTTATCTCTGTTCTTGCAGCTGGAATATGAAGTAGCCTTTTAGGATTATAATTTAGGAGGGATTTGATTTATAAAACTTTTTATGCATTTTGTGTTTGTTTTATTCTAATATTTATTTTTAGCTTTAAAAGTAGTGTTATTAGGAATAATTTGGAATTATCAAGATGGTACTTTCATAGAAGAAGTGCATGTTTTGTGATGTAGAAACAAAGCCACTTTTTAGATTTCCATTAAATCCTGAGAGGTAAGCAGTTAAAAATTCAAAGTGAGTATCAATAAGTTGTTAGTGCATTAAACCATATTCATTAAAGATTCTATTACCAGTTATTTATTACATGTTTATACGATTATTTCTTTGTAATATATGACATAAAAATATTTCTATTAAACAAAATAGAAAACTTTTAATATAAATGATTTATTTTTAGAGTACTATTCTATTTTATAAGTATTTTACATTTAAATACCTGTATTTTTATATCATCCAACTTTTTATTTTCGCTGTAATATATAAATTTTTATAAAGATATTGTTGCAGCGGTAATATCCCTCCGCTCAACATGTACACGCAGATTTATTCTGCGCATGAGCGAGCTGTACTAGAGGTATGAAAACATTCCAGAGATCAGTTGGGAAAGAAAATGGCATGTGTTGTGTTAATAAATGTTTGTTAAGTTTAAATCTTCTTGCATCCATCAGTATTAGAATTATTTTCACATGGAAATTAATGCCAAGCAATCCTCCATCATTTCTAAATCATAATAGCCGATTATTGTACAAAACGGGGTATTTTTCCCCACAATATTTTTACTGTTAAAGAAACTAATTTTTTTCTTTATATACATTTTAAACAGACCCGTGAAACAATACAGATGAATTGTGTTGGACTTGCCATACATCCACTGAATTATATAAGTGGATCAGCTGACCAGTAAAATAATTTATTTTATTTTACGGTTCTTTGCTGAAGAGAAATTTGACTGCATGTTGACTTAGCTTATCTTTTACTCTGCATGAAAATTAGCTTTTAGAATTGGTTTTTCAGTTTGCTATTTATGTTTGTAACCAAAGCTAAAAGTTAACAAGCAGTAACACATCATTTAAACACAAATAAAAATTTATGTGTTGCTGTGCTTTCTGGCACCAATTCAAAACATTAACTATAACACACCAATTTTATTACATGTAAACTTGCATGCTTTGAGATATAAAAGCTTGTGGGTGGTATTTGGTGAGATGGTGGTTTTCTATTCTTTTTATATTACTGTCATATTGTTTAAGAATTATAAGCATTTTTATTTTGTTAGTTGTGTTTTTGCTATCAAAATGTTGTACTTGGCTCTCTCTCTAGAATAATGCAAATTTAATTTTCTCAGCTATTATTGAAGGCTTTTGCTAGTTGAATGTGCAAATGTGATGCATCTTAAAAACATAAATGTATGCACTGTTGCTTTATTGTGTTATTTAAATTGTTATGAGCATTTTATTGGCTTTGCATTTTAACTGTTAATAACTTACATATTTTACAAATTCTATAACTTTTGTATATATTTATTAAAATCTGAATTTTGGCGATTATTTTTTATTCTGCTATAGTTTATTACAGCAAACATAAATGCATTTAGATTAGATTTATTTTAATAATTAATGTGATTGTAACTCTAAGTGTTTTACATCATATTCTTCAAAGTATTTTTCATTTTTTTAAGTGTAACACTTAAAAGAGCCATAAAACTAGCTATTATGTAGAATTGCTATCATTATCGTGTGTCACTTGCTATTTATATAAGTTTGAAGATCATGTTTTTATTTCTGTTACTAATATACTATCATACAATTAGGATGTTGAAGTGGCTGCTGCTCATCGGTAAAACATCGATTTTGGAAGATGGACTTTATTCAAAATATTATATTTTAAACAATGCTCGTTTATGTTCTTTTCATTTTGATGACTCAGCCTTTTGTAATAGTCTACAGAATAAGCTATCTTCTTCAGCCTTACCAAAAAACATAAACCCTGAAACTTCTGAACTTAATGTATCTTATTTTCATCATGTAGAGGGCACACCAGGTTCATTTTTGCATTTATTATGACTTTTTATTCATCAGCGTCACTATAACTTACGTGGTTATATTCTCAGGTACGACAACAACTAACATCTGAGTAATCCAAAATTTTATTGGTTATCCACAATTTATTATTCACTCAATGAACTACTAGTGCAAAAACGATTCGTACTAATGCGACACACGTGCTTTCCTGTATATACAACCAACAATGTGTTGCCAAATTACATTTCTCTAACATTTTACAGACATTGGTTACAGTTATTTAAAATACCAAAAATATGAATTATTTAATATAAAAATTAATTAAAGTTTATAATGTTGTAAAAAATTATACTTTATACATACCTTGCTTCCTAAATATTTAATACAATTAAACATACTTTAAAAATAAAATTACATGTTACAAGTATTATTTATCGACACCAACTCAACTGATAGTTTAATATTAGTGGCTTGACATGAGCTGCCATCTAGTGGCTAAGAATTCTACTAACTCTACTTTGCAATTTATTTGGATAGTAGGTAAGATTCTTTTTATCTCCTACACATTAGTATTAGTTATGTAACAGCTTCTCTTTTTATACCAGATTCTTCAATTTGTAAGGTGCAGCAACTTTGGGAATTTTTCCTTATGCAGGTTATTAAAAAAAGTAAGAAAAATTGAATAAATATTTTAAAGTAATAAAAATTTTAATTTTCAATTATCGTAGTAAATAATTTCATAGATTATATAAAATATTCCAGTATAAGTTATGTTTCATTATATTTTTTAGTCTATATCAGATATGGTATATTTTAAAGTGCAGCAAGAATTGAAAAATTTTATGCACACAGTTAAAGGTGTTCAAGGCTGAGTCTAATAAAGTGAAAAAGCATTTTGCACGTAAATATTTAATATATGTTTATTGCCATTATGACCATAGAATTAAAATTATCATCATCTCTTAGAATATAATACCACAAAAAGAAAATACCTTGGCTATTTCCCAGTTCGGGGGGCCCCGGAACCGAGTTCGGTGGGGACGCCAAGCGTGGGAGATATCGCCAAATTCTAGAACCCTATTTTCTGGCAAACCTTGCTCTTCTTTTCGGACTCTTCCACCACCCCCTAAAAAAGGTGGGGGTGTCAATCGGCGCCTTTATTTTAGGGTATTGGGGGAAATGACACGTGATTTGAATATCTGACCCTTATTGGTTCCTGTAACTAACAATACTCCAAGACCGCCGAATTTAGATTTTCTAGCGTCCATTTCAAGTCTTTGTCCATTTTGACTGTGCTCTGGAGGTTTGTCCATTTGCCTGAGCTCTTGTGGTATTTTTTTTTTCCTTTTTTTAAATTTAATACTGGAGCTCACACCAATACATTTAAGGGCTTGTGGAGCTCAATTAAGAGATCCCTCCGCTCAGTTCGAAAGTGTGAAAATCAATTTGATTCGTACCTTTGTGAATTTATGTGGAGGAAAATGTAAAAAAGTCCGCACGATGCTTTTCAGGATTTTTTAAATCGGATCAAACGTGTATATCCAACAACTCAGGATACTTAAATTAGGTTAGCGCTTTATTTATTTTACATTTTATGCTTAATTTTCGAAGTTAACAAGTGATGTCATATTTCACATTTATATTTTTTTTTATTTACTGCTTTTTGAACTTTTTTTATTCAAAGTTGTGTCTTAATTTAATACAAAATGAAGAAGAAATATTTTTAAACTATATTATTTTATAGTGTAATACATTGTTAAAAGTGATACGCTAAATAATAAAAGCAATTTTATTACGACCGTCTACCGTTATTGTTACGGAAGATCAAGGGGAGCTTTACCTCATTTAGATAAGAAAAATCATTTCACTCCCTTACTTTCTTCAGAACTTTAAGCTAAAAATTTATTATTTATTTAAAACATTTACTCCGTTCTTATATTTTCATTTTAAGCTAATAATTTAGAGAAGTAATTTGTACCGTACTTATTATTTTTTAATCTTTTGATAGTTTTAAAATAATATCATTAAATAACAACCATATTTTATAAATATATCTAAATATTTTATAAGCATAATTGCCTAAATATAACCAACTAATGCTTATATTTTGCTTAATTTGCACTTATTGCAAAAATTCCGCACTGTTTAGTTTAACAACCAATACAAAAGCGCCATTAAATACATTAAAAACTGAAATTTAAATTTGCATTCATCTTAACAACATTTGAAACCCTTTTTTTTTGTCCAAAATACGTTTTGAAATTGGGTATAAACTTACTACACAAATTGTAAACATCACTTGGCTACAATTTGGCAATCACTTGTACAGAAATAGCGCCAAAAACATGGCGTCGGCGCCCCCGGAATTGGGAATTTACCAATACCTTTTATATCAGTATGAGCTGTTTAACTTAAAAACAAAGTCTTTGTATAAAAAAAAAATACTGATATTCTGCAATGTAGAGTCAATAAAAATTTTATTCTAATACCTAGATATGAAAAGAATAGATATAAATATGGAAACCATCATGCATAAAGTAATGAAATAGAATAAACATGAATGTAAGTATTCATTTTTTCCTGTTGAATGACCTAGCAAACATATTTTTTGTTCATTGTCAATAAATAATCCAATATTTTTTTATATAAGTATATAATATATTAAAATGTAGTAATATTTAAATAATTTTATCTATTGAATACTAATGATAAGAGCGAAAATATTAAATTTTGAAAAACTATAAATATATATTTTAAAATTCTAAAACCTTATCTAATTTAATAAAAAATATTTTTCATGTTTATTTATTAATATTTAGACCCTTTTCGGATTTTTAATGCAATTTATTTATTTTTTAAAGCGTATTTTTTATATATATTTTTTTTTTAATTTTTAATTTTTTCGATCTTGAGCATTTTTATTTTATATTTTTTCGGCTTTTTTTCATACGGATGTCACTGGCCACAAAAATATTTTGTTTTTCTATCCCTAAACTCTCTACTCTCTAGTTTTGTGTTATGAACTCACGAATCCACCCTTCTATGTCTTTGCTCTTTTATGCGTTTATTTTCTATTTTCGCTCGTTGTCATTTTTGTGCTTACTGACAGAAGCCTCTGGATTGAAGGGCTCATCCCATATGGTCCAGTTGCCTCATCACCTTTAAAGCCTTTAAATAATTTTATTTGAAAAGATAATTGAATAAAATAAAAACATAAGTGCATGAAAATAATATTTAAGCAACTGATAATACAGTATTATTATGCATATTTTATTAACAGGGGTAAAATGCTTAAAATATATTTCTTTTGAATCCTGGAGATCCTGTGTGCTGTGAGAGGAGGAGAAATAGTGAATCATCTATAAAACACTCAGGTATATATACACTCATGTCCATAAATTAAGGATAATTCAGAATCACACAGAAATTGAGCTCTAAAATAAAAATTTCACCTGTAGAATTATCACACACATCTTGAAGAAGAATATGCAAATTGCAGGAAACCACCAGATGGCGCGGATAGTACGTCACAATGACGAGAGTGTATGAAAGGGGTATATAAGGAATGGTAGCAAAGAAGTAAAATTGTTCACAAGCGCTTTAAAAGCCTTTCAGTGCAATAACCGCATAGTTATGGCACAAAGGAAGCATTTGGATGATTTTTTACGTGGTAGAATTATCGGACGACTGGAATGTGGACGTACCCAGCTGGAAGTATCCGAGGAACTTGGAATCGCCCAGAGTGTCATCTCCAGGCTTTGGCAACGATTCAAACATGATGGTAATGTGAGTAGATGTTACAGCACAGGTCGCCCCCGAGTTACTACGCCGAATGATGACCGGTATTTGGCAGTTACTGCCAAAAGAAACAGACGGAGCACAGCATCAGACCTGTCTCGTCAGCTCTCTTCAGCTACCGGTACGACAGTTTCAAGGCAGACCGTGTACAGACGCTTAGGGAACATTGGTCTATATGCTCGTAGGCCTGTCAGATGTGTTCCCCTTACCGCAACTCACTGTCGCCTGCGATTATGCTGGGCTAGAGAGCATGCATTGTGGACACCGCAACAGTGGTCTTGTGTGATGTTTTCCGACGAGTCCAGGTTCAGTTTACATTCTGATTCTCGCCGGACTTTCATATGGAGAGCGCCAGGTACCCGTTACCACCAAGAGAACACCATTGAACGACACCGTTACGGTGGTGCAGGATGGCTCGTTTGGGGAGGAATTTTTTTTTGGTTCCAGAACTGACCTGCATGTTCAGAGTGTAACGATGACAGGCCACATCTATCGGGATGTCATTCTGGAACAACATGTACGTTTGTTTCGGGGCGCCATGGGTCCTGAATTTCTGTATATGGATGACAACGCCCGACCTCACCGTGCAAACATTGTAGACGAATGCCTTCAATCGGAGGATATCACCCGTATGGATTGGCCAGCATACTCACCGGACTTGAATCCAATAGAGCATGTGTGGGACATGCTTGGCCGACGAATTGCAGCCCGTCAACCCCCTCCCAACTGTCTATCGGAACTTCGGAGGGCATTGCTTGATGAGTGGTGTAATTTTCCCCAAGATCAGATTGATAATCTGATACTCAGCATGCGTAGGCGTTGTAACGCTTGTATTGCATCGTCTGGGAGACATACTCCGTATTAACCATCATACTAACCATGTTATACTGTTTTCTGTAAATAGGTTCTTTTTTGAAATTTGCTCCAGGGAGTAAAAATCGCAATTTTTATTAATTATGTCAAACATATAGCATCTTTTTTGCTCTTTACCTTTTGTTTAATAAATAGACTTTACAAATAAGTCAAATTTGTTTTGCTTTTGTCTCTTTCATTGCATGAACTTCATTATCCTTAATTTATGGACATGAGTGTATATATATATATATATATAGATAGATAGATAGATAGATAGATACACACATCTGTGTATGCTGCCTAAATTAATTTATAACTCAATTTTAATATAAGGCAAAAGTCTTTTTCTTTTTCCTATTTTTTCTTCTGTAGGTTGATAATCACCTTTAATTCTTTAAAAGTCACCAAAATAAATTCATGGGAATTTAATATAATTTAATTTAATTATTTTAATTAATAATTTAATATCGATTCTTATCCTCAATTTCGTGTGGGAAATTATCAGTTATGTCTCACTCCATGCATCTACAGTAATCTGACTTAGAGGGTTTGGTCCAGGGAAGTCAGGTACTAGAGCTCCTGAGCGATGTAATTTGTTTATATGCTCCTGTACCAAACAGTAGGTTTACCTACTGGTACGTACGCCGCCCCGATATGGTCGTTTGCATCCCATTCTATCATTGGAATTTTTAGCAAAACTCATAATAAAACTCTACGGAGAATTGATCGGGCCCCCAGGTATCTTACCAATATTATTACCAGAACGGATTTGAACATTGATACTTTTAAAATTATCTGCACAAAGCTTGCTTTCTTCCAAATTCTACGGATGTGTTTACAGCTTACCTAACCCGATTGTAGCGGAACTTCCGGATTATGATCATAGAAAGGCTAGAACATCGCAAGCGGCAGGAGCCGCCATGATTATTTAATATCTCAGGTTTTTCATCTCCCTTCTACACTACCGAACGCGCAACCATCCAATAGATGGCGCCACAGAACCTGAACCGAGCTCTTCTCACCTTCAATTTTAAGCTGAACTTAATTTTATTTTGTACTTTAATTTTATTTTTCCGTCCTTAAGGTAACTTTAATCATGTGTTACCTCTTTTCTTCATTTCACCTTTATTGTACTGTTTTAACAGCATTTTTTCTTAATTGAAAAAATTATAAAACTTTATATAAATTCTTTGCTATCCTTAAAACCTCTATTTTTATCTATCCCTCATCTTTCTTTCAGTATTTTATATTTCTATTATTACTTAGTTATTTTTTGGGCCTAGTATTTTATGTTTTTATTTTTTTAACTTAAAGACCTGCATTTGTTATTGTATTGATTTTAATCTTAAGGACTGAACTTTCTTCATTAATTTAATAGCTTCATAACAGGGGATAAGGCCTTCGGCTTATGAACCACGGTCAACCATCCAATTAGCTCCCGATAATTTGTTTATAAATGTTTTCTATAATCCTTGTATATGTAAAATATATAAATTTTCTTTACAATCTTTAGAAGGGTATGCCTTAAAGCAGTGGTCGGGGAACCGGGGTAAATTACCCCAAATGGGGGTAAAAAGTGAAATTTTTGGGGTAAAAATGAAACT
>CM063507.1:50357670-50372670 GCA_032207245.1 Pardosa pseudoannulata | reverse complement strand
ATTTAAGATGAGTCTACATTTAAATTCGTTATATATACTACTTTGTACTTGCAAATAAAAAAGGCAAAGAAATAATTTCTGACCATTTTTCTGTAAAAGCAGTAAGTTTTTACATAATTAGTACAAAATATCTGCACATATCAATTAAAAGGATAAATTTTTTACAAGTGAAAATTTCTACATAAAAAGTATGGATATTAGTAATTATTAAATGGGAGATTTTCCACATAAAAAAAAAAACCAGTATTAGATTTAAAAAATGTCAGAAAGAAATGAGAAAATTAGTAGCATTGCGGCATTGCATGTGATTTCTGCCGTTATTTTTAGTTTTTAAAACGGTTTTAATAAAACGTATGCCTTCAACCCTACTTTTCTTTTTTTTTTTTGTTTGTTTGTTTGCTTAATTTTAAAAAAAAGTCGCTCAAGAGCAATAAATATATTTCTCTCATAACCATGCTTTAGTTCCAATGGTTTGACACCGGGAGCTCTACACTGAATGCCAGTCTCATGTTACAGCACCGTACCCCTAGTGCTCATGGGAAGTAGCTAACGAAATTTATTACTATTACCACTGCCCGCACGAGGTACGGACTTTCCCTGGATTAACCATTCGACTACAATTCTAAGTAATACAATGATGAAAGATTTATATAAATGTTTGTACTCTATAAATATATTGGTGAAGTTTATATTTACTTTTTGTGAGATACTTATTCCCTTCTTATTTTGCCATCAGAGAGAAGTAAATTATTTATGAATAGTTCAGACATACTGGGTGGGGCCTAATCAAGAAATTAACATTCAAAATGAATTTCAGGATACTAAAACGTACATTTAATTTTGAAATAATATTATAGTAAGTACAAAATATGAAGAAAGGTAAATCCTCGTATTTCTTACAGAAACGCCAAATGTAACAGCAACTACCATTTCATTCTGAGTAACTGTAGTAAGAAAAAAATCCAAAAATAATTAAAACTTTAGAAGACAAATTTTATCAATGACATAAAATACAAAATAATTAACTATTAGTCAGAAATAATAAAATTTTATGTTAACAACATAAAAAAATTATAATTTCTTTAATATTGAGAGATTCTCAAAATCAAAGTTTGTGAGGGCTTAAGGTCAAGGAGACAGCACGCCATATAGAGAAAGAAGAATATTCAAAGATATAACCTGTTCACAATGGTAGAAAGAATGCCTTAATATTTCTTACATCTGTTAAAATTGGACATACATTACTCACATGAAAAGTTTAATATTCTTGAGGAACACATTTTCTTTATATTAATCAAATCGATGTTTAAATTTATGAAAGTTCCTTATTTAAAAAAAAAAAAAAAATGCGTATACCATGCGTAACCTAAAGAAAAATATCAAAAACATATTTTACGCAGCAATGCATGCACAACGGAAAAATTTAACACGCTCACAGTCACTTCTGAATCGAAAAATTACAGGTACTGTAAGGTCTGAAAAATCGTTCACATATATTTGAAAAAAACGAGCGGATTTATTAAAAGTAATTAATCTGTACCTTGACTTTGACAATTAAAAAAAAAAAAAAAAAAACGCAGTAGGGGACCGGATAAACTGAGAGATAAGCTAACAGTATAAATAAAGTAAAATCTGTGTAAGATTCTAGGTGAAAATACCAACCCTTGTATCGCACCGCAAAATCGCCAAATTTAGCGACAAAAGACACAGCGTGTACAGCACATCTAGGCCCGGAATTTATTGAATATTAGATCTCAGCTTTGGTACACCAGAGACCTGTAGTTTTGATGTATAAAAAGTAATAAAGGGTAGAAATATCTGATGGTGAGAAGTTTATTAGTTATATATAAATCCGACCGATAGATATCTGAAAAATGAGTTTTATACATTTTGTAAGCCACGTAAACGGAAATTTAAATAAAAATTAACAACATACAATTATAATATCATTTAAATCAGATAATTAATGACAGTACTGAATACAATAGAATTTAAATAATTAATATTTATTATTTTGTACTAGATCTTGAACATAAATACAACAGCACTTAGAAAATTCAGCGCTTGTCAATCATTGGACTAGCCAGTAAAAGTACCAGAGCATAAAACACTTCTCATTTTAAAACCGAGATGAAACAATGCGAGATTAAATGAAGTTTAATGCCTTTTCAGTGACAATATATCCAAAATTACAGTATATTAATCTAAAATTCTCAACAATTTGAAACAAACAGTTTATATATAAATTTAATTATTTTAAAATGTAAATGTATATGAAATTGCAAAATGGGTTTGATAAAAATCCAAAAGTATAATATTTGAATTAATGACTAGACTTTACTGTAAAACATATTTTTTAAAGATATTTTTATATAAAAAATTATAAAAATTTAATCTTAAGTTGCCGGAAACATACCAAAATTGTTACAAAAATTTTAATTAAAAGTTTCGTACAAGGAGTATAAAGGTGCGGCTAAAGCGTCATTAACATACAGAAGAGAGAAGATTTTAAAAATAAAAATACAATTTAGAATTAAACTATAGAAATAAAAGAGATACATAATAGAAAAATAACCGAATAATTTTAGAATAGTGATTGGTGTCTGAAAACACAGAATTTAAGAATCAATTTTGTATTGTTATTAAAGGATCAACATGAAGAGGCGGAGCCTAAGAATTTTAATGAGCATGCTCAGCGGGAATGATCTGTACATGGGAAACGAAGTTTTTCTGATAATAGGAAAGCAGCTTGGAACTGTGCTAAAGTTATCAATTAAAGCAATTGATAATTTTAGCACAGTTCCAATCTGCTTTCCTATTATCAGAAAAACTTTTTAATCAGAGTCTCAGTTTACTTTATATATTTTTTAAAGAGGCAGTGTCAGAGTTATCCTTAGTAAAAACACAGACAGTGGCGGAGCATTTCTTCGTTTGTCCTTTCTCATGGAAACAGTGGGGGATGGAGAAGTGGCACCTGTGTGGAGAAGAGTGTATGAAACTCCAGAAAAAAAAAGAGTATACATATGTATGTTTACAAATAGAATAAAATGTTAAAATAATTGTATAATTTTGTCATATCCCAAGATGAGAGTATATCCTTTTTAAAAACTGTTATAGGAAGTTACCGTAAGGTATTGCAGATTATTAAATCAAGAAGGATATTTTTTTATACTTCTTCGTTTTTTATTATAATGTTTTACGAACAAGTGTAAACAGAGACACTTAGTAAAATGACACAAAAGAAAATTATTGTTTCGGAACTACAGGAATTACATAAGAACAGATATAGATTTTTATGGGATGTCTTTGACCTGAAAGCTCTACAACCCTATAAATGGACTTGGCATGTAAAGAATATTGGCACTTTATGACTCATAAAGGAGAATCAGAACTTTAAACAAATTTAAAATAAAATATATAAAGAATAAAATTTTAAAAAAATGAATTTAAAAAATAAAAATTTAAAATATATAAGAATGAAGAATTTTTACGTTTTCTGATTTTATTTTTAAACAATAGAAGACAAAAAATAAGCAGGACAATGCATTTTTTCATTTTATTTTAGGCACTAATTAAGGATTTTTATGGGCTGTATATACTTTTATCATACTGTAACGTTTCTCGAAAAATCTACTTTTTTTTCGCCTAGTTTGGGACGTCACAGTTCACGAAAACTCCGACAGCCTATGTTGTTTACATGGGAGAAGTTGACTTTTTAATTTATTTCAGTTCAAAGAATTGCATAAATAGAAATTTTTTGTATTATGTCTGAAATTAAAAAGTCATATTCTAAATACTGCATTGTGCCACTCTGTACAACAATTAATTGTAATAAAAAAATATTTTTCAGCTTTCTAAAGATCCCAGTATATGTAAAATTTGGACTAATGCTATAAAAAGATGAGAAATTAAACCCCAAATTATAATATCTCTTTCGATTTGTGAAGACATTTTAGTATAATTAAAACTTTGCTTTTTTGTAATATTGCGTTTAAAAGTGCTGTTGGTTAACCAGTACAGTTTTTACTTTTAAAAAATCCCATTATTGGAGTAGTTTCACAAAGTTTAGTTCCTTTATAATGAGTTTATGGTGAAGGATATAAATTGCAATAATTATTTAATACATAACTTAAAAAATTATCCATTCTGAAGGTATTTAAATACTTCTTGAATGATAACTACTTTCTTGAATATAGAGGTTCACACTGTGGCATCTTTCAATTAAATTGGAGGCTAATTTGAAAAAAAAAAATGTATTTTTTTTTAAATTCTCTACTGATTTTACTTAAAAAAAATGTAAATATAATTCTAGAAATCCTGTGATGGGCCAAACTAGCAATCCAAAACATGTCGAATTAGCAATCATAAGCTTCTTTTTTCTAAACTCTCGGTGTTATGGCAAGCCCAAATGATAGGATGATTTTGGTTTCCGCTTGCCTCATCTCCAAGAGACGTCATACTGCTTAGCTATTCTCATTACACTGATCAGGTGAGGCAATGAAACACTTAAACGGCGATTGGGATTTATGACAAGAAAATCAGATCTATCTCGTTGACGGTAGAGGGATTTTTGTAGTTAGTGGGGGGAATCTCCAAAAAACTGTACCAGTTGGTTCGTAAAATTTTATCAAAAGTCTAAACTTTATTATTTCTGCACGGAATCATCATTGAAGAAACATGAGTTTCTCAACGTATAGGTCTTTAGCAAATGGTGTCATCTCATTTGTTGAACTTGAACACTCGCTTATTTTCTTCCAACTATTTGCTTAGGTCATGGCCAGGATCTTTTAGATGAGTAACGGATTCCGACCCACTACAGACTCAAACTCAGATACTAGTTTAGATTCAATAGCATTAATGATAATTCAAGTTAAAATGTCAACAGACCTATGTAGGTCAGTAGGGCAGCTTATATTGTCATTTGGTTCAGGAGAGTCAGCAACTTGTTTTGAAAAAAAGGCTCCGATTTCAAAAATACTGTGGGTTGATGTTTCGGAAGAGGAGAGTTTAGAGTTAAGGTCAGAAAAATGGGGATATGATCAGAAGTAATTACTGTTTTTGGCGATTATGTCATGAGGGAAATTTAAATTACTCAGAAGCAAGATATCGACTTTTATACCTTCGTTAGAATCGCCATACCTGGTGAGGACAGTGGGAAAAGCAATATCAGCACGATTATCATTTATGAATGTATTAAATACCCACCCAATCGTCCAAAATCCTTGTTTCCCTTCCTCCCAACTTGACCTGCATGATCCAGGCAAAAGTGAAAATATTATAACACTGCTACTGACCAATAACTAAACCTTACTTAGGGTAAAAATAATTACTTACATACGATAAAAATTTTAGAAAAATTTTGGATTTATAATTATATTTATTATTTTGAATTTAATCGTTATATTTTTAATTCATTTTTAAATTTTATTTTTTTTTTATAAATTTTATTTAAAGCTTTAAAAATTCCTTATTTTAATTTATCAGTCACAAAATGCTAATGTTCCTTACATGCCAAGGGTTGTAGAGCTTTCAGTTCATAAGCACGACATAAAAATCCATGCTTTTGTAATGAGGAATTTTTACGTTTTCTAATTTTATGTTTAAACAACAGAAGACAAAAAAGTAAGCAGGACAGTACCTTTTTTCATTTCATAAGAAGCCCTAATAAGAGATTTCCCATGGGTTTTATATCAGACTGTTTAACGTCTCTTGAAAATGCTATCTGCCTAGTTTGTGACGTCACAGGTCATGAAAAGTCGACAGCCTATGTTGTTTACATGGGGGAAAGCGACTTATTAATTTGTGTCTGTTTGAAGAATCGCATTAAAAGAATTTTTTTTATTATTATGTCTGACATTAAAAAGTCATATTTAAAATTGTACCCCTCTGAACGAATGAAATAAATAATTGTAATGAAAGGATATTTTTCAGCTCTCTAAAGATCCCAGTGTACGCAAAACTTGGACTGGTGCTATGAAAAGAGATGAGAAAATAAACGCCAAGTATCATAAAAATCATCTCTTTGGATTTTTGAAGATCATATTACTTTGAAAAAAAACTCTCATTTTGGGGTATTTTCATAAAGCTTAGTTACTTTAAAAAGAGCTTTTGAAGAACGATACCAATTGCAATAATTATTTAATACTTAATTTAAAAAAATTATGTACTCTCAAGGTATTTAAATATTTTCTTAAAGGATACCCACTTCCTTGAATATAAAGGTTCACATTGTGACATCTTTCAATTAAATTGGAGGCTAATTTGAAAAAAATATATTCATATTTTTTAAATACTCTACTGATATTACTTAAAAAATGTAAATTTAATTCCAGGAAATACATACATTTTTTATTTAAAATTTATATCAGGCAATAAAAATGTATTACTATCTAATATATAAATCAAAAGTAATACAATCCTTAAGTATAAAAAAGTACTACGAAGGATCGGAACAATGCATACATTTCAAAATGTCATGTATGATTTTTTTTAAATAGATATTAGAGTAAATGTATATTTATAATTAAAGTACAAACACACAATACCTAATTTACAATTCAACAGAAACAAATAATATCGGGGTATTAATTTTTCTGAATTTTATACATCATTATTCCTATCTGACATAAAAAAATGCTCTATTTACATAAAATAGCCCAATATATATTTACTTTTTTCCTATTATGTTTCTTGTTTGTTTACATTTATGGGCCCAAGTTTTTCTGATGCTACTTCTAAAATTAACATTAAATCAAAAGTGCACATGCCATACTGTTATAACATATTAATTTATGCTAATATAATATAAAATTACTTTATTCATTTCTATTAATTATTTAATACAGAAACTTTAATGCAAGATAGCCATGATTGTTTTAATTAAAAATAATTCATTGTAATATCTTCTACTGATATTCATAAATGATATGAACTACATGTGAACTTTGTAATAGGAACTTTATTTACATCATCTTAGATATATTAACATTGATAATTGCACTATGCAGCATGCACCTAGTCCCTACTGCATGTTGATGATTACAGTAACACATTGGCCAAACTTGTTGCCAACCATAAAAACCCTAATATAATGTTGCCATAACATAACAAAATATCAGTTATGTTACACCTCCCTTTTCAGGTTTAATAAATCATACATAATCACTTAACATATATAATCATTTAAATAAGTTGGTCGCCTGACAATTCGACCAGAAGCTGTGGTACTACTATTGTTATTAACAACTGTACTAGAGGAAGAAGGTATTGTGTTTGAAACATTTAGTGTTTCTTTAGGCTTTGAATATAATTGTCACACAAGACAATTCGGTTGTAAACATTATTTTATTTCTTTGCACATTTATAATCAATTTTTACCGTTACACTTTAGGACGCCACACTCAAAACGGGCGCCATTTCCACACACACACACAAGCGTTAGTTTTCTCCCTCGTCGAACATGACAAAAACGCCATCTACCGGCGTAAACCTCAACATTCTCCCCACCTTGAAACCACAGTGTTTCAAGTCATTACAAATGTTCAATAACAAAAACAATATTACAACCTTTTACACAAGCTAATAAAAAACACAAAATACATAATAATCAAGATATTCAAGAAATAACAAATAAAAACTTATATTACAAAATTAAACATTAGAATTAATAATATTCCATAGGCAATACACAAATTTTTGAAATGGCTCTTTTACAGGTATTAGACTGTGTTTTAATTTTAACAACACGAATTTTCTTATCATTACCACAATAAATTTTAACAATCCTACCTATAGCCCATTTATGACAAGGCAAATTATCTTCCATTAACAAAACTAAATCTCCAATTTTGACATTACTTTTTTCAAACATCCATTTAGATCTCTGTTGTAATTGACTTAAATAATTACGATGCCAAAATTTCCACATATATTGTACAAGTCTAGTAATTTTTTGCCATCTCTTGAGATGACTCTCATTCAAATTTGTCAAATCAGGCTCATTTAAAGAAGTTAAAGATCTATTTATTAAGAAGTGTGCAGGAGTAAGAACCTCAAAATCATCGTCGTTAGCTGACAAAGGACAAAGTGGTCGAGAATTCAAAATTCCCTCAATTTGAACAATTAACGTCAAAAACTCTTCATAAGTTAAGGTTATTCCTTTAACAACCCTTTTTAGATGGTATTTTAATGACTTTATAGCTGCCTCCCACAGACCGCCAAAGTGTGGTGATCTTGGTGGAATAAATTTCCACTCAATACCTTCTGCAGCTAAATAGCCAGCCAGTCTTTCATCTGGCCTTTTAACCAATTCATGAAGTTTTTTAATTTCCTTCTCAGCTCCTACAAAATTCCTAGCATTGTCTGAAAACAATTTTGCACACTTACCTCTACGAGCCATGAACCGTTTTAATGTTGCTATAAAGGAATCAGAAGTCAAATCTGAAACAATTTCAATATGAACAGCCTTAAAACAAAAACATACAAAAATACAAACATAAATCTTTTGTAAAGCACCTTTACGCTGAGCCTTATTCTTGATAAGAAAAGGCCCACAAAAATCGACTCCAGCACAATTAAATGCAAAATCTGGTGTGACTCTTTCCTTGGGCAAATTACCCATGATTTGAGTAGGCACAATAGGTTGGGCTTTGAAACAAATTATACACTGATGAACGATTTTTCTGCAGCTATTGCGTCCATTCAGAGGCCAAAATTTTTCTCTAACTAGATACAGTAAAGAAGAAGCACCAACATGTAAATATTTTTTATGAAAATATTCTATTATAATATTAGTTAACCTGTGGCCTTTTGGCAAAATCATCTGATGTTTTTTGTTAAAACTAAAATTACTGTTACCTAACCGTCCCCCAACACGTAACAATCCCTTAGAATCTAAGAAGGGATTCAAAGATTTCAATTTACTACTTGGAGGCACACAGTGTTGGTTTTGGAGGCTACTGATGTCTTTCGTAAACTCTTGGGTTTGGACAATTTTAATTAAAACTGTCTCTGCATCATTCAACTCCTCAGCACTCAGTGGACCTGTTTTTCTTACTTCACCCTTTCGGTTCTTGACAAACCTGAAAATATAACTCAAAACACGAATAATTTTACTATAATTGTTACTTATTTCTAGTAACCTCTCTAAAAAACTAGAATTTTTACAAATAGAAAGGTTAATTATTGGATCTTCATTCAGTTCAGAGTTCCTTGCAGTTCCTTTCATCTCAAGAAGATATTCACCCTCTGTGACACCAGGATTGTCACTGAAGTTTGGCCAGTTACTAGAATAAAGAAAAGATGGTCCATTCCACCAAGTATCCAATTGTTGGATCTTAGAAGGAAAAACACCTCGTGAAATCAAGTCTGCAGGATTCTCAGTAGTATTCACATAATGCCACTGGAAGTCCTTAGTATACTCTTGAATTCTAGTGACTCGATTAGCCACAAAAACCTTAAGCGATATAGGTGGAGTTTTGATCCAAGCAAGCACCACGGTGGAATCCGAGTACAAATGTACTCCATGAATGTCAAGTTGCAAGGATGACAGAACTTTGACGATAAGTCTTGAAAGTAGTTCAGCTGCACACAGCTCCAAACGGGGAATGCTTACTTCCTTGATTGGGGCCACTCGAGATTTGCTGCATAAGAGTGACACCTTAATCTCACCAGAAGTTGACAAAGATCTAATGTAGACTGCACAGCCGTACGCATCTTTTGATGCATCTCCGAAGCCTATAAGGTCTATTTTCACTGCTTTAGAACATAAAACATGACGCTCTACATTTAAATTTTTCAACTGACTCAGTTCAGAACTAAATTTTTCCCACTCTCTATTTAAGTGAAAGGGAACTTCATCGTCCCAATCAATTCTCAAAATCCATAACTTCTGCAAGAAAATCTTAGCTGTGATTATCAAGGGTCCTAAGAGACCTAAAGGGTCAAACAATCTGGATATGTCCGATAGCATTGTTCTTTTTGTTGCAGGACTCACAATTTGTTGAACACTAAAACTAAATGTATCCTTTTCAGGATTAAATTGTAATCCCAAAGTTTTCAATGTTGCTGAGTTAGGATTATCGAAATTGTATTCTCGGTCTGACGTTGGAACCTTTTGTAACAAAACAGGATTATTGGAGCTCCACTTATGAAGCTCCATACCAGCTGATTTTAACAAACGTATCAGCTGATCTTGTAATTCAATGGCAGAAGATAAATCCTCGGTACCACTAAGTATATCGTCGACGTAAAAATCCTTGCCAGCAGCAGCAGCTAAAGGATAATTGTCCTGCTCATCATAACATAACTGCTTTAGCACCCTGGTTGCCAAGTAAGGGGCACATTTGGTTCCGTAGGTAACCGTGAGCAACTTAAATACACTAATTTTTTCTTCTTCTAAACCTTTCCATAAAATACACTGTAAATCACACTGATCTGGATGTATCCAAATTTGACGATACATCTTTTTTATATCGGCGGTAAAAACTACAGAATGTTTTCGAAACCGCAACAAAATTGAAAATAAATCATCTTGGACGACAGATCCTGAATACAAATTGTCATTAAGTGATTGTCCAGATGACGTTGCCTCAGATGCATTAAAAACAACGCGTAACTTTGTAGTACTACTATCAGGCCTAAAAACGCCATGATGAGGCATAATGTACCTTGGAGTTTCACAAGTTGCCTGCATATGCCCTAATTTCTCATACTCAGTTAAAAATTCCCTGTATAATTGCATATACTCTGGTTCTCTTCTCAAACGTTGCCAAAGGGAATTAAATCTTTTAGTAGCAATATGTTTTGATTCACCTAATAATGGAGGTTCAATCTTAAACGGCATTTTAACAACATATCTCCCATCGTCATTTCTGAAATGTGTTTTCATGAAATGATCTTCACATATTAAACTCTCATCATTTTGTAATTTATTTCCCTCAATGTCTTCAATTTCCCAAAATTTCTTCATGGTATTGCTTAAATCATCATCAATTATTAAACCACAATGAATTTTTTGGCTATCTGAATCCGAAACACTGCCACTCGCTAAATATCCAAAAACACTGTTTTGAAAAAACAATTCTGAATTTGACAAATAGATTTTTTCTGGTCTCAACAAATGGTAAAACCATTTAGCACCAAGGAGACAATCAATTTTTTGGGGAACCATAAATCTATCAGCTAGATTTATATTAGAAGGAATTTGTTCTTCAACCTTTAGATATTTAACTGGCGTTAACTCAGTAATTTTATCTACAACAAGGAACTGAAATTCATGATTGAAACTCTTATCAACATTTGAAATTTCGGCAGTAACAAATTTGGTAACAGTCATTGAGGAATTATTTAAACACGATATTGTCACATTAATTTTTTCTTGTTTCAACCCTAATCTATTTGCACATTCCTTAGTCATAATATCTGACTGACTACCTGCATCAAGTAACCCTCTAACAGATTGAAAATTCCCACATTTATCACGAACATAAAATACAGCAGTGCTCAGCAATACAGTTCCATTTGGTTTATTTTTAACAGAACTAGTAGCCGAAAATGTCGATTGCACATTTTGATTGGCTACACTTGATGTTGGATGAAAAACATTGCTTTGTGGGTTAAGAGTAGATATCGAACCCTCTCCATTATTTGTTATTGCACTAGTTTCATTTTTACAACTCTCACTAGATTGATCAGATTCCCTGGGAAAATGAAGTAATTTATTGTGGGGTTTTTTACAAAAGCAGTTTCGCGCGTAACATTTTTTAACACTACAAGTCGGTGAAAGGCACTTGAAACATAAGTTATGAGCTTTTACAAATCCTACTCTATCACTGACAGACATTTTTTGGAAATCCTGACACTTAAATATTGAGTGATTATTATGACACATGATACACTTTGAATTAGCATTTGATAAAAATACTTTAGAAATATTTCTATTATTACGATTCTCAAAATTGCCCTTTCGAAATCTTGCTTGATCATTATTAACTACCGATCTAGAAAACGAACTACACTCAGTTTTAGTTCCGGTTTTAGAAGCTAAAAATAGATCACACTCCCTGCCTAACTCCTGAGGTGTAAAAAAGGATTCTCCTTGTTTAATACTTATATGACCTTTTAAATCTTGAGGAAGAGTGCTAAATATTTGATCGGAAATCATTAACTCACACAGTTGAGAAAATTCTTTCACTTTCCGAAGTTGAATGTAATACTCAAAACTTGAACTAACTCTTGAGGAAAATTGCACGTAATTTTCCGTTGGCAATTTCAGTGCATTTTTGAACTGTTTTAGGCAATCTTGAGGAGTTGGCTGAAATTCTTTTAAGACAATAGCTTTCAATTTTTCATAATCACACAATTCTTCTTCTTTTACATGAATCATTAGATTGCCGATTCTATCACCCAAAATATTTAATAAAATTTCTGCTTTAAATTCCTCACTCACTTCTTTTGTTTTAAACGCTTTCTCAAGCGAGTTGAAAAAAAGATTAAAACATTCAACATTTTTCGGAACTGGAATCGTCAATATTTTTATACTCTTAATTAAATTCTCTAAATTAAAATTTACTTCACTGCCATTATGCACTTTATTTTCACAAGAAGCTGATTTGAGCTTTAGAAGTTCAATCTCTTTGTCAATACGCAAAAGCGAAAGTTTCTCTAATTCTAATTTTTGTTCATTTAAACGTCTTTCATTTTCAGCTTGTTCTGATTTTTTACGCCTTTCATCCAAAATATCTACAATTATATTTTTCACAACATCATTATTTACATTATAAACGCTACTCTCCTCAATTAAACTAATAAGTTCAACTATTTTAATGGTGGGTGGAAATTGAATATTTAGTTCAGAACACAAAGTTTTTAACTCATCCTTTTTTAAACTGCTCAGAGACATGATGGAAAATATGTAATAATCACTTTAACAATAACACAATTTTCACTTTCGAATCGAAATTAAAGGAGAGTTACATACCTTCTATTAAGATAATCCACAGAGAAATCACTACACTTTTTGCTTTGATACTCGCACACTTTCAATTTTAAAAACACTAACACAGTTCACTCTTGTGTTTCACTAATGATGCACAAATGAATGTAGTAACAAAGCACACACTGCAAACCCGATCACACTGAATCTTGCTGAATCACTTGCTGAATTCTTCTCCGGCTCGACGGACCACATGAATATAATTGTCACACAAGACAATTCGGTTGTAAACATTATTTTATTTCTTTGCACATTTATAATCAATTTTTACCGTTACAGTTTAGGACGCCACACTCAAAACGGGCGCCATTTCCACACACACACACAAGCGTTAGTTTTCCCTCGTTCAACATGACAAAAACGCCATCTACCGGCGTAAACCTCAACAGGCTTGATATCTGGTAAAGCTTCAAGAACATTATCTACATAGTCTGAATAAGATGATTTTGATAACCTCAAAAACCGTCTATTTCTAATAAGTATCCTACCTGAAGTGGTTCTTATTTTGTATGATCGGGGATTATCTGTTTTTGAAATAATAGTAGCAGGCTCCCACAATTTAGTTTTAACATTCTGGACAGTAATTTTGTCACCTGGTTTAAGCTCTTTTAATATCTTTGAAAATCTATCGTAGTACAACTTTTGAGTTTGTTGCGCTTTAGCAACCTGATGCTGACATCACCGAAGATCTCAGGATTAAGCAGTTTATTGCTGACAGGTAGCTTAGTCCTTAAATGTCTGTTAAACATAAGCTGTGCAGGTGATAACCCTAAACCCGATATTGGAGTGTTTCTATATTCAAGTAGCCCTATAGTGGGTCTTCGATTATCTTCAGATGCTTTTTTAAAAATCGCTTTAGTAATACCCACTGCTTTTTCTACCATTCCATTACTCTGAGAGAAATTTGGACTAATAAACATAATTCTATATCCCACTCCTTCCCAAGGTTTTTAAAAGTAAAGCTATTAAAGGGTACATTATCACACACTATTACTTCAGGGATTCCCAACCGGGAAAAAATCTCTTCTAATTTAAGAATAATTTCTTCACTGGTCTTATTAGCAATTTTCGCAACCTCAATCCACTTTGAGAAGTAGTCAACTACAACTAGGTAATCTGAGTTATTTAGATACATAAGGTCTACACCTATTCTTTCGAAGGGCCTTTTAAGAGCATCGTGAGGTTCAAGAGGCTCTTTCATTTGAGATTTTTGAAATTTCTCGCACACATTGCAGTTGTAAATAAGATCCTCTATATCTTTAGTGATGTTTGGCCAATACATTATTTCTCTCGCTCTGGCTTTACACTTTGTGATGCCTAAGTGAGCTTCATGAATGAGGTATAGCATATCGCATCGAAAGAGTATCGCGTAATTACATCGATGTATGTTCGAACCGGTGTCCGGAACAGGAGGTGTGGGGTTCGAACCCCACACCCTGCGTGGATGTGCTCGATACTACGTGCAGTTTTCAAGTAGTATAGCACGTAGTTTAGCACATGCTATCAGTTGCATGACGCTGGCCACAATCTCGATATTTCGTACAACCTGTACCATTTTTTTTTTAAACTCCACGCACAGGTTATGCGAAATAACAACTGGGGAAGTACTAGGTCATGTTCTTCTTGTACAGTACCTACGAACAAGACGTCCCATTCGAATTGTCGCACGGTAAACTGCGCACGCGTGACGCCGTTTTTTTAAGTAGTGCGAAATAAAAGTTAAAAAATTCCTCGACTAAAACTCGAGTGATGTTTCAGGCTTTAAACTTACTTTTAAGGCGCATGCGCATCGGCGACTTTCTGACGTCATGGCGTTCCATGCTTAAAATCCAATAGTCGTCTGCTGAATTGCGCAATCGGGAGTCTTTGCATTTCTCTCACAAAGAATGGCAACGGCGCTGTTTCCCGCCGTCGGTTGCCACGGCAACCACGACGCGTTCCGACAGACGATCTTTTATTTTGTTTGAAGTTATTTTAAGTTTCGATTCCTCTTTAATTATTTTTTT
>CM063507.1:50332670-50352670 GCA_032207245.1 Pardosa pseudoannulata | reverse complement strand
CTGTGGTATGAAATGTATTTATACCTAATTATTTTAGAATATGATCGACAATAGAAGGTAACCTTTACTCGCTTTGAATTTTTTAAACTGTAACTCGTTAAGAATCCAATAAGGATGCTCTATGAATTCCATGTCATTCAATGTTAAAAGGTATGAAAATAATTCAGACGATAGTTAAATGATTTAATATAAGAAATGATTCAATGAGATGGTTAAAGGAATGAAGTCAGAAATCTAGAAAAAAAAATGTTATTTTTGGAGGTGTGGATTTCGACCATTTTAAAGACGACAGTATTTTTCGCTGTGGTATGAAATGTATTTATACCTAATTATTTCAGAATATGATCGACAATAGAAGGTAACCTTTACTCGGTTTGATATTTTTTAACCGTAACTCGTTAAGAATATAATATGGATGCTCTATGCATTCCATATCATTCAATGTTAAAAGGTATGAAAATAATTCAGACGATAGTTAAATGATTTAATATAAGAAATGATTCAATGAGATGGTTAAAGGAATTAAGTCTGAAAGCTACAAAAAAAATGCTATTTTTGAAGTGTTGGATTTCGATCATTTTAAAGACGACAGTATTTTTCGCTCTGGTATGAAATGTATTTATACCTAATTATTTTAGAATATGATCGACAATAGAAGGTAAACTTTACTCGCTTTGAATTTTTTAAACCGTAACTCGTTAAGAATCCAATAAGTATGCTCTATGCATTCCATGTCATTCAATGTTAAAAGGTATGAAAATAATTCATACGATAGTTAAATGATTTAATATAAGAAATGATTCAATGAGATGGTTAAAGGAATGAAATCAGAAATCTAGAAAAAAAAGGCTATTTTTGATGGGGTGGATTTCGATAATTTTAAAGACGACAGTATTTTTCGCTGAGGTATGAAATGTATTTATACCTAATTATTTTAGAATATGATCGAAAATAGAAGGTAACCTTTACTCGGTTTGATATTTATTAACCGTAACTCGTAAAGAATCCAATATGGATGCTCTATGCATTCCATATCATTCAATGTTAAAAGGTATGAAAATAATTCACACGATAGTTAAATGATTTAATATAAGAAATAATTCAATGAGATGGTTAAAGGAATGAAATCAGAAATCTAGAAAAAAAAAATGCTATTTTTGATGGGGTAGAATTCGACCGTTTTAAAGACGACAGTATTTTTCGCTGAGGTATGAAATGTATTTATACCAAATTATTTTAGAATATGATCGACAATAGAAGGTAACCTTTACTCGGTTTGATATTTATTAACCGTAACTCGTAAAGAATCCAATATGGATGCTCTATGCATTCCATATCATTCAATGTTAAAAGGTATGAAAATAATTCAGACGATAGTTAAATGATTTAATATAAGAAATGATTCAATGAGATGGTTAAAGGAATGAAGTCAGAAATCTAGAAAAAAAAATGTTATTTTTGGAGGTGTGGATTTCGACCATTTTAAAGACGACAGTATTTTTCGCTGTGGTATGAAATGTATTTATACCAAATTATTTTAGAATATGATCGACAATAGAAGGTAACCTTTACTCGGTTTGATATTTATTAACCGTAACTCGTAAAGAATCCAATATGGATGCTCTATGCATTCCATATCATTCAATGTTAAAAGGCATGAAAATAATTCACACGATAGTTAAATGATTTAATATAAGAAATGATTCAATGAGATGATTAAAGGAATGAAGTCAGAAATCTAGAAAAAAAAAAAATGTTATTTTTGGAGGTGTGGATTTCGACTAATTTAAAGACGACAGTATTTTTCGCTGTGGTATGAAATGTATTTATACTTAATTATTTTAGAATATGTTCGACACTACTAAAAGGAACACTTTACTCGCTTTGAATTTTTTAAACTGTAACTCGTTAAGAATCCAATAAGGATGCTCTATGAATTCCATGTCATTCAATGTTAAAAGGTGTGAAAATAATTCAGACGATAGTTAAATGATTCAATATATTAAATGATTCAATGAGATGCTTAAAGGAATGAAGTCAGAAATGTAGAAAAAAAAATGTTATTTTTGGAGGTGTGGATTTCGACTAATTTAAAGACGACAGTATTTTTCGCTGTGGTATGAAATGTATTTATACTTAATTATTTTAGAATATGTTCGACAATAGAAGGTAACCTTTACTCGGTTTGATATTTATTAACCGTAACTCGTAAAGAATCCAATATGGATGCTCTATGCATTCCATATCATTCAATGTTAAAAGGTATGAAAATAATTCACACGATAGTTAAATGATTTAATATAAGAAATGATTCAATGAGATGATTAAAGGAATGAAGTAAGAAAGCTACAAAAAGAATGCTATTTTTGAAGGGGTGATTTCGACCATTTTAAAGACGACAGTATTTTTCGCTGTGGTATGAAATGTATTATACCTAATTATTTTAGAATATATCGACAATAGAAGGTAACCTTTACTCGGTTTGATATTTTTAAACCGTAACTCGTTAAGAATCCAATATGGATGCTCTATGCATTCCATATCATTCAATGTTAAAAGGTATGAAAATAATTCACACGATAGTTAAATGATTTAATATAAGAAATGATTCAATGAGATGGTTAAAGGAATGAAGTAAGAAATCTAGAAAATAAAATGTTATATTTGGAGGTGTTTATTTCGACCATTTTAAAGACGACAGTATTTTTCGCTGTGGTATGAAATGTATTTATACCTAATTATTTTAGAATATGATCGACACTACTAAAAGGTAAACTTTACTCGCTTTGAATTTTTTAAACCGTAACTCGTTAAGAATCCAATAAGTATGCTCTATGCATTCCATGTCATTCAATGTTAAAAGGTATGAAAATAATTCATACGATAGTTAAATGATTTAATATAAGAAATGATTCAATGAGATGGTTAAAGGAATGAAGTCAGAAATGTAGAAAAAAAAATGTTATTTTTGGAGGTGTGGATTTCGACCATTTTAAAGACGACAGTATTTTTCGCTGTGGTATGAATTGTATTTATACCTAATTATTTCAGAATATGATCGACAATAGAAGGTAACCTTTACTCGGTTTGATATTTTTAAACCGTAACTCGCTAAGAATCCAATAAGTATGCTCTATGCATTCCATGTCATTCAATGTTAAAAGGTATGAAAATAATTCATACGATAGTTAAATGATTTAATATAAGAAATGATTCAATGAGATGGTTAAAGGAATGAAGTCAGAAATCTAGAAAAAAAAAATGTTATTTTTGGAGGTGTGGATTTCGACCATTTTAAAGACGACAGTATTTTTCGCTGTGGTATGAAATGTATTTATACCTAATTATTTTAGAATATGATCGACAATAGAAGGTAACCTTTACTCGGTTTGATATTTTTTAACCGTAACTCGTTAAGAATCCAATAATGGATGCTCTATGCATTCCATATCATTCAATGTTAAAAGGTATGAAAATAATTCAGACGATAGTTAAATGATTCAATATATTAAATGATTCAATGAGATGCTTAAAGGAATGAAGTCAGAAATCTAGAAAAAAAAAAATGTTTATTTTTGGAGGGGTGGATTTCGACCATTTTAAAGACGACAGTATTTTTTCGCTGTGGTATGAAATGTATTTATACCTAATTATTTTAGAATATGATCGACACTAGAATGTAAGCTTTACTCGGTTTGATATTTTTTAACCGTAACTCGTTAAGAAACCAATATGGATGCTCTATGCACTCCATGTCATCCAATGTTAAAAGGTATGAAAATAATTCAGACGATAGTTAAATGATTTAATATAAGAAATGATTCAATGAGATGGTTAAAGGAATGAAGTCAGAAAGCTACAAAAAAAAAATGTTATTTTTGGAGGTGTGGATTTCGACCATTTTAAAGACGACAGTATTTTTCGCTATGGTATGAAATATATTTATACCAAATTATTTTAGAATATGATCGACAATAGAAGGTAACCTTTACTCGGTTTGATATTTATTAACCGTAACTCGTTAAGAATCCAATATGGATGCTCTATGCATTCCATATCATTCAATGTTAAAAGGTATGAAAATAATTCAGACGATAGTTAAATGATTTAATATAAGAAATGATTCAATGAGATGGTTAAAGGAATGAAGTCAGAAATCTAGAAAAAAAAGTTTTTATTTTTTGAGGTGTGGGTTTCGACCATTTTAAAGACGACAGTATTTTTCGCTGTGGTATGAAATGTATTTATACCTAATTATTTTAGAATATGATCGACAATAGAAGGTAACCTTTACTCGCTTTGAATGTTTTGACCCGTAACTCGTTAAGAATCCAATATGGATGCTCTATGCATTCCATGTCATTCAATGTTAAAAGGTATGAAAATAATTCACACGATAGTTAAATGATTTAATATAAGAAATGATTCAATGAGATGCTTAAAGGAATGAAGTCAGAAATGTAGAAAAAAAAATGTTATTTTTGGAGGTGTGGATTTCGACTAATTTAAAGACGACAGTATTTTTCGCTGTGGTATGAAATGTATTTATACTTAATTATTTTAGAATATGAACGACAATACTAAAAGGAACACTTTACTCGCTTTGAATTTTTTAAACTGTAACTCGTTAAGAATCCAATAAGGATGCTCTATGAATTCCATGTCATTCAATGTTAAAAGGTGTGAAAATAATTCAGACGATAGTTAAATGATTCAATATATTAAATGATTCAATGAGATGGTTAAAGGAATGAAGTCAGAAATCTAGAAAAAAAAATGTTATTTTTGGAGGTGTGGATTTCGACCATTTTAAAGACGATAGTATTTTTCGCTGTGGTATGAAATGTATTTATACCTAATTATTTTAGAATATGATCGACAATAGAAGGTAACCTTTACTCGGTTTGATATTTATTAACCGTAACTCGTTAAGAATCCAATATGGATGCTCTATGCATTCCATATCATTCAATGTTAAAAGGTATGAAAATAATTCAGACGATAGTTAAATGATTCAATATATTAAATGATTCAATGAGATGGTTAAAGGAATGAAGTCAGAAAGCTACAAAAAAAAAATGTTATTTTTGGAGGTGTGGATTTCGACCCTTTTAAAGACGACAGTATTTTTCGCTGAGGTATGAAATGTGATTATACCTAATTATTTTAGAATATGATCGAAAATAGAAGGTAACCTTTACTCGGTTTGATATTTATTAACCGTAACTCGTAAAGAATCCAATATGGATGCTCTATGCATTCCATATCATTCAATGTTAAAAGGTATGAAAATAATTCACACGATAGTTAAATGATTTAATATAAGAAATGATTCAATGAGATGGTTAAAGGAATGAAGTCAGAAATCTAGAAAAAAAAATGTTATTTTTGGAGGTGTGGATTTCGACTAATTTAAAGACGACAGTATTTTTCGCTGTGGTATGAAATGTATTTATACCTAATTATTTTAGAATATGATCGACACTACTAAAAGGTAAACATTACTCGCTTTGAATTTTTTAAACAGTAACTCGTTAAGAATCCAATAAGGATGCTCTAAGCATTCCATGTCATTCAATGTTAAAAGGTGTGAAAATAATTCACGCGATAGTTAAATGATTTAATATAAGAAATGATTCAATGAGATGGTTAAAGGAATGAAGTCAGAAATCTAGAAAAAAAAAAATGTTATTTTTGGAGGTGTGGATTTCGACCATTTTAAAGACGACAGTATTTTTCGCTGTGGTATGAAATGTATTTATACTTAATTATTTTAGAATATGTTCGACACTACTAAAAGGTACACTTTACTCGCTTTGAATTTTTTAAACTGTAACTCGTTAAGAATCCAATAAGGATGCTCTATGCATTCCATGTCATTCAATGTTAAAAGGTGTGAAAATAATTCACGCGATAGTTAAATGATTTAATATAAGAAATGATTCAATGCGATGATTAAAGGAATGAAGTCAGAAATCTAGAAAAAAAAAAAATGTATTTTTGGAGGTGTGGGTTCGACCATTTTAAAGACGACAGTATTTTTTCGCTGTGGTATGAAATGTATTTATACCTAATTATTTTAGAATATGATCGACAATAGAAGGTAACCTTTACTCGGTTTGATATTTTTAAACTGTAACTCGTTAAGAATCCAATAAGGATGCTCTATGCATTCCATGTCATTCAATGTTAAAAGGTGTAAAAATAATTCACGCGATAGTTAAATGATTTAATATAAGAAATGATTCAATGAGATGGTTAAAGGAATGAAGTCAGAAATCTAGAAAAAAAAAAATGTTATTTTTGGAGGTGTGGATTTCGACCATTTTAAAGACGACAGTATTTTTCGCTGTGGTATGAAATGTATTTATACTTAATTATTTTAGAATATGTTCGACACTACTAAAAGGTACACTTTACTCGCTTTGAATTTTTTAAACTGTAACTCGTTAAGAATCCAATAAGGATGCTCTATGCATTCCATGTCATTCAATGTTAAAAGGTGTGAAAATAATTCACGCGATAGTTAAATGATTTAATATAAGAAATGATTCAATGAGATGGTTAAAGGAATGAAGTCAGAAATCTAGAAAAAAAAAAATGTTATTTTTGGAGGTGTGGTTTCGACCATTTTTAAAGACGACAGTATTTTTCGCTGTGGTATGAAATGTATTTATACCTAATTATTTCAGAATATGATCGACAATAGAAGGTAACCTTTACTCGGTTTGATATTTTTTAACCGTAACTCGTTAAGAATCCAATAAGAATGCTCTATGCATTCCATGTCATTCAATGTTAAAAGGTATGAAAATAATTCACGCGATAGTTAAATGCTTTAATATAAGAAATGATTCAATGCGATGATTAAAGGAATGAAGTCAGAATACTAGAAAAAAAAAAATGTGTATTTTTTGGAGGTGTGGATTTCGACCATTTTAAAGACGACAGTATTTTTCGCTGTGGTATGAATTTTATTTATACCTAATTATTTCAGAATATGATCGACAATAGAAGGTAACCTTTACTCGGTTTGATATTTTTAAACCGTAACTCGCTAAGAATCCAATAAGTATGCTCTATGCATTCCATGTCATTCAATGTTAAAAGGTATGAAAATAATTCAGACGATAGTTAAATGATTTAATATAAGAAATGATTCAATGAGATGGTTAAAGGAATGAAGTCAGAATATCTAGAAAAAAAAAAATGTTATTTTTGGAGGTGTGGATTTCGACCATTTTAAAGACGACAGTATTTTTCGCTGTGGTATGAATTTTATTTATACCTAATTATTTCAGAATATGATCGACAATAGAAGGTAACCTTTACTCGGTTTGATATTTTTAAACCGTAACTCGCTAAGAATCCAATAAGTATGCTCTATGCATTCCATGTCATTCAATGTTAAAAGGTATGAAAATAATTCAGACGATAGTTAAATGATTTAATATAAGAAATGATTCAATGAGATGGTTAAAGGAATGAAGTCAGAATACTAGAAAAAAAAAAAATGTGTATTTTTGGAGGTGTGGATTTCGACCATTTTAAAGAGGACAGTATTTTTCGCTGTGGTATAAATTGTATTTATACCTAATTCTTTCAGAATATGATCGACAATAGAAGGTAACCTTTACTCGGTTTGATATTTTTAAACCGTAACTCGCTAAGAATCCAATAAGTATGCTCTATGCATTCCATGTCATTCAATGTTAAAAGGTATGAAAAATAATTCATACGATAGTTAAATGATTTAATATAAGAAATGATGCAATGAGATGGTTAAAGGAATGAAGTCAGAAATCTAGAAAAAAAAAATGTGTATTTTTGGAGGTGTGGGTTTCGACCATTTTAAAGACGACAGTATTTTTCGCTGTGGTATGAAATGTATTTATACCTAAATTATTTTAGAATATGATCGACAATAGAAGGTAACCTTTACTCGCTTTGAATTTTTTAAATTGTAACTCGTTAAGAATCCAATAAGGATGCTCTATGCATTCCATGTCATTCAATGTTAAAAGGTGTGAAAATAATTCATACGATAGTTAAATGATTCAATATAAGAAATGATTCAATGAGATGGTTAAAGGAATGAAGTCAGAATACTAGAAAAAAAAAATGTGTATTTTTGGAGGTGTGGATTTCGACCATTTTAAAGACGACAGTATTTTTCGCTATGGTATGAAATGTATTTATACCTAATTATTTTAGAATATGATCGACACTACTAAAAGGTAAACTTTACTCGCTTTGAATTTTTTAATTCGTAACTCGTTAAGAATCCAATAAGGATGCTCTATGAATTCCATGTCATTCAATGTTAAAAGGTATGAAAATAATTCAGACGATAGTTAAATGATTTAATATAAGAAATGATTCAATGAGATGGTTAAAGGAATGAAGTCAGAAATACTAGAAAAAAAAATGTGTATTTTTGGAGGTGTGGTTTCGACCATTTTAAAGACGACAGTATATTTTTCGCTGTGGTATGAAATGTATTTATACCTAATTATTTTAGAATATGATCGACAATAGAAGGTAACCTTTACTCGGTTTGATATTTTTTAACCGTAACTCGTTAAGAATCCAATAAGGATGCTCTATGCATTCCATGTCATTCAATGTTAAAAGGTATGAAAATAATTCAGACGATAGTTAAATGATTTAATATAAGAAATGATTCAATGAGATGGTTAAAGGAATGAAGTCAGAAATCTAGAAAAAAAAAATGTTATTTTTGGAGGTGGGGATTTCGACCATTTTAAAGACGACAGTATTTTTCGCTGTGGTATGAAATGTATTTATACCTAATTATTTTAGAATATGATCGACAATAGAAGGTAACCTTTACTCGGTTTGATATTTTTTAACCGTAACTCGTTAAGAAATCCAATAAGGATGCTCTATGCATTCCATATCATTCAATGTTAAAAGGTATGAAAATAATTCAGTCGATAGTTAAATGATTTAATATAAGAAATGATTCAATGAGATGGTTAAAGGAATGAAGTCAGAATACTAGAAAAAAAAAGTTTTTATTTTTTGAGGTGTGGGTTTCGACCATTTTAAAGACGACAGTATTTTTCGCTGTGGTATGAAATGTATTTATACCTAATTATTTTAGAATATGATCGACAATAGAAGGTAACCTTTACTCGGTTTGATATTTTTTAACCGTAACTCGTTAAGAATCCAATAAGGATGCTCTATGCATTCCATGTCATTCAATGTTAAAAGGTATGAAAATAATTCACGCGATAGTTAAATGATTTAATATAAGAAATGATTCAATGAGATGGTTAAAGGAATGAAGTCAGAAATCTAGAAAAAAAAAATGTTTTTATTTTTTGAGGTGTGGGTTTCGACCATTTTAAAGACGACAGTATTTTTCGCTGTGGTATGAAATGTATTTATACCTAATTATTTCAGAATATGATCGACAATAGAAGGTAACCTTTACTCGGTTTGATATTTTTTAACCGTAACTCGTTAAGAATCCAATATGGATGCTCTATGCATTCCATATCATTCAATGTTAAAAGGTATGAAAATAATTCACACGATAGTTAAATGATTTAATATAAGAAATGATTCAATGAGATGGTTAAAGGAATGAAGTCAGAAATCTAGAAAAAAAAAAATGTGTATTTTTTGGAGGTGTGGGTTTCGACCATTTTAAAGACGACAGTATTTTTTCGCTGTGGTATGAAATGTATTTATACCTAATTATTTTAGAATATGATCGACAATAGAAGGTAACCTTTACTCGGTTTGATATATATTAACCGTAACTCGTTAAGAATCCAATAAGGATGCTCTATGCATTCCATGTCATTAAAAATTAAAAGGTATGAAAATAATTCACACGATAGTTAAATGATTTAATATAAGAAATGATTCAATGAGATGGTTAAAGGAATGAAGTCAGAAATCTAGAAAATAAATGTTAATTTTGGAGGTGTGGATTTCGACCATTTCAAAGACGACAGTATTTTTCGCTGTGGTATGAAATGTATTTATACCTAATTATTTAAAATATGATCGATAATAGAAGGTAACCTTTACTCGCTTTGAATTTTTTAAACAGTAACTCGTTAAGAATCCAATAAGGATGCTCTAAGCATTCCATGTCATTCAATGTTAAAAGGTGTGAAAATAATTCAGTCGATAGTTAAATGATTTAATATAAGAAATGAATTCAATGAGATGGTTAAAGGAATGAAGTCAGAATACTAGAAAAAAAAAATGTGTATTTTTGGAGGTGTGGGTTTCGACCATTTTAAAGACGACAGTATTTTTTCGCTGTGGTATGAAATGTATTTATACCTAATTATTTAAAATATGATCGATAATAGAAGGTAACCTTTACTCGCTTTGAATTTTTTAAACAGTAACTCGTTAAGAATCCAATAAGGATGCTCTAAGCATTCCATGTCATTCAATGTTAAAAGGTGTGAAAATAATTCACGCGATAGTTAAATGATTTAATATAAGAAATGATTCAATGAGATGGTTAAAGGAATGAAGTCAGAAATCTAGAAAAAAAAAATGTGTATTTTTGGAGGTGTGGGTTTCGACCATTTTAAAGACGACAGTATTTTTCGCTGTGGTATGAAATGTATTTATACTTAATTATTTTAGAATATGTTCGACACTACTAAAAGGAACACTTTACTCGCTTTGAATTTTTTAAACTGTAACTCGTTAAGAATCCAATAAGGATGCTCTATGCATTCCATGTCATTCAATGTTAAAAGGTGTGAAAATAATTCAGACGATAGTTAAATGATTTAATATAAGAAATGATTCAATGAGATGGTTAAAGGAATGAAGTCAGAAATCTAGAAAAAAAAAATGTGTATTTTTGGAGGTGTGGGTTTCGACCATTTTAAAGACGACAGTATTTTTCGCTGTGGTATGAAATGTATTTTATACCTAATTATTTTAGAATATGATCGACAATAGAAGGTAACCTTTACTCGGTTTGATATTTTTAAACTGTAACTCGTTAAGAATCCAATAAGGATGCTCTATGAATTCCATGTCATTCAATGTTAAAAGGTGTGAAAATAATTCAGACGATAGTTAAATGATTTAATATAAGAAATGATTCAATGAGATGGTTAAAGGAATGAAGTCAGAAATGTAGAAAAAAAAAGTGTTTATTTTTTGAGGTGTGGGTTTCGACCATTTTAAAGACGACAGTATTTTTCGCTGTGGTATGAAATGTATTTATACCTAATTATTTCAGAATATGATCGACAATAGAAGGTAACCTTTACTCGGTTTGATATTTTTAAACCGTAACTCGTTAAGAATCCAATAAGAATGCTCTATGCATTCCATGTCATTCAATGTTAAAAGGTATGAAAATAATTCACGCGATAGTTAAATGCTTTAATATAAGAAATGATTCAATGCGATGATTAAAGGAATGAAGTCAGAAATCTAGAAAAAAAAATGTTATTTTTGGAGGTGTGGATTTCGACCATTTTAAAGACGACAGTATTTTTCGCTGTGGTAAGAAATGTATTTATACCTAATTATTTCAGAATATGATGGACAATAGAAGGTAACCTTTACTCGGTTTGATATTTTTTAACCGTAACTCGTTAAGTATATAGCATGGATGCTCTATGCATTCCATATCATTCAATGTTAAAAGGTATGAAAATAATTCAGACGATAGTTAAATGATTTAATATAAGAAATGATTCAATGAGATGGTTAAAGGAATGAAGTCAGAAATCTAGAAAAAAAAGTTTTTATTTTTTGAGGTGTGGGTTTCGACCATTTTAAAGACGACAGTATTTTTCGCTGTGGTATGAAATGTATTTATACCTAATTATTTTAGAATATGATCGACACTACTAAAAAGTAAACTTTACTCGCTTTGAATTTTTTAAACCGTAACTCGTTAAGAATCCAATAAGGATGCTCTATGCATTCCATGTCATTCAATGTTAAAAGGTATGAAAATAATTCAATTGATAGTTAAATGATTTAATATAAGAAATGATTCAATGAGATGGTTAAAGGAATGAAGTCAGAATACTAGAAAAAAAAAATGTGTATTTTTTGGAGGTGTGGGTTTCGACTAATTTAAAGACGACAGTATTTTTCGCTGTGGTATGAAATGTATTTATACTTAATTATTTTAGAATATGATCGACAATAGAAGGTAACCTTTACTCGGTTTGATATTTTTAAACCGTAACTCGTTAAGAATCCAATAAGTATGCTCTATGCATTCCATATCATTCAATGTTAAAAGGTATGAAAATAATTCAGTCGATAGTTAAATGATTTAATATAAGAAATGATTCAATGAGATGGTTAAAGGAATGAAGTCAGAATCTAGAAAAAAAAAATGTGTATTTTTGGAGGTGTGGGTTTCGACCATTTTAAAGACGACAGTATTTTTCGCTGTGGTATGAAATGTATTTATACCTAATTATTTTAGAATATGATCGACAATAGAAGGTAACCTTTACTCGGTTTGATATTTTTAAACCGTAACTCGTTAAGAATCCAATATGGATGCTCTATGCATTCCATGTCATTCAATGTTAAAAGGTATGAAAATAATTCAGACGATAGTTAAATGATTTAATATAAGAAATGATTCAATGAGATGGTTAAAGGAATGACGTCAGAAATCTAGGAAAAAAAAAATGTGTATTTTTGGAGGTGGGGATTTCGACCATTTTAAAGACGACAGTATTTTTCGCTGTGGTATGAAATGTATTCATACCTAATTATTTTAGAATATGATCGACAATAGAAGGTAACCTTTACTCGGTTTGATATTTTTTAACCGTAAATCGTTAAGAAACCAATATGGATGCTCTATGCACTCCATGTCATCCAATGTTAAAAGGTATGAAAATAATTCAGTCGATAGTTAAATGATTTAATATAAGAAATGAATTCAATGAGATGGTTAAAGGAATGAAGTCAGAAATCTAGGAAAAAAAAAATGTGTATTTTTGGAGGTGTGGATTTCGACCATTTTAAAGACGACAGTATTTTTCGCTGTGGTATGAAATGTATTTATACCAAATTATTTTAGAATATGATCGACAATAGAAGGTAACCTTTACTCGGTTTGATATTTTTTAACCGTAAATCGTTAAGAAACCAATATGGATGCTCTATGCATTCCATATCATTCAATGTTAAAAGGTATGAAAATAATTCAGTCGATAGTTAAATGATTTAATATAAGAAATGATTCAATGAGATGGTTAAAGGAATGAAGTCAGAAATCTAGGAAAAAAAAAATGTGTATTTTTGGAGGTGTGGATTTCGACCATTTTAAAGACGACAGTATTTTTCGCTGTGGTATAAATTGTATTCATACCTAATTATTTTAGAATATGATCGACAATAGAAGGTAACCTTTACTCGCTTTGAATTTTTTAAACAGTAACTCGTTAAGAATATAATATGGATGCTATATGCATTCCATATCATTCAATGTTAAAAGGTATGAAAATAATTCAGACGATAGTTAAATGATTTAATATAAGAAATGATTCAATGAGATAGTTAAAGGAATGAAATCAGAAATCTAGGAAAAAAAAAATGTGTATTTTTGGAGGTGTGGATTTCGACCATTTTAAAGACGACAGTATTTTTCGCTGTGGTATGAAATGTATTTATACCTAATTATTTAAAATATGATCGACAATAGAAGGTAACATTTACTCGGTTTGATATTTATTAACCGTAACTCGTAAAGAATCCAATATGGATGCTCTATGCATTCCATATCATTCAATGTTAAAAGGTATGAAAATAATTCAGACGATAGTTAAATGATTTAATATAAGAAATGATTCAATGAGATGGTTAAAGGAATGAAGTCAGAAATCTAGAAAAAAAAATGTTATTTTTGGAGGTGTGGATTTCGACCATTTTAAAGACGACAGTATTTTTCGCTGTGGTAAGAAATGTATTTATACCTAATTATTTCAGAATATGATTGACAATAGAAGGTAACCTTTACTCGGTTTGATATTTTTTAACCGTAACTCGTTAAGAATATAATATGGATGCTCTATGCATTCCATATCATTCAATATTAAAAGGTATGAAAATAATTCAGACGATAGTTAAATGATTTAATATAAGAAATAATTCAATGAGATGGTTAAAGGAATGAAATCAGAAATCTAAAAAAAAAAATGCTATTTTTGGAGGTGTGGGGTTTCGACCGTTTTAAAGACGACAGTATTTTTCGCTGTGGTAAGAAATGTATTTATACTTAATTATTTCAGAATATGATTGACAATAGAAGGTAACCTTTACTCGGTTTGATATTTTTTAACCGTAACTCGTTAAGAATATAATATGGATGCTCTATGCATTCCATATCATTCAATATTAAAAGGTATGAAAATAATTCAGACGATAGTTAAATGATTTAATATAAGAAATAATTCAATGAGATGGTTAAAGGAATGAAATCAGAAATCTAGAAAAAAAAAATGCTATTTTTGGAGGTGTGGATTTCGACCATTTTAAAGACGACAGTATTTTTTCGCTGAGGTATGAAATGTATTTATACCAAATTATTTTAGAATATGATCGACAATAGAAGGTAACCTTTACTCGGTTTGATATTTATTAACCGTAACTCGTAAAGAATCCAATATGGATGCTCTATGCATTCCATATCATTCAATGTTAAAAGGCATGAAAATAATTCAGACGATAGTTAAATGATTTAATATAAGAAATGATTCAATGAGATGGTTAAAGGAAATGAAGTCAGAAATCTAGAAAAAAAAAATGTGTATTTTTGGAGGTGTGGATTTCGACCATTTTAAAGACCACAGTATTTTTCGCTGAGGTATGAAATGTATTTATACCTAATTAATTTAGAATATGATCGACAATAGAAGGTAACCTTTACTCGGTTTGATATATATTAACCGTAACTCGTAAAGAATCCAATAAGGATGCTCTATGCATTCCATGTCATTCAATGTTAAAAGGTATGAAAATAATTCAGACGATAGTTAAATGATTTAATATAAGAAATGATTCAATGCGATGATTAAAGGAATGAAGTCAGAAATCTAGAAAAAAAATGTTATTTTTCTAGGTGTGGATTTCGACCATTTTAAAGACGACAGTATTTTTCGCTGTGGTAAGAAATATATTTATACCTAATTATTTCAGAATATGATTGACAATAGAAGGTAACCTTTACTCGCTTTGAATTATTTAAACCGTAACTCGTTAAGAATCCAATAAGAATGCTCTATGCATTCCATGTCATTCAATGTTAAAAGGTATGAAAATAATTCGGACGATAGTTAAATGATTTAATATAAGAAATGATTCAATGAGATGGTTAAAGGAATGAAGTCCGAAATCTAGAAAAAAAAATGTGTATTTTTGGAGGTGTGGATTTTCGACCATTTTAAAGCCGACAGTATTTTTCGCTGTGGTATGAAATGTATTATACCTAATTATTTCAGAATATGATTGACAATAGAAGGTAACCTTTACTCGGTTTGATATTTTTTAACCGTAACTCGTTAAGAATATAATATGGATGCTCTATGCATTCCATATCATTCAATGTTAAAAGGTATGAAAATAATTCGGACGATAGTTAAATGATTTAATATAAGAAATGATTCAATGAGATGGTTAAAGGAATGAAGTCAGAAATCTAGAAAAAAAATGTTATTTTTGGAGGTGTGGAATTCGTCCATTTTAAAGACGACAGTATTTTTCGCTGCGGTATGAAATGTATTTATACCTAATTATTTTAGAATATAGATCGACAATAGAAGGTAACCTTTACTCGGTTTGATATTTTTTAACCGTAACTCGTTTAGAATCCAATAAGGATGCTCTAAGCATTCCATATCATTCAATGTTAAAAGGTATGAAAATAATTCGGACGATAGTTAAATGATTTAATATAAGAAATGATTCAATGAGATGGTTAAAGGAATGAAGTCAGAAATCTAGAAAAAAAAATGTTATTTTTGGAGGTGTGGATTTCGATCATTTTAAAGACGACAGTATTTTTCGCTCTGGTATGAAATGTATTTATACCTAATTATTTTAGAATATGATCGAAAATAGAAGGTAACCTTTACTCGGTTTGATATTTTTTAACCGTAACTCGTTAAGTATATAGCATGGATGCTCTATGCATTCCATATCATTCAATGTTAAAATATATAAAAATAATTCAGACGATAGTTAAATGATTTAATATAAGAAATGATTTAATGAAATGGTTAAAGGAATGAAATCAGAAATCTAGGAAAAAAAAAATGTGTATTTTTGGAGGTGTGGATTTCGACCATTTTAAAGACGACAGTATTTTTCGCTGTGGTATGAAATGTATTTATACCTAATTATTTTAGAATATGATCGACAATAGAAGGTAACCTTTACTCGGTTTGATATTTATTAACCGTAACTCGTAAAGAATCCAATATGGATGCTCTATGCATTCCATATCATTCAATGTTAAAAGGTATGAAAATAATTCACACGATAGTTAAATGATTTAATATAAGAAATGATTCAATGAGATGGTTAAAGGAATGAAGTCAGAAATCTAGAAAAAAAAAATGTTATTTTTGGAGGTGTGGATTTCGACCATTTTAAAGACGACAGTATTTTTCGCTGTGGTATGAAATGTATTCATACCTAAATTATTTTAGAATATGATCGACAATAGAAGGTAACCTTTTACTCGGTTTGATATTTTTAAACCGTAACTCGTTAAGAATCCAATATGGATGCTCTATGCATTCCATATCATTCAATGTTAAAAGGCATGAAAATAATTCACACGATAGTTAAATGATTTAATATAAGAAATGATTCAATGAGATGGTTAAAGGAATGAAGTAAGAAATCTAGAAAATAAAATGTTATATTTGGAGGTGTTTATTTCGACCATTTTAAAGACGACAGTATTTTTCGCTGTGGTATGAAATGTATTTATACCTAATTCTTTTAGAATATGATCGACAATAGAAGGTAACCTTTACTCGGTTTGATATTTTTTAACCGTAACTCGTTAAGAATCCAATATGGATGCTCTATGCATTCCATATAATTCAATGTTAAAAGGTATGAAAATAATTCAGACGATAGTTAAATGATTTAATATAAGAAATGATGCAATGAGATGGTTAAAGGAATGAAATCAGAAATCTAGAAAAAAAAAATGTGTATTTTTGGAAGGTGTGGATTTCGACCCTTTTAAAGACGACAGTATTTTTCGCTGAGGTATGAAATGTGATTATACCTAATTATTTTAGAATATGATCGAAAATAGAAGGTAACCTTTACTCGGTTTGATATTTATTAACCGTAACTCGTAAAGAATCCAATATGGATGCTTTACGCATTCCATATCATTCAATGTTAAAAGGTATGAAAATAATTCACACGATAGTTAAATGATTTAATATAAGAAATGATTCAATGAGATGGATAAAGGAATGAAGTAAGAAATCTAGGAAAAAAAAAATGTGTATTTTTGGAGGTGTGGATTTCGACCATTTTAAAGACGACAGTATTTTTCGCTGTGGTATGAAATGTATTCATACCTAATTATTTTAGAATATGATCGACAATAGAAGGTAACCTTTACTCGGTTTGATATTTTTTAACCGTAAATCGTTAAGAAACCAATATGGATGCTCTATGCATTCCATGTCATTCAATGTTAAAAGGTGTGAAAATAATTCAGACGATAGTTAAATGATTCAATATAAGAAATGATTCAATGAGATGATTAAAGGAATGAAGTCAGAAATCTAGAAAAAAAATGTTATTTTTCTAGGTGTGGATTTCGACCATTTTAAAGCCGACAGTATTTTTCGCTGTGGTATGAAATGTATTTATACTAAATTATTTTAGAATATGATCGACACTAGATGGTAAGCTTTACTCGGTTTGATATTTTTTAACCGTAAATCGTTAAGAAACCAATATGGATGCTCTATGCATTCCATGTCATTCAATGTTAAAAGGTATGAAAATAATTCAGACGATAGTTAAATGATTTAATATAAGAAATGATTCAATGAGATGGTTAAAGGAATGAAATCAGAAATCTAGGAAAAAAAAAATGTGTATTTTTCTAGGTGTGGATTTCGACCATTTTAAAGACGACAGTATTTTTCGCTGAGGTATGAAATGTATTTATACCAAATTATTTTAGAATATGATCGACAATAGAAGGTAACCTTTACTCGGTTTGATATTTATTAACCGTAACTCGTAAAGAATCCAATATGGATGCTCTATGCATTCCATATCATTCAATGTTAAAAGGTATGAAAATAATTCGGACGATAGTTAAATGATTTAATATAAGAAATGATTCAATGAGATGGTTAAAGGAATGAAGTCAGAAATCTAGAAAAAAAAATGTTATTTTTGGAGGTGTGGATTTCGACCATGTTAAAGACGACAGTATTTTTCGCTGTGGTATGAAATGTATTTATACCTAATTATTTTAGAATATGATCGACAATAGAAGGTAACCTTTACTCGGTTTGATATTTATTAACCGTAACTCGTAAAGAATCCAATATGGATGCTCTATGCATTCCATATCATTCAATGTTAAAAGGTATGAAAATAATTCACACGATAGTTAAATGATTTAATATAAGAAATGATTCAATGAGATGGTTAAAGGAATGAAGTCAGAAATCTAGAAAAAAAAATGTTATTTTTGGAGGTGTGGATTTCGACCATTTTAAAGACGACAGTATTTTTCGCTGTGGTATAAAATCTATTTATACCTAATTATTTTAGAATATGATCGATAATAGAAGGTAACCTTTACTCGCTTTGAATTTTTTAAACAGTAACTCGTTAAGAATATAATATGGATGCTATATGCATTCCATATCATTCAATGTTAAAAGGTATGAAAATAATTCAGACGATAGTTAAATGATTTAATATAAGAAATGATTCAATGAGATAGTTAAAGGAATGAAATCAGAAATCTAGAAAATAAATATTATTTTTGGAGGTGTGGATTTCGACCATTTTAAAGACGACAGTATTTTTCGCTGAGGTATGAAATGTATTTATACCTAATTATTTTAGAATATGATCGACAATAGAAGGTAACCTTTACTCGGTTTGATATATATTAACCGTAACTCGTAAAGAATCCAATAAGGATGCTCTATGCATTCCATGTCATTCAATGTTAAAAGGTATGAAAATAATTCAGACGATAGTTAAATGATTTAATATAAGAAATGATTCAATGAGATGGTTAAAGGAATGAAGTCAGAAATCTAGAAAAAAAAATGTTATTTTTGGAGGTGTGGATTTCGACCATTTTAAAGACGACAGTATTTTTCGCTGTGGTATGAAATGTATTTATACCTAATTATTTCAGAATATGATCGATAATAGAAGGTAACCTTTACTCGCTTTGAATTTTTTAAATTGTAACTCGTTAAGAATCCAATAAGGATGCTCTATGCATTCCATGTCATTCAATGTTAAAAGGTATGAAAATAATTCAGACGATAGTTAAATGATTTAATATAAGAAATGATTCAATGAGATGGTTAAAGGAATGAAGTCAGAAATCTAGAAAAAAAAATGTTATTTTTGGAGGTGTGGATTTCGACCATTTTAAAGACGACAGTATTTTTCGCTGTGGTATGAAATGTATTTATACTTAATTATTTCAGAATATGATCGACAATAGAAGGTAACCTTTACTCGGTTTGATATTTTTAAACCGTAACTCGCTAAGAATCCAATAAGTATGCTCTATGCATTCCATGTCATTCAATGTTAAAAGGTATGAAAATAATTCATACGATAGTTAAATGATTTAATATAAGAAATGATTCAATGAGATGGTTAAAGGAATGAAGTCAGAAATCTAGAAAAAAAAATGTTATTTTTGGAGGTGTGGATTTCGACCATTTTAAAGACGACAGTATTTTTCGCTGTGGTATGAAATG
>CM063507.1:50310070-50332570 GCA_032207245.1 Pardosa pseudoannulata | reverse complement strand
TTATGCAGGTTATTAAAAAAAGTAAGAAAAATTGAATAAATATTTTAAAGTAATAAAAATTTTAATTTTCAATTATCGTAGTAAATAATTTCATAGATTATATAAAATATTCCAGTATAAGTTATGTTTCATTATATTTTTTAGTCTATATCAGATAAGGTATATTTTAAAGTGCAGAAAGAATTGAAAAATTTTATGCACACAGTTAAAGGTGTTCAAGGCTGAGTCTAATAAAGTGAAAAAGCATTTTGCACGTAAATATTTAATATATGTTTATTGCCATTATGACCATAGAATTAAAATTATCAACATCTCTTAGAATATAATACCACAAAAAGAAAATACCTTTTATATCAGTATGAGCTGTTTAACTTAAAAACAAAGTATAAAAAAAAAAATACTGAAATTCTGCAATGTAGGGTCAATAAAAATTTTATTCTAATAACTAGATATGAAAAGAATAGATATAAATATGGAAACCATCATGCATAAAGTAATGAAATAGAATAAACATGAATGTAAGTATTCATTTTTTTCCTGTTGAATGACCTAGCAAACATATTTTTAGTTCATTGTCAATAAATAATCCAATATTTTTTTATATAAGTAGATAATATATTACAATGAAGTAATATTTAAATAATTTTTGACGCACTTTTGACGCACTTTGATCCTTTCGATAAGGCAGAAGTACTTGCTAATACCTTCCAAAATCAATTTGCTCCCAATGCGGACATAGTGGACGTTGCTCACGACTCCCATGTTAACGATGTTGTTAATAACTTCTTCTCCTCCCCCCCAACCTATATTATTCCCAAAACTGATATTTACGAAGTCAGGGAAGTAATTAAATCTCTTAAAAACTCTAAATCCCCTGGCTTAGACAATATTCCCAATAGAGCAATTAAAAACTTCCCTCCTAATATCCTAATCTATCTCACTGCCATTATAAATTATATTCTTAAATTTAAATATTTTCCCCAATACTGGAAAACAGCAATAATCTGTCCCATCCCGAAAACTACCCATAATAGAAACCTTCCCGAAAATTATCGCCCCATAAGTTTATTGAGTTCTCTCAGTAAAATTACCGAGCGTATTATACTGTGCCGACTACAGACACACCTAGATTTAAACGACAGTCTCATTCCAGAGCAATTCGGTTTCAGACGTAACCATAGCACAACACACCAGTTGCTTCGAGTTGTAGAATTCGCCAGCGAAGGTCTACAAAACAAGAAGCCAACTGCCGCACTCTTTTTAGATATTGCAAAGGCCTTTGACCGCATCACACACGATGGACTTATGTACAAACTAATTCAGCTCCGTGTGCCTGATGCACTAATACACTTATTAAGACACTACCTTTGCAATAGATATTTTAAAGTCCGTATCAACAACACCTTTTCTAACGATAAAAACATCACCGCCGGAGTCCAACAGGGCTCAATTCTAGGACCTACTCTTTTTAACATTTATATCAACGACATTCCCAGATCTGATCTCACTAATCTTGCACTTTACGCCGATGATACGGCAATTTACACTTCTGCACATCACATTAATAGTGTAGCTTCTTACATTCAACACCACTTATATGCTCTGGAAACATGGTTCACACACTGGAAGATTAAAATAAATCCTAGCAAATGCCAGGCAATTTATTTTAGTCGTTCCTTTAAACTTCCTCCTCGGCTTCAGTTGTACGGCGAGGTAATTGAATGGGAGAACTCGGTTAAATACTTAGGTATTACTATAGATAAAAGGCTAACCTTTAAACCCCATATAGTAAATATTAAAAATAAAATTATTGCTAGGAAAGTTGAGCTTCGTTCACTACTTTTCGGCCCTCATTTATCTCTTAGAAACAAAGTATTACTGTACAAAACAGTAATACTGCCCGCTGCAACTTACGCAGCACCGGTCTGGTCTTTTGCGTTCCCAGCTAACTTAGATTTATTAAATAAAGCTCATAACAAACTCCTGAGAGGAATAGCAAGAGCTCCGCGCTTCTTACGTAACGATATTATCCGTAGGGACTTAAACATCTTAACCTTTAAAGAAATTTGTCAAAATATCTCCATTAAATTTTACAATAACATTAATAATATAAATAATGAAATCATTGCCGAACTCCCTGACTATGATTTCAGGGAAAACTCTAATAGAAAACGGCCCAGAGCCGCAATGCTTCCCTGAAATCATAGTGTATTCCAAATTCACTTAGATTTTTCTAAGTTATTCAAAATTCTTAACTTATAATTATTTCCTCGCGCCGAATTTAGATGGCGCCACTATGACTCTTGCTTATCCTCATTTCAAGTTAGCATTTCCTTACTATCTTTTCATCCTTCCTTTTCCCGCTGTCCCTAATTTCTCTCCCTCTCTTTTTATTTTTTAATTTTAATTTTTTATATTAAACAAACAAAAAAAAAAAAAAAAAAAAAACAAAAAAAAAAAAAAAAAAAAAAAAAAAAAAATTTGTATGTATATATATTCATATATATACTTTAAAAAACTCCAAAAAAAATTTTTAAAATTTTATAAAATCAGATGCTTGCATCTAAAAAAAATATCTCTCTATCCTTTTTAAACTTCCTACTCTCCTTAGTACTTTCCCCCCTTTTTATGACTTTTATTTTGCTATCAAGGGCCTATTGTTTCTTAACCTAATTGTAATTCTATCCTTATTATATTGTTTTCTTATATTATGTAAAACCCATTTCCTGATGCTCACCCTGCTAGAGACAAAACAATCTCACTATGGGGGATACAGCTCTATAGCTAAGGCGCCCCGAATAAGCTTCTACTCGAGCAAATTAAATAATTCTTTTTGTCTATTGAATAATAATGATCAAGAGCGAAAATATTAAATTTTGAAAAAATATAAATATATGTTTTAAAATTCTAAAATCTAATCTAATTTAATAAAAAATATTTTTCATGTTTTTTTATTAATATTTAGGCCCTTTTCGGATTTTTAATGCAATTAATTTACTTTTTTAAAGCGTATTTTTTATATTTGTTCAAAATTTTTAATTTTTTCGATCTTGATTATTTTTATTTTATATTTTTTCGTTTTTTTTCGTACGGATGTCACTAGCCACAAAAATAATTTGTTTTTCTATCCCAAAACCCTCTACTCTCTAGTTTTGTGTTATGAACTCACGAATCCACCCTTCTATCTCTTTGCTCTTTAATGTGTTTATTTTCTATTTTCGCTCGTTGTCATTTTTGTGCTTACTGGCAGAAGCCTCTGGATTGAAGGGCTCATTCCATATGGTCCAGTTTGCCTCATCACCTTTAAAGCCTTTAAATAATTTTATTTGAAAAGATAATTGAATAAAATAAAACATAAGTGCATGAAAATAATATTTAAGCAACTGATAATACAGTATTATTATGCATATTTTATTAACAGGGGTAAAATGCTTAAAATATATTTCTTTTGAATCCTGGAGATCCTGTGTGCTGTGAGAGGAGGAGAAATAGTGAATCATCTATAAAACACTCAGGTATATATACACTCATGTCCATAAATTAAGGATAATTCAGAATCACACAGAAATTGAGCTCTAAAATTAAAATTTCACCTGTAGAATTATCACACACATCTTGAAGAAGAATATGCGAATTGCAGGAAACCACCAGATGGCGCGGATAGTACGTCACAATGACGAGAGTGTATGAAAGGGGTATATAAGGAATGGTAGCAAAGAAGTAAAATTGTTCACAAGCGCTTTAAAAGCCTTTCAGTGCAATAACCGCATAGTTATGGCACAAAGGAAGCATTTGGATGATTTTTTACGTGGTAGAATTATCGGACGACTGGAATGTGGACGTACCCAGCTGGAAGTATCCGAGGAACTTGGAATCGCCCAGAGTGTCATCTCCAGGCTTTGGCAACGATTCAAACATGATGGTAATGTGAGTAGATGTTACAGCACAGGTCGCCCCCGAGTTACTACGCCGAATGATGACCGGTATTTGGCAGTTACTGCCAAAAGAAACAGACGGAGCACAGCATCAGACCTGTCTCGTCAGCTCTCTTCAGCTACCGGTACGACAGTTTCAAGGCAGACCGTGTACAGACGCTTAGGGAACATTGGTCTATATGCTCGTAGGCCTGTCAGATGTGTTCCCCTTACCGCAACTCACTGTCGCCTGCGATTATGCTGGGCTAGAGAGCATGCATTGTGGACACCGCAACAGTGGTCTTGTGTGATGTTTTCCGACGAGTCCAGGTTCAGTTTACATTCTGATTCTCGCCGGACTTTCATATGGAGAGCGCCAGGTACCCGTTACCACCAAGAGAACACCATTGAACGACACCGTTACGGTGGTGCAGGATGGCTCGTTTGGGGAGGAATTATTCTTGGTTCCAGAACTGACCTGCATGTTCAGAGTGTAACGATGACAGGCCACATCTATCGGGATGTCATTCTGGAACAACATGTACGTTTGTTTCGGGGCGCCATGGGTCCTGAATTTCTGTATATGGATGACAACGCCCGACCTCACCGTGCAAACATTGTAGACGAATGCCTTCAATCGGAGGATATCACCCGTATGGATTGGCCAGCATACTCACCGGACTTGAATCCAATAGAGCATGTGTGGGACATGCTTGGCCGACGAATTGCAGCCCGTCAACCCCCTCCCAACTGTCTATCGGAACTTCGGAGGGCATTGCTTGATGAGTGGTGTAATTTTCCCCAAGATCAGATTGATAATCTGATACTCAGCATGCGTAGGCGTTGTAACGCTTGTATTGCATCGTCCGGGAGACATACTCCGTATTAACCATCATACTAACCATGTTATACTGTTTTCTGTAAATAGGTTCTTTTTTGAAATTTGCTCCAGGGAGTAAAAATCGCAATTTTTATTAATTATGTCAAACATATAGCATCTTTTTTGCTCTTTACCTTTTGTTTAATAAATAGACTTTACAAATAAGTCAAATTTGTTTTGCTTTTGTCTCTTTCATTGCATGAACTTCATTATCCTTAATTTATGGACATGAGTGTATATATATATATATATATATATATATATATATATATATATATATAGATAGATAGATAGATAGATAGATAGATACACACATCTGTGTATGCTGCCTAAATTAATTTATAACTCAATTTTAATATAAGGCAAAAGTCTTTTTTCTTTTTCCTATATTTTTTCTTCTGCAGGTTGATAATCACCTTTAAATATTAAAAGTCACCAAATTAAATTCATGGGAATTTAATATAATTAATTTAATTATTTTAATTCCTAATATAAAATAATATAATAATATATAATGTATTTTTTAATATATAAAATGTATTATATATATATATATATATATATATATATATATATATATATATACATATACATACATATATATATATAAATATACATATATATACATATATATACATATATATATACATATATATACAATATAATATACATACATGCATTATATATATATATATATATATATATATATATATATATATATATAATCGAAAACTCATCCATATCTTTAAAAAGCTTTTTTTTAATTGCAAAAGCTCTTGATTCTACATAATTGTCTTACGGCTCCAATCTCATATATCACAGATGTATGAGATTGGAGCCGTAAATAATTATAAAAAATAAAGTAAATAATCGAAAAAAGTAAAGTTAAAAAAAAAATGTTTAATAGGTGGTTTTGCTACGAAACCACTGACCGTTAAAGTGTTAAGTCCTAATTAATTTTGCAGTCAAGATTGAAGAGTTTCTTAAAATTGGATGATGTAAGAATTTGAAAATTATCCCAAAATGAATTAAGTATATATGTATACCATAGTCCGTGTATATGCATATCCGTGTACTGATACTAGGCTTCTCTAACCTGCCATTGTTATCAACTAATATTTTTCATTTTTTCATTTCAGAGTGATTCACAGGACTGTGGGAGACTTTCCAGCACCATAAGAACGGAGAAATGAAGAGTTTACCTTACTTGGCCCTAATTGTTTGAAAAAGATAAGCACTTTTCATTTTTTTTTTTTTTTTTTTTTTTTTTTTTTTTTTTTTTTTTAAATTTTGGTCAGTGTTTGATCAAGTGTCAATATCATGTATCAACGAGCATTTATATATTTATTCTACTATTAATGGTTTATTGTTAATAATTACCTTTTTTATCTGTAAAATATGTGTAGTGTTTGAATAAGTTAAGCTTAGTGGAATCCTTTAAACCTGCCTATGGTAATTGCGTTTTCTGTGGAAGTGGGGTTTCTATGGGGAACTATTAATCGAGTAAAACATAAAAAAGTTTGTACCTGAAAAAGAAACCCATAGAAAAGATAATAAAAAAATATATTATTTGAGTGGGTGACGTATAGTAGTAATACGTGTTTATGGCCTTAACCCGATATTTAATATATAAATTGAATTTGGCTTTTCGCCAACTTAAGTTTAAATCTTAAAGTAAAAACACAATAGGCATTAAAAATAAAGGAGAGGAGAAGTTAATGCATTAATGGATTTTATTGATATTAATATAAAATTTTTAAAAAATTAATAGAAGCCAATTGAGTTTTTTTAAGATAAAAATTAATAAAAAAAGAGAAAAATAAAAAGGGACTAAAACAATAAGACAATTATGGAGGACGGAACTCAAAACTCCTTTTCTCGTTTCGGGATCCAGGTCTCTCTCTTTCTCTCCTCCATCCTGTCTGTTCGGATGAGAACCGCCAGTCTGGAAAGCTCAAGTGCAAGTCAAGTCCAAGCAGTGTTGGCAATCTTCACAGGCATAATTAAGGATTCTGGGTCCTAAAATTATGGCATTGGCTTATAAATTATCGTACGTTTTTGTAATTAGTTCAAAAATAGTGTTAATAGAGGGCGCTTGTATGATATATTTTTAATCAATTGAATCTTACACCGCGTTTACACGAGTCAAGTAGGCGATTAAGGCCCTTACTCTGGACGTTGCGGTTCGTTTCGCACCTTCGTTGTGACGTCATTTTGACGTCAGCCTGAGAACATTATGTGAGCAAATGATCAAGCTGACGTCAAAGTGACGTCACAAACGAAGGTGCGAAACGAATCGCAATGTCCAGAGTAAGCCCCCAAGTCAAGTAATTCCGCGCATGCGTATTTTCTTAGTTTACTTGACTCACATGGAGTTGGAATGCTTGCGCTTACACGTAGTCAAGTTGTGAGTCAAGTAACTTGCCTCTAAACAAGAACTTTTGCAGACTATTAATAGAATATTTTCGCTAAAATATTCTGTAATGATACACGGAAATTTTAAAGAATTTTGAGAGTATCTAATTAATTCTATTTTTTTTTTAATTAATTTGGTATTTATAGAATTTAAAATGCAATTTTCATATACTATTTTAGCTTTATTTGAATATTCATTCTCCTGGTGTAAAATTTATATTTTTTATTACGCAGGTGTTCAATTTAGCAGATGTTGATTTTAGCAGATGTTTCGTGTGTGGAATGTTTAGAAAAGAATATGGCTGATATGATTAAATTGATTGTTTAGAGAGGGTGAATTTTAAGATATTTAGCAAAGTCAGTAAGATATCAGGAAATAATTTTTCTGTAAAAAGGAAAATTAAATAAATAAGATGTAAAAGGGAAAATTTTCGGAGAAAGTGTACATGTTTCTTAGAATCTTTAGACATTCAAACAAACAAAATTCGACAAAATAAACAAATAGTAATAATAATAAGCATGCAAAACATGCAATATAAAGCTGTTTCAATCCGTGCTTCCATAAATTGCATACGCACCTTAGAATAATTCTAATATTCCCTTTTTTAAAACTAAATTTTATGATAAATTATGTAATAATCTCTGTGAATATTTATCAGTGTTTCTGTATTTTTTTTATTTCTTCCAATTAACATTTAAAAATAAGTAATATTTCATTTTATATTATTTTATGCATCTGTTCACGGATAATGTGTCAACGAAATTTTAAAAATAAGTACTTTACTAAAAAAAATTATTTTTTCTAAAAACAAAGTAAACTTAAAATGTTTAACGTGGTATATAGATCAAATGTTGAAAATTTCAACCAACTTAAGATAATAATAAAAAAAAAAGTTTGGTAAGCTGAAAAGCAACAAAAATTCTTCCATTTGTAACTCCTTAAAACTAATGACACCCCTTAACATAATAAAAAAGTATTACATACACTTTTATTGTAAGAATAAACTTTATTTGTGAAAGAGTTATTTTGTTTTGGGTTATCTTAATTATCTGTTGTAGGGTTATCTATAATTTCATCCATTAATTGGAACAATTTGAAAAGATGGAAAATTTATGTTCCATGCTTTACCTCTAGTTTAAATCCTAATTTTTGTTTTTCATTTTCTAATATCTTTCACGTACTGAAACAAAAATAAAGTCCACGTAATAAACACAAACGACTGCTACCAATAGAGAAATGATACAGGATTTACACATCAGTGGCGCCCTCTACTTTACTTGATTCATTTGAGTCAAGTTACTTGTCCACCGTGAAGAACTACTTGACTTGCCTCACTACTTGACTCAAGTAGCTACTTGACTTGACCGGAACCGTTTACACGAGTCAAGTCGTACTTTCATGTCAACTTGACTGACCTACTTGAGCGTCTACTTGACTCGTGTAAACGCGGTGTTAATATCAGATAGATTTTAAAATTGTGGAAAAACATAGAAATGGCAGAATTTTTTTTATTTACCATTGTGTAACTAGTATGTAATTTTGTAATTAAAAAATACCCCTCTACCGAACTGTTGTAGTTAAAAAACTACTTTTACAAGTTTTATCTGTAAAGATCATATTTATAAAAAATTCATAATTAAATATTTAAGATGAGTCTACATTTTAAATTCGTTATATATACTACTTTGTACTTGCAAATAAAAAAGGCAAAGAAATAATTTCTGACCATTTTTCTGTAAAAGCAGTAAGTTTTTACATAATTAGTACAAAATATCTGCACATATCAATTAAAAGGATAAATTTTTTACAAGTGAAAATTTCTACATAAAAAGTATGGATATTAGTAATTATTAAATGGGAGATTTTCCACATAAAAAAAAAAACCAGTATTAGATTTAAAAAATGTCAGAAAGAAATGAGAAAATTAGTAGCATTGCGGCATTGCATGTGATTTCTGCCGTTATTTTTAGTTTTTAAAACGTTTTAATAAAACGTATGCCTTCAACCCTACTTTTCTTTTTTTTTTTTTTTTTTTGTTTGTTTGTTTGCTTAATTTTAAAAAAAAAGTCGCTCAAGAGCAATAAATATCTTTCTCTCATAACCATGCTTTAGTTCCAATGGTTTGACACCGGGAGCTCTACACTGAATGCCAGTCTCATGTTACAGCACCGTACCCCTAGTGCCCATGGGAAGTAGCTAACGAAATTTATTATTATTACCACTGCCCGCACGAGGTACGGACTTTCCCTGGATTAACCATTCGGCTACAATTATCAACAATACAAAGATGAAAGATTTATATAAATGTTTGTACTCTATAAATATATTGGTGAGTTTATATTTACTTTTTGTGAGATACTTATTCCCTTCTTATTTTGCCATCAGAGAGAAGTAAATTATTTATGAATAGCCCAGACATACTGGGTAGGGCCTAATCAAGAAATTAACATTCAAAATGAATTTCAGGATACTAAAACGTACATTTAATTTTGAAATAATATTATAGTAAGTACAAAATATGAAGAAAGGTAAATCCTCGTATTTCTTACAGAAACGCCAAATGTAACAGCAACTACCATTTCATTCTGAGTAACTGTAGTAGAAAAAAATCCAAAAATAATTAAAACTTTAGAAGACAAATTTTTATCAATGAAATAAAATACAAAATAATTAACTATTAGTCAGAAATAATAAAATTTTATGTTAACAACATAAAAAAATTATAATTTCTTTAATATTGAGAGATTCTCAAAATCAAAGTTTGTGAGGGCTTAAGGTCAAGGAGACAGCACGCCATATAGAGAAAGAAGAATATTCAAAGATATAACCTGTTCACAATGGTAGAAAAGAATGCCTTAATATTTCTTACATCTGTTAAAATTGGACATACATTACTCACATGAAAAGTTTAATATTCTTGAGGAACACATTTTCTTTATATTAATCAAATCGATATTTAAATTTATGAAAGTTCTTTATTTAAAAAAAAAAAAAAAAATGCGTATACCATGCGTAACCTAAAGAAAAAGATCAAAAACATATTTTACGCAGCAATGCATGCACAAAGGAAAAATTTAACACGCTCACAGTCACTTCTGAATCGAAAAATTACAGGTACTGTAAGGTCTGAAAAATCGTTCACATATATTTGAAAAAAACGAGAGGATTTATTAAAAGTAATTAATCTGTACCTTGACTTTGACAATTAAAAAAAAAAAAAACGCAGTAGGGGACCGGATAAACTGAGAAATAAGCTAACAGTAGAAATAAAGTAAAATCTGTGTAAGATTCTAGGTGACAATACCAACCCTTGTATCGCACCGCAAAATCGCCAAATTTAGCGACAAAAGACACAGCGTGTATAGCACATCTAGGCCCGGAATTTATTGAATATTAGATCTCAGCTTTGGTACAACAGAGACCTGTAGTTTTGATGCATAAAAAGTAATAAAGGGTAGAAATATCTGATGGTGAGAAGTTTATTAGTTATATATATAAATCCGACCGATAGATATCTGAAAAATGAGTTTTATACATTTTGTAAGCCACGTAAACGGAAATTTAAATAAAAATTAACAACATACAATTATAATATCATTTAAATCAGATAATTAATGACAGTACTGAATACAATAGAATTTAAATTATTAATATTTATTATTTTGTACTAGATCTTGAACATAAATACAACAGCACTTAGAAAATTCAGCGCTTTTCAATCATTGGACTAGCCAGTAAAAGTACCACAGAGCATAAAACACTTCTCATTTTAAAACCGAGATGAAACAATGCGAGATTAAATGAAGTTTAATGCCTTTTCAGTGACAATATATCCAAAATTACAGTATATTAATCTAAAATTCTCAACAATTTGAAACAAACAGTTTATATATAAATTTAATTATTTTAAAATGTAAATGTATATGAAATTGCAAAATGGGTTTGATAAAAATCCAAAAGTATAATATTTGAATTAATGACTAGACTTTACTGTAAAACATATTTTTTAAAGATATTTTTATATAAAAAATTATAAAAATTTAATCTTAAGTTGCCGGAAACATAACACCAAAATTGTTACAAAAATTTTAATTAAAAGTTTCGTACAAGGAGTATAAAGGTGCGGCTAAAGCGTCATTAACATACAGAAGAGAGAAGATTTTAAAAATAAAAATACAATTTAGAATTAAACTATAGAAATAAAAGAGATACATAATAGAAAAATAACCGAAATAATTTTAGAATAGTGATTGGTGTCTGAAAACACAGAATTTAAGAATCAATTTTGTATTGTTATTAAAGGATCAACATGAAGAGGCGGAGCCTAAGAATTTTAATGAGCAATGCTCAGCGGGAATGATCTGTACATGGGAAACGAAGTTTTTCTGATAATAGGAAAGCAGCTTGGAACTGTGCTAAAGTTATCAATTAAAGCAATTGATAATTTTAGCACAGTTTCCAATCTGCTTTCCTATTATCAGAAAAACTTTTTAATCAGAGTCTCAGTTTACTGTATATATTTTTTAAAGAGGCAGTGTCAGAGTTATCCTTAGTAAAAACACAGACAGTGGCGGAGCATTTCTTCGTTTGTCCTTTCTCATGGAAACAGTGGGGGATGGAGAAGTGGCACCTGTGTGGAGAAGAGTGTATGAAACTCCAGAAAAAAAAAGAGTATACATATGTATGTTTACAAATAGAATAAAGTATTAAAATAATTGTATAATTTTGTCATATCCCAAGATGAGAGTATATCCTTTTTAAAAACTGTTATAGGAAGTTACCGTAAGGTATTGCAGATTATTAAATCAAGGAGGATATTTTTTTATATTTCATCGTTTTTTATTACAATGTTTTACGAACAAGTGTAAACAGAGACACTTAGTAAAATGACACAAAAGAAAATTATTGTTTCGGAACTACAGGAATTACATAAGAACAGATATAGATTTTTTGGGGTGTCTTTGACCTGAAAGCTCTACAACCCTATAAATGGACTTGGCATATAAAGAATATTGGCACTTTATGACTCATAAAGGAGAATCAGAACTTTAAACAAATTTAAAATAAAATATATAAAGAATAAAATTAAAAAAAAATGAATTTAAAAAATAAAAATTTAAAATATATAAGAATGAAGAATTTTTACGTTTTCTAATTTTATTTTTAAACAATAGAAGACAAAAAATAAGCAGGACAATGCATTTTTTCATTTTATTTTAGGCACTAATTAAGGATTTTTATGGGCTGTATATACTTTTATCATACTGTAACGTTTCTCGAAAAATCTACTTTTTTTTCGCCTAGTTTGGAACGTCACAGTTCACGAAAACTCCGACAGCCTGTGTTGTTTACATGGGAGAAGTTGACTTTTTAATTTATTTCAGTTCAAAGAATTGCATAAATAGAAATTTTTTGTATTATGTCTGAAATTAAAAAGTCATATTCTAAATACTGCATTGTGCCACTCTGTACAACAATTAATTGTAATAAAAAAAATAATTTTCAGCTTTCTAAAGATCCCAGTATATGTAAAATTTGGACTAATGCTATAAAAAGATGAGAAATTAAACCCCAAATTATCATAATATCTCTTTCGATTTGTGAAGACATTTTAGTATAATTAAAACTTTGCTTTTTTGTAATATTGCGTTTAAAAGTGCTGTTGAATCTCCAGTGGCAACAGAATAAAACCGCCAAGCTGTGGGAAGCGTGGCGTCCAGAAAAATCTTTTATTCGTATTAGAACTATTCGTCGCTTCCATACGAACCGGAAGCTTAATGCTAAAATCTTTGTATTCGATAATTTCTGTTATTAATTGTTATGTTATTCTTAATTAAATCTATGTTAAAATACCGTAGTCATATTATTTAATGGATTGTGTGTATCCGGAAATGGGAGGAGGTAAGTAATTACCTTTCTCATATCAATCATACTCATTCTCATATCTCATTCAGTAATTACTATGTATTCTTATTCGTTTGTTGTGGAGTTAAAATCTCCATAGTTTTTTTGGTCCGTCGAGTAGGAGCCCTATGGGTTTGATAGCAATTATTTGTTTGTTTGAATTCTTAAATATAGGGAGTCCAGAATTCTAATTATTCTCATTTAAGTCGTATTAATTCGAAATTTATTGTTTTGGTTTTATGTTTAACTTGAGTATGTTCAATTTAGTATTGTTTATTATTCATTGATTAAAAGATTTAAATTCGTGAAAATGGCACCTAAGATTTCGAAAACCGAACTAAGGTTTGATTCAATATGTAAAGAAATAGATGTATTCAGTGAGAATGTTAATAAATGCAGTGTAGAACAGCAGGTCAGAATTTCGGTTTTGAAAACGAAATTAAAGGATTATGAACATCGCATTTCAGAAATATTTGCAAATTTTTCTCAGAAAGAGAATGAGGATAACGTAGATAAATATTTGAGATATCAAGATAAAGTTTTGAATTTGTTAATTAGTCTTGAAGAAAAAACTAAGTTAAAGAAAAACTCTGAGAATGATACCGGTTCTAAATCAAAACCGATATCGGTTAAGCTTCCGAAATTTGATCTCCCGCACTTTTACGGGGATTCGGAACACTGGATTTCGTTCAAAGAATTATTCGAATCGACAATTGTACAAAATGAGCAGTTGTCAGAAATTGAAAAATTGCAATATTTGCATTCGGCAGTTCGTGGAAATGCGTCAAAATTAATTAGAGGATTTTCATTAAGAGAAGAAAATTTAAAAAATTGTTGGGAAATTCTGTGCGAAAGATACGAAAATAAGCGTCAGTTGGCGATATGCCAAATAAATAAAATATTTAATACGAAAATAGTTAAAGCGAATAATTCGAAAACGTTACTCGAGTTGATAGATACATGTAATGAAGCGGTAAGGAATTTACAAACATTAGGATTAGAATCTAATAGTTTAAGTGATTTAATGATTATAAATTGTATGATTTCAAAGTTAGATGAGCCTCTTAAACAAAGATGGGAATTAATGCAGGAAAATGATAAAATTCCAAATTTGGACTTATTTAAAAAATTCATAGAAAGGGAAGCGAGAAGTATGAGTGAAAACAAAACTACAAAATTAGATACAAAATTCCGCCCAGCGTATAAAGTACTGGATAATAATGTAGGAAAGAAACATCTAACAAATAGTGCGTTGGTTAAAAAATCTAATAATGATGTAGTGACAAATAATGTATGCATAATATGCTCTCAGACACATGCTTTGTATAAATGTCTCAAATTTAATTCTATGCCTGTTATGGAGAGATGGAAAATTGTAGAAATTAATAAGTTATGTCAAAATTGTTTACGTAAAAATCATAAGCTTGAAAACTGTCGCATAAATTTTAGTTGTAAAAATTGCGATGAGAGACATCATACGCTATTGCATGTGTATTCGGTGAATAAAGGGACTAGTGAGGTGTGCGGTAGCTCGAGTCCAGAAATGTTGGTTTCAAATAGTGCTCAATGTTTATCAAGTAATGTTTTATTATCAACAGCTCTAATTAATGTAAAGAACAGGGATGGTAAAGTTATTCAATGTAGGGCATTGATTGATAATGCTAGCCAAAATTCGCTAATTACAAGGGAGTGCGCGGCACGATTGGATTTACCGTCGCGTAGCACATCGCACAGTTTAGTAGGCATCAATTGTATTATGGCGGAAACCTCTTTGTGTAGAACAGAATTCTATTTTACCCCACATTTTTCTGAGGATTCGCATTCGGTAAAAGCTTTCGTAGTAGAAAGGGTTACTTCTCCTCTCCCTAATTTCCATTTAAGGCAACACAATTGGCCACACACAAAATATCTGTTACTTGCAGACCCTCAATTTTACATTAAAAAGGAAATTGATATTTTATTAGGAGCCGACATTTTCGCTTTACTGATTGAAGGAGCTCCAATTGTGGGTCTGCCTGGAACACCTGTTGCATTACCAACAAAATTAGGTTGGGTGCTTTCAGGTCCTATTAACTATGCAGCACAGGAACAAAGTGTAGTATCATGCGTTTCAACGGTGAACATAAATGATACCTTAAAGAAATTCTTTGAATTAGAATCAGTTACAGAATCTGAAATTCTTAAGTCAGAAGACCATGAAGTAGAAACTATTTACGCAGAGACAGTGACTAGAGATAAAACTTCGGGTAGATACACTGTCAAGTTACCTTTCAAAAGTACAGTCAGTTTAGGTGAAAGTCAAATTCAAGCACATAAAAGATTTTATTTACTAGAAGAAAAGCTTAAAAAAGATAAATTATTAAGAGAGCCTTACATAAGTTTTATGGAGGAATACGCTAAACTAGGTCACATGTCTCCTGTAAGATCAGAAGAATCGAGAACCCAAAATTATTATTACTTACCTCATCATGCAGTAATAAACGAAAATAGTTCCACCACGAGACTTCGTGTGGTGTTTGACGCCTCAGCCAAAACATCTAATGGTAATTCATTAAATGATGTATTGTTAAAGGGTCCTAAACTGCAGGCTAACATATTTACAATTCTGGTTAAATTTAGATGTCATTCGATTGCATTTTCAGCTGATATAGCAAAAATGTATCGACAGATTAATGTAACCAAAGAAGACAGGAAATATCAGCGGATTGTCTGGAGAAAAAATCCCAGAGATAGTATACAAATTTTTGAGCTTAATACTGTTACTTACGGAACATCGTGCGCACCATATTTGGCTCTCAGGACAGTAAAACAGTTATGTGAAGATGAGAAAGAAAATTTTCCAATCGCGTATGAGGTGGCAAAGAATCATTTCTATATGGATGATCTACTCGCCGGGTGCAGATTCGGTGACCGAAGCACAAGAATTAGTTAAGGAAATGCAAAATTTAATGCAATCCGGAGGATTTGAACTTCGAAAGTGGTGTTCAAATGATGCCGAAGCGTTGGCACAACTGCCAGATTCGTTGAAAGTGCAAAACTCGGAGCATTTATTCAAAGATTCATTTCAAAAGGTATTAGGGGTAGTCTGGAATGTCCAAAATGATTTATTACAAGTAAGAATCGTCGAGGGAGAAGATACGGACACTAAAAGAAAATTATTGTCATTCATAGCCCGAACATTCGATCCGTTAGGCATCCTATCGTCTGCAACTATTATTTTAAAATTTCTCCTACAAGAACTGTGGCAAGCAAAATTAGAATGGGATGATCCCCTGCCGGAAGAGATTAAAGATAAATGTAACAGATTCAAAAGGGAAATTCATCATTTTAAAAAAAGTAAAGCTTCCTCGCCATCTAGGTTTAACATCGAACACTAAATTTGAATTACATGGCTTTTGCGATGCCTCGTGTAAAGCCTATGCAGCAGTTGTTTATTTACGAATCTTGTCAGATCCTATAGAAATACATTTGATAGCTGCAAAGACACGTGTTGCCCCTGTCAAATCAGTCACGTTACCAAGATTAGAACTTTGTGGTGCACTATTGTTGGCTGAATTAACTCATGCCATAATTCAAGCTCTTAACCGTAATATAGAAAATATTTTTCTGTGGACGGATTCCACAATTGCTCTCAGCTGGCTGAATAATCCTCCAGCTAAAGGACATCAATTCGTCACCCATCGAGTTCAAAAGATTTTAGTCTTATCATCAGTCGAATCCTGGCGACATGTCCCAGGAAAAGCAAATCCCGCCGATTGTGCCACTAGAGGTCTTTACCCGGAGCAATTAGAAAGAAATCAAGAGTGGTGGTACGGACCAGACTGGCTTTATGAAAGAACGGAATTTCACTCAAGCAAATTACCAGTTAGTCAAATAGACTCACATGTAGCGAAGGAGCCAGAAGAAATACAACAAATTAGTCTTGTTACTCAAATGAATGAAATGTGCAACCTCTTAACGAAATTTTCTACGTTCGCGAAATTAATCCGAGTTGTAGCTTGGGTGCAACGATTTATTAAAGGAATCAAGAAATTAACAAAGGTAAAGGGACCTTTGAACTCCGCTGAAATAGAAGACGCAACTTTATGTGTCGTTAAACTTATTCAAAATTCTAATTTCCAAGAAGAAATTGCGTTGTTATTAAAGGGGAAGGTACTACCAAGAAATAACAAGTGCATATCACTAAATCCTTTCTTAGATTCCAACGGAATTTTGCGTGTAGGCGGCAGACTGAGTAGACATGAATCATTAGCTTATGACCAGAAATTTCCGATACTCCTTCCTAAGAACCATTTTGTAACTGCTTTAATTATTAGAGAATATCATAAAAGGAGTATGCACTCTGGTACGAACCTTACTCTTTCATTGATTCGACAAAAGTTTTGGATCCCAGATGGAAGATCCACAGTACGCAAAGAACTTAGAAACTGTATTGCATGTTTTCGATTAAATGCCAAACCTACACAACAGTTGATGGGAGATTTACCTCCCTCAAGAATTCACAGAGCTCGACCCTTCGAAAGAGTGGGAACAGATTTCGCGGGTCCGGTTCCCACGAAGTGTGAACATAAGAGAAAATCAAGTACTTTTAAATCCTACATTTGCCTGTTTATTTGCATGTGCACAAAGGCTGTGCACCTTGAGGTAGTTTCAGATTTATCCACTGCTGCCTTTATTGCCGCCATGAGACGTTTTGTGGCTCGTCGAGGTCTGCCCAGTGATGTCTTCTCAGACAACGGGAAAAACTTCATTGGGGCAAATTCTTATCTCAAGAAACTGTTCCACATTGTTGCTGACTCTCAAGTCCAAGATGCATTCGCCCCATCGATTAGATGGCATTTTATTCCTCCATATGCCCCGAACTTCGGAGGCTTATGGGAGGCATCCATTAAACTCGCAAAAACTCATATCGCCAAATCAACAAAGGGAACTCTCCTTACATTTGAGGAACTCTCCACCATTTTGTGCCAGGTGGAAGCCTGCATTAATTCGAGACCTTTAGTTCCTTTATCCTCCGATCCTTCAGATTTCCGGGCCCTGACCCCTGGTCATTTTTTAATCGGAACTCCTTTATTAGAGTTACCCGAGAAGTCAGAATTTAATTCTTCTGTTTTAAGTATTTCTTCCAGGTACAAACTCCTATTGCAGATTAAGGAAACCTTCTGGAGACGTTGGAGTACAGAGTACCTCCATTCCTTGCAATCTCGCCCAAAGTGGAGAACTCAGAGAGACATTAGAGTGGAGACCTGGTCATCATCAAAGATGTCAGCCTGCCACCATTGAAAGTGGAGCTTGGGTAGAATCCTTCAGACGTACCCAGGTCCAGATGAACTTACAAGAGTGGTCAAGCTACTCACATCAACAGGGACAATGACTCGGCCTATATCTCAAATTTGCATCCTGCCCGGGTCCATGGCCGCGCGGGAGGATGTTGAATCTCCAGTGGCAACAGAATAAAAACGCCAAGCTGTGGGAAGCGTGGCGTCCAGAAAAAACTTTTATTCGTATTAGAACTATTCGTCGCTTCCATACGAACCGGAAGCTTTATGCTAAAATCTTTGTATTCGATAATTTCTGTTATTAATTACTATGTATTCTTATTCGTTTGTTGTGGAGTTAAAATCTCCATAGTTTTAAAATCTCCAGTGCTGTTGGTTAACCAGTACTGTTTTTACTTTTAAAAAAATCCCATTATTGGAGTAGTTTCACAAAGTTTAGTTCCTTTATAATGAGTTTATGGTGAAGGATATAAATTGCAATAATTATTTAATACATAACTTAAAAAATTATCCATTCTGAAGGTATTTAAATACTTCTTGAATGATAACTACTTTCTTGAATATAGAGGTTCACACTGTGGCATCTTTCAATTAAATTGGAGGCTAATTTGAAAAAAAAAAATGTATTTTTTTTTTTAAATTCTCTACTGATTTTACTTAAAAAAAGTAAATATAATTCTAGAAATCCTGTGATGGGCCAAACTAGCAATCCAAAACATGTCGAATTAGCAATCATAAGCTTCTTTTTTCTAAGCTCTCGGTGTTATGGCAAGCCCAAATGATAGGATGATTTTGGTTTCCGCTTGCCTCATCTCCAAGAGAGGTCATACTGCTTAGCTATTCTCATTACACTGATCAGGTGAGGCAATGAAACACTTAAACGGCGATTGGGATTCATGACAAGAAAATCAGATCGATCTCGTTGACGGTAGAGGAATTTTTGTAGTTAGTGGGGGGAATCTCCAAAAAACTGTACCAGTTGGTTCGTAAAATTTTATCAAAAGTCTAAACTTTATTATTTCTGCACGGAATCATCATTGAAGAAACATGAGTTTCTCCACGTATAGGTCTTTAGCAAATGGTGTCATCTCATTTGTTGAACTTGAACACTCGCTTATTTTCTTCCAACTATTTGCTTAGGTCATGGCCAGGATCTTTTAGATGAGTAACGGATTCCGAACCACTACAGACTCAAACTCAGATACTAGTTTAGATTCAATAGCATTAATGATAATTCAAGTTAAAATGTCAACAGACCTATGTAGGTCAGTAGGCAGCTTATATTGTCATTTGGTTCAGGAGAGTCAGCAACTTGTTTTGAAAAAAAGGCTCCGATTTCAAAAATACTGTAGGTTGATGTTTCGGAAGAGGGAGTTTAGAGTTAAGGTCAGAAAAATGGGGATATGATCAGAAGTAATTACTGTTTTTGGCGATTATGTCATGAGGGAAATTTAAATTACTCAGAAGCACGATATCGACTTTTATACCTTCGTTAGAATCGCCATACCTGGTGAGGACAGTGGGAAAAGCAATATCAGCACGATTATCATTTATGAATGTATTAAATACCCACCCAATCGTCCAAAATCCTTGTTTCGCTTCCTCCCAACTTGACCTGCATGATCCAGGCAAAAGTGAAAATATTATAACACTGCTACTGACCAATAACTAAACCTTACTTAGGGTAAAAATTATTACTTACATACGATAGAAATTTTAGAAAAATTTTGGATTTATAATTATATTTATTATTTTGAATTTAATCGTTATATTTTTAATTCATTTTAAAATTTTTTTTTTTTATAAATTTTATTTAAAACTTTAAAAATTCCTTATTTTAATTTATCAGTCACAAAATGCTAATGTTCCTTACATGCCAAGGGTTGTAGAGCTTTCAGTTCATAAGCACGACATAAAAATCCATGCTTTTGTAATGAGGAATTTTTACGTTTTCTAATTTTATGTTTAAACAACAGAAGACAAAAAAGTAAGCAGGACAGTACCTTTTTTCATTTCATAAGAAGCCCTAATTAGAGATTTCCCATGGGTTTTATATCAGACTGTTTAACGTCTCTTGAAAATGCTATCTGCCTAGTTTGTGACGTCACAGGTCATGAAAAGCCGACAGCCTATGTTGTTTACATGGGGGAAAGCGACTTATTAATTTGTTTCTGTTTGAAGAATCGCATTAAAAGAATTTTTTTTATTATTATGTCTGACATTAAAAAATCATATTTAAAATTGTACCCCTCTGTACGAATGAAATAAATAATTGTAATGAAGGATATTTTTCAGCTCTCTAAAGATCCCAGTGTACGCAAAACTTGGACTGGTGCTGTGAAAAGAGATGAGAAAATAAACGCCAAGTATCATAAAAATCATCTCTTTGGATTTTTGAAGATCATATTACTTTGAAAAAAAACTCTCATTTTGGGGTATTTTCATAAAGCTCAGTTACTTTAAAAAGAGCTTTTGAAGAACGATACCAATTGCAATAATTATTTAATACTTAATTTAAAAAAAATTATGTATTCTCAAGGTATTTAAATATTTTCTTAAAGGATACCCACTTCTTGAATATAAAGGTTCACATTGTGACATCTTTCAATTAAATTGGAGGCTAATTTGAAAAAATATATACATATTTTTTAAATACTCTACTGATATTACTTAAAAAATGTAAATTTAATTCCAGGAAATACATACATTTTTTTTTATTTAAAATTTATATCAGGCAATAAAAATGTATTACTATCTAATGTATAAATCAAAAGTAATACAATCCTTAAGTATAAAAAAAGTACTACGAAGGATCTGAACAATGCATACATTTCAAAATGTCATGTATGATTTTTTTTAAATAGATATTAGAGTAAATGTATATTTATAATTAAAGTACAAACACACAATACCTAATTTACAATTCAACAGAAACAAATAATATCGGGGTATTAATTTTTCTGAATTTTATACATCATTATTCCTATCTGACATAAAAAAAATGCTCTATTTACATAAAATAGCCCAATATATATTTACTTTTTTCCTATTATGTTTCTTGTTTGTTTACATTTATGGGCCCAAGTTTTTCTGATGCTACTTCTAAAACTAACATTAAATCAAAAGTGCACATGCCATACTGTTATAAGAACATATTAATTTATGCTAATATAATATAAAATTACTTTATTCATTTCTATTAATTATTTAATACAGAAGCTTTAATGCAAGATAGCCATGATTGTTTTAATTAAAAATAATTCATTGTAATATCTTCTACTGATATTCATAAATGATATGAACTACATGTGAACTTTGTAATAGGAACTTTATTTACATCATCTTAGATATATTAACATTGATAATTGCACTATGCAGCATGCACCTAGTCCCTACTGCATGTTGATGATTATAACACATTGGCCAACTTGTTGCCAACCATAAAAACCCTAATATAATGTTGCCATAACATAACAAAATATCAGTTATGTTACACCTCCCTTTTCAGGTTTAATAAATCATACATAATCACTTAACATACATAATCATTTAAATAAGTTGGTCGCCTGACAATTCGACCAGAAGCTGTGGTACTACTATTGTTATTAACAACTACACTAGAGGAAGAAGGTATTGTGTTTGAAACATTTAGTGTTTCTTTAGGCTTGATATCTGGTAAAGCTTCAAGAGCATTATCTACATAATCTGAATAAGATGATTTTGATAACCTCAAAAACCGCCTATTTCTAATAAGTATCCTACCTGAAGTGGTTCTTATTTTGTATGATCGGGGATTATCTGTTTTTGAAATAATAGTAGCAGGCTCCCACAATTTAGTTTTAACATTCTGGACAGTAATTTTGTCACCTGGTTTAAGCTCTTTTAATATCTTTGAAGATCTATCGTAGTACAACTTTTGAGTTTGTTGCCGCTTTAGCAACCTGATGCTGACATCACCGAAGATCTCAGGATTAAGCAGTTTATTGCTGACAGGTAGCTTAGTCCTTAAACGTCTGTTAAACATAAGCTGTGCAGGTGATAACCCTAAACCCGATATTGGAGTGTTTCTATATTCAAGTAGCCCTATAGTGGGTCTTCGATTATCTT
>CM063507.1:50286534-50299034 GCA_032207245.1 Pardosa pseudoannulata | reverse complement strand
ATATCGAGTTTGTGGCCTGCGTCATGCAACTGATACAATGTGCTAAACTACGTGCTATACTACTTGAAAACTGCACGTAGTATCGAGCACATCCACGCAGGGTGTGGGGTTCGAAACCCCACACCTCCTGTTCCGGACACCGGTTCGAACATACATCGATGTAATTACGCGATACTCTTTCGATGCGATATGCTATACCTCATTCATGAAGCTCACTTAGGCATCACAAAGTGTAAAGCCAGAGCGAGAGAAATAATGTATTGGCCAAACATCACTAAAGATATAGAGGATCTTATTTACAACTGCAATGTGTGCGAGAAATTTCAAAAATCTCAAATGAAAGAGCCTCTTGAACCTCACGATGCTCTTAAAAGGCCCTTCGAAAGAATAGGTGTAGACCTTATGTATCTAAATAACTCAGATTACCTAGTTGTAGTTGACTACTTCTCAAAGTGGATTGAGGTTGCGAAAATTGCTAATAAGACCAGTGAAGAAATTATTCTTAAATTAGAAGAGATTTTTTCCCGGTTGGGAATCCCTGAAGTAATAGTGTGTGATAATGTACCCTTTAATAGCTTTACTTTTAAAAACCTTGGGAAGGAGTGGGATATAGAATTATGTTTATTAGTCCAAATTTCTCTCAGAGTAATGGAATGGTAGAAAAAGCAGTGGGTATTACTAAAGCGATTTTTAAAAAAGCATCTGAAGATAATCGAAGACCCACTATAGGGCTACTTGAATATAGAAACACTCCAATATCGGGTTTAGGGTTATCACCTGCACAGCTTATGTTTAACAGACGTTTAAGGACTAAGCTACCTGTCAGCAATAAACTGCTTAATCCTGAGATCTTCGGTGATGTCAGCATCAGGTTGCTAAAGCGCAACAAACTCAAAAGTTGTACTACGATAGATTTTCAAAGATATTAAAAGAGCTTAAACCAGGTGACAAAATTACTGTCCAGAATGTTAAAACTAAATTGTGGGAGCCTGCTACTATTATTTCAAAAACAGATAATAACCGATCATACAAAATAAGAACCACTTCAGGTAGGATACTTATTAGAAATAGACGGTTTTTGAGGTTATCAAAATCATCTTATTCAGACTATGTAGATAATGTTCTTGAAGCTTTACCAGATATCAAGCCTAAAGAAACACTAAATGTTTCAAACACAATACCTTCTTCCTCTAGTGCAGTTGTTAATAACAATAGTAGTACCACAGCTTCTGGTCGAATTGTCAGGCGACCAACTTATTTAAATGATTATGTATGTTAAGTGATTATGTATGATTTATTAAACCTGAAAAGGGAGGTGTAACATAACTGATATTTTGTTATGTTATGGCAACATTATATTAGGGTTTTTATGGTTGGCAACAAGTTTGGCCAATGTGTTACTGTAATCATCAACATGCAGTAGGGACTAGGTGCATGCTGCATAGTGCAATTATCAATGTTAATATATCTAAGATGATGTAAATAAAGTTCCTATTACAAAGTTCACATGTAGTTCATATCATTTATGAATATCAGTAGAAGATATTACAATGAATTATTTTTAATTAAAACAATCATGGCTATCTTGCATTAAAGCTTCTGTATTAAATAATTAATAGAAATGAATAAAGTAATTTTATATTATATTAGCATAAATTAATATGTTCTTATAACAGTATGGCATGTGCACTTTTGATTTAATGTTAGTTTTAGAAGTAGCATCAGAAAAACTTGGGCCCATAAATGTAAACAAACAAGAAACATAATAGGAAAAAAGTAAATATATATTGGGCTATTTTATGTAAATAGAGCATTTTTTTTATGTCAGATAGGAATAATGATGTATAAAATTCAGAAAAATTAATACCCCGATATTATTTGTTTCTGTTGAATTGTAAATTAGGTATTGTGTGTTTGTACTTTAATTATAAATATACATTTACTCTAATATCTATTTAAAAAAAATCATACATGACATTTTGAAATGTATGCATTGTTCCGATCCTTCGTAGTACTTTTTTATACTTAAGGATTAGTATTACTTTTGATTTATATATTAGATAGTAATACATTTTTATTGCCTGATATAAATTTTAAATAAAAAATGTATGTATTTCCTGGAATTAAATTTACATTTTTTAAGTAATATCAGTAGAGTATTTAAAAAATATGTATATATTTTTTCAAATTAGCCTCCAATTTAATTGAAAGATGTCACAATGTGAACCTTTATATTCAAGGAAGTGGGTATCCTTTAAGAAAATATTTAAATACCTTGAGAATACATAATTTTTTTAAATTAAGTATTAAATAATTATTGCAATTGGTATCGTTCTTCAAAAGCTCTTTTTAAAGTAACTGAGCTTTATGAAAATACCCCAAAATGAGAGTTTTTTTTCAAAGTAATATGATCTTCAAAAATCCAAAGAGATGATTTTTATGATACTTGGCGTTTATTTTCTCATCTCTTTTCACAGCACCAGTCCAAGTTTTGCGTACACTGGGATCTTTAGAGAGCTGAAAAATATCCTTTCATTACAATTATTTATTTCATTCGTACAGAGGGGTACAATTTTAAATATGATTTTTTAATGTCAGACATAATAATAAAAAAAATTCTTTTAATGCGATTCTTCAAACAGAAACAAATTAATAAGTCGCTTTCCCCCATGTAAACAACATAGGCTGTCGGCTTTTCATGACCTGTGACGTCACAAACTAGGCAGATAGCATTTTCAAGAGACGTTAAACAGTCTGATATAAAACCCATGGGAAATCTCTTAATTAGGGCTTCTTATGAAATGAAAAAAGGTACTGTCCTGCTTACTTTTTTGTCTTCTGTTGTTTAAACATAAAATTAGAAAACGTAAAAATTCCTCATTACAAAAGCATGGATTTTTATGTCGTGCTTATGAACTGAAAGCTCTACAACCCTTGGCATGTAAGGAACATTAGCATTTTGTGACTGATAAATTAAAATAAGGAATTTTTAAAGTTTTAAATAAAATTTATAAAAAAAAAAAATTTTAAAATGAATTAAAAATATAACGATTAAATTCAAAATAATAAATATAATTATAAATCCAAAATTTTTCTAAAATTTCTATCGTATGTAAGTAATAATTTTTACCCTAAGTAAGGTTTAGTTATTGGTCAGTAGCAGTGTTATAATATTTTCACTTTTGCCTGGATCATGCAGGTCAAGTTGGGAGGAAGCGAAACAAGGATTTTGGACGATTGGGTGGGTATTTAATACATTCATAAATGATAATCGTGCTGATATTGCTTTTCCCACTGTCCTCACCAGGTATGGCGATTCTAACGAAGGTATAAAAGTCGATATCGTGCTTCTGAGTAATTTAAATTTCCCTCATGACATAATCGCCAAAAACAGTAATTACTTCTGATCATATCCCCATTTTTCTGACCTTAACTCTAAACTCTCCTCTTCCGAAACATCAACCCACAGTATTTTTGAAATCGGAGCCTTTTTTTCAAAACAAGTTGCTGACTCTCCTGAACCAAATGACAATATAAGCTGCCCTACTGACCTACATAGGTCTGTTGACATTTTAACTTGAATTATCATTAATGCTATTGAATCTAAACTAGTATCTGAGTTTGAGTCTGTAGTGGGTCGGAATCCGTTACTCATCTAAAAGATCCTGGCCATGACCTAAGCAAATAGTTGGAAGAAAATAAGCGAGTGTTCAAGTTCAACAAATGAGATGACACCATTTGCTAAAGACCTATACGTGGAGAAACTCATGTTTCTTCAATGATGATTCCGTGCAGAAATAATAAAGTTTAGACTTTTGATAAAATTTTACGAACCAACTGGTACAGTTTTTTGGAGATTCCCCCCACTAACTACAAAAATCCCTCTACCGTCAACGAGATCGATCTGATTTTCTTGTCATAAATCCCAATCGCCGTTTAAGTGTTTCATTGCCTCACCTGATCAGTGTAATGAGAATAGCTAAGCAGTATGACGTCTCTTGGAGATGAGGCAAGCGGAAACCAAAATCATCCTATCATTTGGGCTTGCCATAACACCGAGAGTTTAGAAAAAAGAAGCTTATGATTGCTAATTCGACATGTTTTGGATTGCTAGTTTGGCCCATCACAGGATTTCTAGAATTATATTTACATTTTTTTAAGTAAAATCAGTAGAGAATTTAAAAAAAATACATTTTTTTTTTTTTCAAATTAGCCTCCAATTTAATTGAAAGATGCCACAGTGTGAACCTCTATATTCAAGAAAGTAGTTATCATTCAAGAAGTATTTAAATACCTTCAGAATGGATAATTTTTTAAGTTATGTATTAAATAATTATTGCAATTTATATCCTTCACCATAAACTCATTATAAAGGAACTAAACTTTGTGAAACTACTCCAATAATGGGATTTTTTAAAAGTAAAAACTGTACTGGTTAACCAACAGCACTTTTAAACGCAATATTACAAAAAAGCAAAGTTTTAATTATACTAAAATGTCTTCACAAATCGAAAGAGATATTATGATAATTTGGGGTTTAATTTCTCATCTTTTTATAGCATTAGTCCAAATTTTACATATACTGGGATCTTTAGAAAGCTGAAAAATATTTTTTTATTACAATTAATTGTTGTACAGAGTGGCACAATGCAGTATTTAGAATATGACTTTTTAATTTCAGACATAATACAAAAAATTTCTATTTATGCAATTCTTTGAACTGAAATAAATTAAAAAGTCAACTTCTCCCATGTAAACAACACAGGCTGTCGGAGTTTTCGTGAACTGTGACGTTCCAAACTAGGCGAAAAAAAAGTAGATTTTTCGAGAAACGTTACAGTATGATAAAAGTATATACAGCCCATAAAAATCCTTAATTAGTGCCTAAAATAAAATGAAAAAATGCATTGTCCTGCTTATTTTTTGTCTTCTATTGTTTAAAAATAAAATTAGAAAACGTAAAAATTCTTCATTCTTATATATTTTAAATTTTTATTTTTTAAATTCATTTTTTTTTAATTTTATTCTTTATATATTTTATTTTAAATTTGTTTAAAGTTCTGATTCTCCTTTATGAGTCATAAAGTGCCAATATTCTTTATATGCCAAGTCCATTTATAGGGTTGTAGAGCTTTCAGGTCAAAGACATCCCATAAAAATCTATATCTGTTCTTATGTAATTCCTGTAGTTCCGAAACAATAATTTTCTTTTGTGTCATTTTACTAAGTGTCTCTGTTTACACTTGTTCGTAAAACATTATAATAAAAAATGAAGAAATATAAAAAAATATCCTCCTTGATTTAATAATCTGCAATACCTTACGGTAACTTCCTATAACAGTTTTTAAAAAGGATATACTCTCATCTTGGGATATGACAAAATTATACAATTATTTTAATACTTTATTCTATTTGTAAACATACATATGTATACTCTTTTTTTTTCTGGAGTTTCATACACTCTTCTCCACACAGGTGCCACTTCTCCATCCCCCACTGTTTCCATGAGAAAGGACAAACGAAGAAATGCTCCGCCACTGTCTGTGTTTTTACTAAGGATAACTCTGACACTGCCTCTTTAAAAAATATATACAGTAAACTGAGACTCTGATTAAAAAGTTTTTCTGATAATAGGAAAGCAGATTGGAACTGTGCTAAAATTATCAATTGCTTTAATTGATAACTTTAGCACAGTTCCAAGCTGCTTTCCTATTATCAGAAAAACTTCGTTTCCCATGCACAGATCATTCCCGCTGAGCATGCTCATTAAAATTCTTAGGCTCCGCCTCTTCATGTTGATCCTTTAATAACAATACAAAATTGATTCTTAAATTCTGTGTTTTCAGACACCAATCACTATTCTAAAATTATTCGGTTATTTTTCTATTATGTATCTCTTTTATTTCTATAGTTTAATTCTAAATTGTATTTTTATTTTTAAAATCTTCTCTCTTCTGTATGTTAATGACGCTTTAGCCGCACCTTTATACTCCTTGTACGAAACTTTTAATTAAAATTTTTGTAACAATTTTGGTGTTATGTTTCCGGCAACTTAAGATTAAATTTTTATAATTTTTTATATAAAAATATCTTTAAAAAATATGTTTTACAGTAAAGTCTAGTCATTAATTCAAATATTATACTTTTGGATTTTTATCAAACCCATTTTGCAATTTCATATACATTTACATTTTAAAATAATTAAATTTATATATAAACTGTTTGTTTCAAATTGTTGAGAATTTTAGATTAATATACTGTAATTTTGGATATATTGTCACTGAAAAGGCATTAAACTTCATTTAATCTCGCATTGTTTCATCTCGGTTTTAAAATGAGAAGTGTTTTATGCTCTGGTACTTTTACTGGCTAGTCCAATGATTGACAAGCGCTGAATTTTCTAAGTGCTGTTGTATTTATGTTCAAGATCTAGTACAAAATAATAAATATTAATTATTTAAATTCTATTGTATTCAGTACTGTCATTAATTATCTGATTTAAATGATATTATAATTGTATGTTGTTAATTTTTATTTAAATTTCCGTTTACGTGGCTTACAAAATGTATAAAACTCATTTTTCAGATATCTATCGGTCGGATTTATATATATAACTAATAAACTTCTCACCATCAGATATTTCTACCCTTTATTACTTTTTATACATCAAAACTACAGGTCTCTGGTGTACCAAAGCTGAGATCTAATATTCAATAAATTCCGGGCCTAGATGTGCTATACACGCTGTGTCTTTTGTCGCTAAATTTGGCGATTTTGCGGTGCGATACAAGGGTTGGTATTGTCACCTAGAATCTTACACAGATTTTACTTTATTTCTACTGTTAGCTTATTTCTCAGTTTATCCGGTCCCCTACTGCGTTTTTTTTTTTTTTAATTGTCAAAGTCAAGGTACAGATTAATTACTTTTAATAAATCCTCTCGTTTTTTTCAAATATATGTGAACGATTTTTCAGACCTTACAGTACCTGTAATTTTTCGATTCAGAAGTGACTGTGAGCGTGTTAAATTTTTCCTTTGTGCATGCATTGCTGCGTAAAATATGTTTTTGATATTTTTCTTTAGGTTACGCATGGTATACGCATTTTTTTTTTTTTTTTTTTTTTTAAATAAAGAACTTTCATAAATTTAAATATCGATTTGATTAATATAAAGAAAATGTGTTCCTCAAGAATATTAAACTTTTCATGTGAGTAATGTATGTCCAATTTTAACAGACGTAAGAAATATTAAGGCATTCTTTCTACCATTGTGAACAGGTTATATCTTTGAATATTCTTCTTTCTCTATATGGCGTGCTGTCTCCTTGACCTTAAGCCCTCACAAACTTTGATTTTGAGAATCTCTCAATATTAAAGAAATTATAATTTTTTTATGTTGTTAACATAAAATTTTATTATTTCTGACTAATAGTTAATTATTTTGTATTTTATTTCATTGATAAAATTTGTCTTCTAAAGTTTTAATTATTTTTGGATTTTTTTCTACTACAGTTACTCAGAATGAAATGGTAGTTGCTGTTACATTTGGCGTTTCTGTAAGAAATACGAGGATTTACCTTTCTTCATATTTTGTACTTACTATAATATTATTTCAAAATTAAATGTACGTTTTAGTATCCTGAAATTCATTTTGAATGTTAATTTCTTGATTAGGCCCTACCCAGTATGTCTGGGCTATTCATAAATAATTTACTTCTCTCTGATGGCAAAATAAGAAGGGAATAAGTATCTCACAAAAAGTAAATATAAACTTCACCAATATATTTATAGAGTACACACATTTATATAAATCTTTCATCATTGTATTGTTGATAATTGTAGCCGAATGGTTAATCCAGGGAAAGTCCGTACCTCGTGCGGGCAGTGGTAATAATAATAAATTTCGTTAGCTACTTCCCATGGGCACTAGGGGTACGGTGCTGTAACATGAGACTGGCATTCAGTGTAGAGCTCCCGGTGTCAAACCATTGGAACTAAAGCATGGTTATGAGAGAAATATATTTATTGCTCTTGAGCGACTTTTTTTTAAAATTAAGCAAACAAACAAAAAAAAAAAAAAAAAGAAAAGTAGGGTTGAAGGCATACGTTTTATTAAAACCGTTTTAAAAACTAAAAATAACGGCAGAAATCACATGCAATGCCGCAATGCTACTAATTTTCTCATTTCTTTCTGACATTTTTTAAATCTAATACTGGTTTTTTTTTTTATGTGGAAAATCTCCCATTTAATAATTACTAATATCCATACTTTTTATGTAGAAATTTTCACTTGTAAAAAATTTATCCTTTTAATTGATATGTGCAGATATTTTGTACTAATTATGTAAAAACTTACTGCTTTTACAGAAAAATGGTCAGAAATTATTTCTTTGCCTTTTTTATTTGCAAGTACAAAGTAGTATATATAACGAATTTAAATGTAGACTCATCTTAAATATTTAATTATGAATTTTTTATAAATATGATCTTTACAGATAAAACTTGTAAAAGTAGTTTTTAACTACAACAGTTCGGTAGAGGGGTATTTTTTAATTACAAAATTACATACTAGTTACACAATGGTAAATAAAAAAAATTCTGCCATTTCTATGTTTTTCCACAATTTTAAAATCTATCTGATATTAACACCGCGTTTACACGAGTCAAGTAGACGCTCAAGTAGGTCAGTCAAGTTGACATGAAAGTACGACTTGACTCGTGTAAACGGTTCCGGTCAAGTCAAGTAGCTACTTGAGTCAAGTAGTGAGGCAAGTCAAGTAGTTCTTCACGGTGGACAAGTAACTTGACTCAAATGAATCAAGTAAAGTAGAGGGCGCCACTGATGTGTAAATCCTGTATCATTTCTCTATTGGTAGCAGTCGTTTGTGTTTATTACGTGGACTTTATTTTTGTTTCAGTACGTGAAAGATATTAGAAAATGAAAAACAAAAATTAGGATTTAAACTAGAGGTAAAGCATGGAACATAAATTTTCCATCTTTTAAAATTGTTCCAATTAATGGATGAAATTATAGATAACCCTACAACAGATAATTAAGATAACCCAAAACAAAATAACTCTTTCACAAATAAAGTTTATTCTTACAATAAAAGTGTATGTAATACTTTTTTATTATGTTAAGGGTGTCATTAGTTTTAAGGAGTTACAAATGGAAGAATTTTTGTTGCTTTTCAGCTTACCAAACATTTTTTTTTTATTATTATCTTAAGTTGCTTGAAATTTTCAACATTTGATCTATATACCACGTTAAACATTTTAAGTTTACTTTGTTTTTAGAAAAAATAATTTTTTTTAGTAAAGTACTTATTTTTAAAATTTCGTTGACACATTATCCGTGAACAGATGCATAAAATAATATAAAATGAAATATTACTTATTTTTAAATGTTAATTGGAAGAAATAAAAAAAATACAGAAACACTGATAAATATTCACAGAGATTATTACATAATTTATCATAAAATTTAGTTTTAAAAAAGGGAATATTAGAATTATTCTAAGGTGCGTATGCAATTTATGGAAGCACGGATTGAAACAGCTTTATATTGCATGTTTTGCATGCTTATTATTATTACTATTTGTTTATTTTGTCGAATTTTGTTTGTTTGAATGTCTAAAGATTCTAAGAAACATGTACACTTTCTCCGAAAATTTTCCCTTTTACATCTTATTTATTTAATTTTCCTTTTTACAGAAAAATTATTTCCTGATATCTTACTGACTTTGCTAAATATCTTAAAATTCACCCTCTCTAAACAATCAATTTAATCATATCAGCCATATTCTTTTCTAAACATTCCACACACGAAACATCTGCTAAAATCAACATCTGCTAAATTGAACACCTGTGTAATAAAAAATATAAATTTTACACCAGGAGAATGAATATTCAAATAAAGCTAAAATAGTATATGAAAATTGCATTTTAAATTCTATAAATACCAAATTAATTTTAAAAAAAATTAGAATTAATTAGATACTCTCAAAACTCTTTAAAATTTCCGTGTATCATTACAGAATATTTTAGCGAAAATATTCTATTAATAGTCTGCAAAAGTTCTTGTTTAGAGGCAAGTTACTTGACTAACTTGACTACGTGTAAACGCAAGCATTCTAACTCCATGTGAGTCAAGTAAACTAAGAAAAAATACGCATGCGCGGAATTACTTGACTTGATCGTCTACTTGACTCGTGTAAACGCGGTGTAAGATTCAATTGATTAAAAATATATCATACAAGCGCCCTCTATTAACACTATTTTGAACTAATTACAAAAACGTACGATAATTTATAAGCCAATGCCATAATTTTAGGACCCAGAATCCTTAATTATGCCTGTGAAGATTGCCAACACTGCTTGGACTTGACTTGCACTTGAGCTTTCCAGACTGGCGGTTCTCATCCGAACAGACAGGATGGAGGAGAGAAAGAGAGAGACCTGGATCCCGAAACGAGAAAAGGAGTTTTGAGTTCCGTCCTCCATAATTGTCTTATTGTTTTAGTCCCTTTTTATTTTTCTCTTTTTTTATTAATTTTTATCTTAAAAAAACTCAATTGGCTTCTATTAATTTTTTAAAAATTTTATATTAATATCAATAAAATCCATTAATGCATTAACTTCTCCTCTCCTTTATTTTTAATGCCTATTGTGTTTTTACTTTAAGATTTAAACTTAAGTTGGCGAAAAGCCAAATTCAATTTATATATTAAATATCGGGTTAAGGCCATAAACACGTATTACTACTATACGTCACCCACTCAAATAATATATTTTTTTATTATCTTTTCTATGGGTTTCTTTTTCAGGTACAAACTTTTTTATGTTTTACTCGATTAATAGTTCCCCATAGAAACCCCACTTCCACAGAAAACGCAATTACCATAGGCAGGTTAAAGGATTCCACTAAGCTTAACTTATTCAAACACTACACATATTTTACAGATAAAAAAGGTAATTATTAACAATAAACCATTAATAGTAGAATAAATATATAAATGCTCGTTGATACATGATATTGACACTTGATCAAACACTGACCAAAATTTAAAAAAAAAAAAAAAAAAAAAGAAAAAAAAAAAAAAAAAAAAAAAAAAAATGAAAAGTGCTTATCTTTTTCAAACAATTAGGTCGAAGTAGGTAAACTCTTCATTTCTCCGTTCTTATGGTGCTGGAAAGTCTCCCACAGTCCTGTGAATCACTCTGAAATGAAAAAATGAAAAATATTAGTTGATAACAATGGCAGGTTAGAGAATCCTAGTATCAGTACACGGCTATGCATATACACGGACTATGGTATACATATATACTTAATTCATTTTGGGATAATTTTCAAATTCTTACATCATCCAATTTTAAGAAACTCTTCAACATTGACTGCAAAATTAATTAGGACTTAACACTTTAACGGACAGTGGTTTCGTAGTAAAACCACCTATTAAACATTTTTTTTTTTAACTTTACTTTTTCGATTATTTACTTTATTTTTTTATAATTATTTACGGCTCCAATCTCATACATCTGTGATATATGAGATTGGAGCCGTAAGACAATGATGTATAACCAAGAGCTTTTGCAATTAAAAAAAAAACTTTTTAAAGACATGATGATTTTCGATTTTATATATATATATATATATATATATATATATATATATATATATATATATATATATATATATATATATATATATGTATATGTATATATATATATATATATGTATATATATATATGTATATATATATGTATATATATATGTATATATATGTATATGTATATATATATATATATATATATATATATATATATATATATATATATATATATATATATATATATATATGTGTATATATATATATTTATATATATATATATATATATATATATATATATATATATATATATATATATATATATATATATATATATATATATATATATATATATATAATACATTTTATATATTAAAAATACATTATATATTTTATTTATTTTACATATTTTATACATTTTATATATACATATTATACATTTTATACATATTAGATTTTTGATATTTTAAATATATAACAGATGATAGTTCTAAGTTTAACTTATTTTTTTCCTTTTTCTGTTGAAATATATGTATTTAAACTTTCTGTACTTGAGAAGTCAGATTCAATTTATCTTAATCATAACCTCAAATAAAAGTATCTATACAAACAACACTTTTAAGTTGTTAAGCTATTTATTTATTATTCCAGTTTAAGGATTATCATTTATTGTTCTTCCAGCATAGTTTAACTTTTAAAAAGGCATAAATATCAAGCTGTAGAGGGGTAGGGGTTAGTCAGTTAAACCACTTTTCAAACCCTAATTTGGTATCCTTTAAGGCATACCCTTCTAAAGATTGTAAAGAAAATTTATATATTTTACATATACAAGGATTATAGAAAACATTTATAAACAAATTATCGGGAGCTAATTGGATGGTTGACCGTGGTT
>CM063507.1:50267822-50276434 GCA_032207245.1 Pardosa pseudoannulata | reverse complement strand
GAATATTTATCAGTGTTTCTGTATTTTTTTTATTTCTTCCAATTAATATTTAAAAATAAGTAATATTTCATTTTATATTATTTTATGCATCTGTTCACGGATAATGTGTCAACGAAATTTTAAAAATAAGTACTTTACTAAAAAAATTATTTTTTCTAAAAACAAAGTAAACTTAAAATGTTTAACGTGGTATATAGATCAAATGTTGAAAATTTCAAGCAACTTAAGATAATAATAAAAAAAAAATGTTTGGTAAGCTGAAAAGCAACAAAAATTCTTCCATTTGTAACTCCTTAAAACTAATGACACCCTTAACATAATAAAAAAGTATTACATACACTTTTATTGTAAGAATAAACTTTATTTGTGAAAGAGTTATTTTGTTTTGGGTTATCTTAATTATCTGTTGTAGGGTTATCTATAATTTCATCCATTAATTGGAACAATTTTAAAAGATGGAAAATTTATGTTCCATGCTTTACCTCTAGTTTAAATCCTAATTTTTGTTTTTCATTTTCTAATATCTTTCACGTACTGAAACAAAAATAAAGTCCACGTAATAAACACAAACGACTGCTACCAATAGAGAAATGATACAGGATTTACACATCAGTGGCGCCCTCTACTTTACTTGATTCATTTGAGTCAAGTTACTTGTCCACCGTGAAGAACTACTTGACTTGCCTCACTACTTGACTCAAGTAGCTACTTGACTTGACCGGAACCGTTTACACGAGTCAAGTCGTACTTTCATGTCAACTTGACTGACCTACTTGAGCGTCTACTTGACTCGTGTAAACGCGGTGTTAATATCAGATAGATTTTAAAATTGTGGAAAAACATAGAAATGGCAGAATTTTTTTTATTTACCATTGTGTAACTAGTATGTAATTTTGTAATTAAAAAATACCCCTCTACCGAACTGTTGTAGTTAAAAACTACTTTTACAAGTTTTATCTGTAAAGATCATATTTTATAAAAAATTCATAATTAAATATTTAAGATGAGTCTACATTTAAATTCGTTATATATACTACTTTGTACTTGCAAATAAAAAAGGCAAAGAAATAATTTCTGACCATTTTTCTGTAAAAGCAGTAAGTTTTTACATAATTAGTACAAAATATCTGCACATATCAATTAAAAGGATAAATTTTTTACAAGTGAAAATTTCTACATAAAAAGTATGGATATTAGTAATTATTAAATGGGAGATTTTCCACATAAAAAAAAACCAGTATTAGATTTAAAAAATGTCAGAAAGAAATGAGAAAATTAGTAGCATTGCGGCATTGCATGTGATTTCTGCCGTTATTTTTAGTTTTTAAAACGGTTTTAATAAAACGTATGCCTTCAACCCTACTTTTCTTTTTTTATTGTTTGTTTGTTTGCTTAATTTTAAAAAAAAGTCGCTCAAGAGCAATAAATATATTTCTCTCATAACCATGCTTTAGTTCCAATGGTTTGACACCGGGAGCTCTACACTGAATGCCAGTCTCATGTTACAGCACCGTACCCCTAGTGCCCATGGGAAGTAGCTAACGAAATTTATTATTATTACCACTGCCCGCACGAGGTACGGACTTTCCCTGGATTAACCATTCGGCTACAATTATCAACAATACAATGATGAAAGATTTATATAAATGTGTGTACTCTATAAATATATTGGTGAAGTTTATATTTACTTTTTGTGAGATACTTATTCCCTTCTTATTTTGCCATCAGAGAGAAGTAAATTATTTATGAATAGTTCAGACATACTGGGTGGGGCCTAATCAAGAAATTAACATTCAAAATGAATTTCAGGATACTAAAACGTACATTTAATTTTGAAATAATATTATAGTAAGTACAAAATATGAAGAAAGGTAAATCCTCGTATTTCTTACAGAAACGCCAAATGTAACAGCAACTACCATTTCATTCTGAGTAACTGTAGTAGAAAAAAATCCAAAAATAATTAAAACTTTAGAAGACAAATTTTATCAATGACATAAAATACAAAATAATTAACTATTAGTCAGAAATAATAAAATTTTATGTTAACAACATAAAAAAATTATAATTTCTTTAATATTGAGAGATTCTCAAAATCAAAGTTTGTGAGGGCTTAAGGTCAAGGAGACAGCACGCCATATAGAGAAAGAAGAATATTCAAAGATATAACCTGTTCACAATGGTAGAAAGAATGCCTTAATATTTCTTACATCTGTTAAAATTGGACATACATTACTCACATGAAAAGTTTAATATTCTTGAGGAACACATTTTCTTTATATTAATCAAATCGATGTTTAAATTTATGAAAGTTCCTTATTTAAAAAAAAAAAAAAAAATGCGTATACCATGCGTAACCTAAAGAAAAATATCAAAAACATATTTTACGCAGCAATGCATGCACAACGGAAAAATTTAACACGCTCACAGTCACTTCTGAATCGAAAAATTACAGGTACTGTAAGGTCTGAAAAATCGTTCACATATATTTGAAAAAAACGAGCGGATTTATTAAAAGTAATTAATCTGTACCTTGACTTTGACAATTAAAAAAAAAAAAAAAAAAACGCAGTAGGGGACCGGATAAACTGAGAGATAAGCTAACAGTATAAATAAAGTAAAATCTGTGTAAGATTCTAGGTGAAAATACCAACCCTTGTATCGCACCGCAAAATCGCCAAATTTAGCGACAAAAGACACAGCGTGTACAGCACATCTAGGCCCGGAATTTATTGAATATTAGATCTCAGCTTTGGTACACCAGAGACCTGTAGTTTTGATGTATAAAAAGTAATAAAGGGTAGAAATATCTGATGGTGAGAAGTTTATTAGTTATATATATAAATCCGACCGATAGATATCTGAAAAATGAGTTTTATACATTTTGTAAGCCACGTAAACGGAAATTTAAATAAAAATTAACAACATACAATTATAATATCATTTAAATCAGATAATTAATGACAGTACTGAATACAATAGAATTTAAATAATTAATATTTATTATTTTGTACTAGATCTTGAACATAAATACAACAGCACTTAGAAAATTCAGCGCTTGTCAATCATTGGACTAGCCAGTAAAAGTACCAGAGCATAAAACACTTCTCATTTTAAAACCGAGATGAAACAATGCGAGATTAAATGAAGTTTAATGCCTTTTCAGTGACAATATATCCAAAATTACAGTATATTAATCTAAAATTCTCAACAATTTGAAACAAACAGTTTATATATAAATTTAATTATTTTAAAATGTAAATGTATATGAAATTGCAAAATGGGTTTGATAAAAATCCAAAAGTATAATATTTGAATTAATGACTAGACTTTACTGTAAAACATATTTTTTAAAGATATTTTTATATAAAAAATTATAAAAATTTAATCTTAAGTTGCCGGAAACATCACCAAAATTGTTACAAAAATTTTAATTAAAAGTTTCGTACAAGGAGTATAAAGGTGCGGCTAAAGCGTCATTAACATACAGAAGAGAGAAGATTTTAAAAATAAAAATACAATTTAGAATTAAACTATAGAAATAAAAGAGATACATAATAGAAAAATAACCGAATAATTTTAGAATAGTGATTGGTGTCTGAAAACACAGAATTTAAGAATCAATTTTGTATTGTTATTAAAGGATCAACATGAAGAGGCGGAGCCTAAGAATTTTAATGAGCATGCTCAGCGGGAATGATCTGTACATGGGAAACGAAGTTTTTCTGATAATAGGAAAGCAGCTTGGAACTGTGCTAAAGTTATCAATTAAAGCAATTGATAATTTTAGCACAGTTCCAATCTGCTTTCCTATTATCAGAAAAACTTTTTAATCAGAGTCTCAGTTTACTTTATATATTTTTTAAAGAGGCAGTGTCAGAGTTATCCTTAGTAAAAACACAGACAGTGGCGGAGCATTTCTTCGTTTGTCCTTTCTCATGGAAACAGTGGGGGATGGAGAAGTGGCACCTGTGTGGAGAAGAGTGTATGAAACTCCAGAAAAAAAAAAAGAGTATACATATGTATGTTTACAAATAGAATAAAGTATTAAAATAATTGTATAATTTTGTCATATCCCAAGATGAGAGTATATCCTTTTTAAAAACTGTTATAGGAAGTTACCGTAAGGTATTGCAGATTATTAAATCAAGAAGGATATTTTTTTATACTTCTTCGTTTTTTTTTATTATAATGTTTTACGAACAAGTGTAAACAGAGACACTTAGTAAAATGACACAAAAGAAAATTATTGTTTCGGAACTACAGGAATTACATAAGAACAGATATAGATTTTTATGGGATGTCTTTGACCTGAAAGCTCTACAACCCTATAAATGGACTTGGCATGTAAAGAATATTGGCACTTTATGACTCATAAAGGAGAATCAGAACTTTAAACAAATTTAAAATAAAATATATAAAGAATAAAATTTTAAAAAAATGAATTTAAAAAATAAAAATTTAAAATATATAAGAATGAAGAATTTTTACGTTTTCTGATTTTATTTTTAAACAATAGAAGACAAAAAATAAGCAGGACAATGCATTTTTTCATTTTATTTTAGGCACTAATTAAGGATTTTTATGGGCTGTATATACTTTTATCATACTGTAACGTTTCTCGAAAAATCTACTTTTTTTTCGCCTAGTTTGGGACGTCACAGTTCACGAAAACTCCGACAGCCTATGTTGTTTACATGGGAGAAGTTGACTTTTTAATTTATTTCAGTTCAAAGAATTGCATAAATAGAAATTTTTTGTATTATGTCTGAAATTAAAAAGTCATATTCTAAATACTGCATTGTGCCACTCTGTACAACAATTAATTGTAATAAAAAAATATTTTTCAGCTTTCTAAAGATCCCAGTATATGTAAAATTTGGACTAATGCTATAAAAAGATGAGAAATTAAACCCCAAATTATCATAATATCTCTTTCGATTTGTGAAGACATTTTAGTATAATTAAAACTTTGCTTTTTTGTAATATTGCGTTTAAAAGTGCTGTTGGTTAACCAGTACAGTTTTTACTTTTAAAAAATCCCATTATTGGAGTAGTTTCACAAAGTTTAGTTCCTTTATAATGAGTTTATGGTGAAGGATATAAATTGCAATAATTATTTAATACATAACTTAAAAAATTATCCATTCTGAAGGTATTTAAATACTTCTTGAAAGATAACTACTTTCTTGAATATAGAGGTTCACACTGTGGCATCTTTCAATTAAATTGGAGGCTAATTTGAAAAAAAAAAAATGTATTTTTTTTAAATTCTCTACTGATTTTACTTAAAAAAAATGTAAATATAATTCTAGAAATCCTGTGATGGGCCAAACTAGCAATCCAAAACATGTCGAATTAGCAATCATAAGCTTCTTTTTTCTAAACTCTCGGTGTTATGGCAAGCCCAAATGATAGGATGATTTTGGTTTCCGCTTGCCTCATCTCCAAGAGACGTCATACTGCTTAGCTATTCTCATTACACTGATCAGGTGAGGCAATGAAACACTTAAACGGCGATTGGGATTTATGACAAGAAAATCAGATCGATCTCGTTGACGGTAGAGGGATTTTTGTAGTTAGTGGGGGGAATCTCCAAAAAACTGTACCAGTTGGTTCGTAAAATTTTATCAAAAGTCTAAACTTTATTATTTCTGCACGGAATCATCATTGAAGAAACATGAGTTTCTCAACGTATAGGTCTTTAGCAAATGGTGTCATCTCATTTGTTGAACTTGAACACTCGCTTATTTTCTTCCAACTATTTGCTTAGGTCATGGCCAGGATCTTTTAGATGAGTAACGGATTCCGACCCACTACAGACTCAAACTCAGATACTAGTTTAGATTCAATAGCATTAATGATAATTCAAGTTAAAATGTCAACAGACCTATGTAGGTCAGTAGGGCAGCTTATATTGTCATTTGGTTCAGGAGAGTCAGCAACTTGTTTTGAAAAAAAGGCTCCGATTTCAAAAATACTGTGGGTTGATGTTTCGGAAGAGGAGAGTTTAGAGTTAAGGTCAGAAAAATGGGGATATGATCAGAAGTAATTACTGTTTTTGGCGATTATGTCATGAGGGAAATTTAAATTACTCAGAAGCACGATATCGACTTTTATACCTTCGTTAGAATCGCCATACCTGGTGAGGACAGTGGGAAAAGCAATATCAGCACGATTATCATTTATGAATGTATTAAATACCCACCCAATCGTCCAAAATCCTTGTTTCGCTTCCTCCCAACTTGACCTGCATGATCCAGGCAAAAGTGAAAATATTATAACACTGCTACTGACCAATAACTAAACCTTACTTAGGGTAAAAATTATTACTTACATACGATAGAAATTTTAGAAAAATTTTGGATTTATAATTATATTTATTATTTTGAATTTAATCGTTATATTTTTAATTCATTTTAAAATTTTTTTTTTTTATAAATTTTATTTAAAAACTTTAAAAATTCCTTATTTTATCACTCACAAAATGCTAATGTTCCTTACATGCCAAGGGTTGTAGAGCTTTCAGTTCATAAGCACGACATAAAAATCCATGCTTTTGTAATGAGGAATTTTTACGTTTTCTAATTTTATGTTTAAACAACAGAAGACAAAAAAGTAAGCAGGACAGTACCTTTTTTCATTTCATAAGAAGCCCTAATTAGAGATTTCCCATGGGTTTTATATCAGACTGTTTAACGTCTCTTGAAAATGCTATCTGCCTAGTTTGTGACGTCACAGGTCATGAAAAGCCGACAGCCTATGTTGTTTACATGGGGGAAAGCGACTTATTAATTTGTTTCTGTTTGAAGAATCGCATTAAAAGAATTTTTTTTATTATTATGTCTGACATTAAAAAATCATATTTAAAATTGTACCCCTCTGTACGAATGAAATAAATAATTGTAATGAAAGGATATTTTTCAGCTCTCTAAAGATCCCAGTGTACGCAAAACTTGGACTGGTGCTGTGAAAAGAGATGAGAAAATAAACGCCAAGTATCATAAAAATCATCTCTTTGGATTTTTGAAGATCATATTACTTTGAAAAAAAACTCTCATTTTGGGGTATTTTCATAAAGCTCAGTTACTTTAAAAAGAGCTTTTGAAGAACGATACCAATTGCAATAATTATTTAATACTTAATTTAAAAAAATTATGTATTCTCAAGGTATTTAAATATTTTCTTAAAGGATACCCACTTCCTTGAATATAAAGGTTCACATTGTGACATCTTTCAATTAAATTGGAGGCTAATTTGAAAAAAATATATTCATATTTTTTAAATACTCTACTGATATTACTTAAAAAATGTAAATTTAATTCCAGGAAATACATACATTTTTTATTTAAAATTTATATCAGGCAATAAAAATGTATTACTATCTAATATATAAATCAAAAGTAATACAATCCTTAAGTATAAAAAAGTACTACGAAGGATCGGAACAATGCATACATTTCAAAATGTCATGTATGATTTTTTTTAAATAGATATTAGAGTAAATGTATATTTATAATTAAAGTACAAACACACAATACCTAATTTACAATTCAACAGAAACAAATAATATCGGGGTATTAATTTTTCTGAATTTTATACATCATTATTCCTATCTGACATAAAAAAATGCTCTATTTACATAAAATAGCCCAATATATATTTACTTTTTTCCTATTATGTTTCTTGTTTGTTTACATTTATGGGCCCAAGTTTTTCTGATGCTACTTCTAAAACTAACATTAAATCAAAAGTGCACATGCCATACTGTTATAAGAACATATTAATTTATGCTAATATAATATAAAATTACTTTATTCATTTCTATTAATTATTTAATACAGAAGCTTTAATGCAAGATAGCCATGATTGTTTTAATTAAAAATAATTCATTGTAATATCTTCTACTGATATTCATAAATGATATGAACTACATGTGAACTTTGTAATAGGAACTTTATTTACATCATCTTAGATATATTAACATTGATAATTGCACTATGCAGCATGCACCTAGTCCCTACTGCATGTTGATGATTACAGTAACACATTGGCCAAACTTGTTGCCAACCATAAAAACCCTAATATAATGTTGCCATAACATAACAAAATATCAGTTATGTTACACCTCCCTTTTCAGGTTTAATAAATCATACATAATCACTTAACATACATAATCATTTAAATAAGTTGGTCGCCTGACAATTCGACCAGAAGCTGTGGTACTACTATTGTTATTAACAACTGCACTAGAGGAAGAAGGTATTGTGTTTGAAACATTTAGTGTTTCTTTAGGCTTGATATCTGGTAAAGCTTCAAGAACATTATCTACATAGTCTGAATAAGATGATTTTGATAACCTCAAAAACCGTCTATTTCTAATAAGTATCCTACCTGAAGTGGTTCTTATTTTGTATGATCGGGGATTATCTGTTTTTGAAATAATAGTAGCAGGCTCCCACAATTTAGTTTTAACATTCTGGACAGTAATTTTGTCACCTGGTTTAAGCTCTTTTAATATCTTTGAAAATCTATCGTAGTACAACTTTTGAGTTTGTTGCGCTTTAGCAACCTGATGCTGACATCACCGAAGATCTCAGGATTAAGCAGTT
>CM063507.1:50255322-50262822 GCA_032207245.1 Pardosa pseudoannulata | reverse complement strand
CAGAAATCTAGAAAAAAAAAATGTTATTTTTGGAGGTGTGGATTTCGACCATTTTAAAGACGACAGTATTTTTCGCTGTGGTATGAAATGTATTTATACCTAATTATTTTAGAATATGATCGACAATAGAATGTAACCTTTACTCGGTTTGATATTTTTTAACCGTAACTCGTTAAGAAACCAATATGGATGCTCTATGCATTCCATGTCATTCAATGTTAAAAGGTATGAAAATAATTCAGACGATAGTTAAATGATTTAATATAAGAAATGATTCAATGAGATGGTTAAAGGAATGAAGTCAGAAATCTAGAAAAAAAAAATGTTATTTTTGGAGGTGTGGATTTCGACCATTTTAAAGACGACAGTATTTTTCGCTGTGGTATGAAATGTATTTATACCAAATTATTTAGAATATGATCGACAATAGAAGGTAACCTTTACTCGGTTTGATATTTTTTAACCGTAACTCGTTAAGAAACCAATATGGATGCTCTATGCATTCCATATCATTCAATGTTAAAAGGTATGAAAATAATTCAGACGATAGTTAAATGATTTAATATAAGAAATGATTCAATGAGATGGTTAAAGGAATGAAGTCAGAAATCTAGAAAAAAAAAATGTGTATTTTTGGAGGTGTGGATTTCGACTAATTTAAAGACGACAGTATTTTTCGCTGTGGTATGAAATGTATTTATACCTAATTATTTCAGAATATGATCGACAATAGAAGGTAACCTTTACTCGGTTTGATATTTTTAAACCGTAACTCGCTAAGAATCCAATATGGATGCTCTATGCATTCCATATCATTCAATGTTAAAAGGTATGAAAATAATTCAGTCGATAGTTAAATGATTTAATATAAGAAATGATTCAATGAGATGGTTAAAGGAATGAAGTCAGAAATCTAGAAAAAAAATGTTATTTTTGGAGGTGTGGATTTCGACCATTTTAAAGACGACAGTATTTTTCGCTGCGGTATGAAATGTATTTATACCTAATTATTTTAGAATATGATCGACAATAGAAGGTAACCTTTACTCGGTTTGATATTTATTAACCGTAACTCGTAAAGAATCCAATATGGATGCTCTATGCATTCCATATCATTCAATGTTAAAAGGTATGAAAATAATTCACACGATAGTTAAATGATTTAATATAAGAAATGATTCAATGAGATGGTTAAAGGAATGAAGTCAGAAATCTAGAAAAAAAAAATGTTATTTTTCTAGGTGTGGATTTCGACCATTTTAAAGACGACAGTATTTTTCGCTGTGGTATGAATTTTATTTATACCTAATTATTTCAGAATATGATCGACAATAGAAGGTAACCTTTACTCGGTTTGATATTTTTTAACCGTAACTCGTTAAGAAACCAATATGGATGCTCTATGCATTCCATGTCATTCAATGTTAAAAGGTATGAAAATAATTCAGACGATAGTTAAATGATTTAATATAAGAAATGATTCAATGAGATGGTTAAAGGAATGAAGTCAGAAATCTAGAAAAAAAAAATGTTATTTTTGGAGGTGTGGATTTCGACCATTTTAAAGACGACAGTATTTTTCGCTGTGGTATGAAATGTATTTATACCAAATTATTTTAGAATATGATCGACAATAGAAGGTAACCTTTACTCGGTTTGATATATATTAACCGTAACTCGTAAAGAATCCAATATGGATGCTCTATGCATTCCATGTCATTCAATGTTAAAAGGTATGAAAATAATTCAGACGATAGTTAAATGATTTAATATAAGAAATGATTCAATGAGATGGTTAAAGGAATGAAGTCAGAAATCTAGAAAAAAAAATGTTATTTTTGGAGGTGTGGATTTCGACCATTTTAAAGACGACAGTATTTTTCGCTGTGGTATGAAATGTATTTATACCTAATTATTTTAGAATATGATCGACACTAGAATGTAAGCTTTACTCGGTTTGATATTTTTTAACCGTAACTCGTTAAGAAACCAATATGGATGCTCTATGCACTCCATATCATTCAATGTTAAAAGGTATGAAAATAATTCACACGATAGTTAAATGATTTAATATAAGAAATGATTCAATGAGATGCTTAAAGGAATGAAGTCAGAAATGTAGAAAAAAAAATGTTATTTTTGGAGGTGTGGATTTCGACCATTTTAAAGACGACAGTATTTTTCGCTGTGGTATGAAATGTATTTATACCTAATTATTTTAGAATATGATCGACACTACTAAAAGGTAAACTTTACTCGCTTTGAATTTTTTAAACAGTAACTCGTTAAGAATCCAATAAGGATGCTCTAAGCATTCCATGTCATTCAATGTTAAAAGGTGTGAAAATAATTCACGCGATAGTTAAATGCTTTAATATAAGAAATGATTCAATGCGATGATTAAAGGAATGAAGTCAGAAATCTAGAAAAAAAAAGTTATTTTTCTAGGTGTGATTTCGACCATTTTAAAGACGACAGTATTTTTCGCTGTGGTAAGAAATGTATTTATACCTAATTATTTCAGAATATGATTGACAATAGAAGGTAACATTTACTCGGTTTGATATTTATTAACCGTAACTCGTAAAGAATCCAATATGGATGCTCTATGCATTCCATATCATTCAATGTTAAAAGGTATGAAAATAATTCAGACGATAGTTAAATGATTTAATATAAGAAATGATTCAATGAGATGGTTAAAGGAATGAAGTCAGAAATGTAGAAAAAAAAATGTTATTTTTGGAGGTGTGGATTTCGACCATTTTAAAGACGACAGTATTTTTCGCTGTGGTAAGAAATGTATTTATACCTAATTATTTCAGAATATGATTGACAATAGAAGGTAACCTTTACTCGGTTTGATATTTATTAACCGTAACTGGTTAAGAATCCAATATGGATGCTCTATGCATTCCATATCATTCAATGTTAAAAGGTGTGAAAATAATTCACACGATAGTTAAATGATTTAATATAAGAAATGATTCAATGAGATGGTTAAAGGAAATGAAGTCAGAAATGTAGAAAAAAAATGTTATTTTTGGAGGTGTGGATTTCGACCATTTTAAAGACGACAGTATTTTTCGCTGTGGTATGAATTGTATTTATACCTAATTATTTCAGAATATGATCGACAATAGAAGGTAACCTTTACTCGGTTTGATATTTTTAAACCGTAACTCGTTAAGAAACCAATATGGATGCTCTATGCATTCCATGTCATTCAATGTTAAAAGGTATGAAAATAATTCAGACGATAGTTAAATGATTTAATATAAGAAATGATTCAATGAGATGGTTAAAGGAATGAAGTCAGAAATCTAGGAAAAAAAAAATGTTATTTTTGGAGGTGTGGATTTCGACTATTTTAAAGACGACAGTATTTTTCGCTGTGGTATGAAATGTATTCATACCTAATTATTTTAGAATATGATCGACAATAGAAGGTAACCTTTACTCGGTTTGATATTTTTTAACCGTAACTCGTTAAGAATCCAATATGGATGCTCTATGCATTCCATATCATTCAATGTTAAAAGGTATGAAAATAATTCAGTCGATAGTTAAATGATTTAATATAAGAAATGATTCAATGAGATGGTTAAAGGAATGAAGTCAGAAATCTAGGAAAAAAAAATGTTATTTTTGGAGGTGTGGATTTCGACTAATTTAAAGACGACAGTATTTTTCGCTGTGGTATGAAATGTATTCATACCTAATTATTTTAGAATATGATCGACAATAGAAGGTAACCTTTACTCGGTTTGATATTTTTTAACCGTAACTCGTTAAGAATCCAATATGGATGCTCTATGCATTCCATATCATTCAATGTTAAAAGGTATGAAAATAATTCAGACGATAGTTAAATGATTTAATATAAGAAATGATTCAATGAGATGGTTAAAGGAATGAAGTCAGAAATCTAGAAAAAAAAAATGTTATTTTTGGAGGTGTGGATTTCGACCATTTTAAAGACGACAGTATTTTTCGCTGTGGTATGAAATGTATTTATAACTAATTATTTTAGAATATGATCGACAATAGAAGGTAACCTTTACTCGGTTTGATATTTTTTAACCGTAACTCGTTAAGAATCCAATAATGGATGCTCTATGCATTCCATATCATTCAATGTTAAAAGGTATGAAAATAATTCAGTCGATAGTTAAATGATTTAATATAAGAAATGATTCAATGAGATGGTTAAAGGAATGAAGTCAGAAATCTAGAAAAAAAATGTTATTTTTCTAGGTGTGGATTTCGACCATTTTAAAGACGACAGTATTTTTCGCTGTGGTAAGAAATGTATTTATACCTATATATTTTAGAATATGATCGACAATACTAAAAGGTAAACTTTACTCGCTTTGAATTTTTTAAACAGTAACTCGTTAAGAATCCAATAAGGATGCTCTATGCATTCCATGTCATTCAATGTTAAAAGGTATGAAAATAATTCAGACGATAGTTAAATGATTTAATATAAGAAATGATTCAATGAGATGGTTAAAGGAATGAAGTCAGAAATCTAGAAAATAAATGTTATTTTTGGAGGTGTGGATTTCGACCATTTTAAAGACGACAGTATTTTTCGCTGTGGTATGAAATGTATTTATACCTAATTAATTTAGAATATGATCGACAATAGAAGGTAACCTTTACTCGGTTTGATATATATTAACCGTAACTCGTAAAGAATCCAATAAGGATGCTCTATGCATTCCATGTCATTCAATGTTAAAAGGTATGAAAATAATTCAGACGATAGTTAAATGATTTAATATAAGAAATGATTCAATGAGATAGTTAAAGGAATGAAGTCAGAAATCTAGAAAATAAATATTATTTTTGGAGGTGTGGATTTCGACCATTTTAAAGACGACAGTATTTTTCGCTGTGGTATGAAATGTATTTATACCTAATTATTTAAAATATGATCGACAATAGAAGGTAACATTTACTCGGTTTGATATTTATTAACCGTAACTCGTAAAGAATCCAATATGGATGCTCTATGCATTCCATATCATTCAATGTTAAAAGGTATGAAAATAATTCGGACGATAGTTAAATGATTTAATATAAGAAATGATTCAATGAGATGGTTAAAGGAATGAAGTCAGAAATCTAGAAAAAAAAAATGTTATTTTTGGAGGTGTGGATTTCGACCATTTTAAAGACGACAGTATTTTTCGCTGCGGTATGAAATGTATTCATACCTAATTATTTTAGAATATGATCGACAATAGAAGGTAACATTTACTCGGTTTGATATTTATTAACCGTAACTCGTAAAGAATCCAATATGGATGCTCTATGCATTCCATATCATTCAATGTTAAAAGGTATGAAAATAATTCGGACGATAGTTAAATGATTTAATATAAGAAATGATTCAATGAGATGGTTAAAGGAATGAAGTCAGAAATCTAGAAAAAAAATGTTATTTTTGGAGGTGTGGAATTCGACCATTTTAAAGACGACAGTATTTTTCGCTGTGGTATGAAATGTATTTTATACCTAATTATTTTAGAATATGATCGACAATAGAAGGTAACCTTTACTCGGTTTGATATTTTTTAACCGTAACTCGTTAAGAATCCATATGGATGCATTTATAATTTATATGAAATAATTCAGTTATTATATATATATATATATATTTGTCGTGTTAATTTTGTTTTTATTTTTCTCTTTTTTTCTATTTTATATATAAAAATATATATATATTTTTGATATATATATGATATATATATATTTCTGTTTATATTTTTTAAAGTATCTTCTATCCATAAGAATTGAATAACTTATGTTTTTTTTTTCTCTCTCTTTCTCTTAAATATATATATATATATATATCAATATTATAAATATATAATATATATAAAAAATATATATTTGCATGTTTAGTACATAATTTGAAATTTTATTTTTATGTGTGAAAGTATTCTATTTAAGATACATATATTAATATGTATAAATATGTGTACATATAATTATTTTATATGTGTATATATTAATAATATATACATTTATATATATATATATATATATTATATATATATTATATAATATATAGATATAAAATCTAGATATAGTATCTGTTTTCAATGTTAAAATATAATATGTATATACATTTATATAAATATATATATTTATATATAATAAATTATTTATATATATATATATTTATATATATATCTAAAAAATAAAATAATTTTTTTTTAAAATTGTTTTAAATTTAAACGATTTTTTTCTCTCTCTCTCTCTATTATTATTATCTATCTATCTAACTAATATATATTATATATATATATAATAATATTAAAATTTATTTAAGTATTTTAATATTATTTAAGATGTCATAAATATTTTCTCGATAATTTTGATTTTTGACTATAGACTTAGTACAGTTTTACTTTCCAATATATAATTTTTTAAACATATATTTTAATATGATAATATTTAATTATTTAATCTTTTATTTTAAATACTTAAAAAATATGTGCATCCATATGATATTTAAATGTAAATGTTCTATCTGTTTAATATTATGTTTATTAAAAATAAATGTATATAATTTTAAGGATCTAAATATTATTTGTGGAGATGTGTTAAAGCGATAAAAATAAATTTTGTGTTTTTCGATCGGTATATGAAATGACTACAGATTTTAGAAACATAACGGCATATTATATTTTTGTTTAACATTATCTCCAAGAAGATTCTAATACCATTTGTATAATATATTAATTATTTAGTTAAAATGAGATTCTATAAAAGAAAAAATGTTATGATAGAAGATACAAAAAAAAAATGTTATTTATAGGTGTATAATTAAAGACTAAATGACATTTTTAAATTAGAATTTTGTATTTTCTTGTTATTTTATATATGATATCACGAATGTTACTGAAAAATAATTTCGGTTTATAAAAGAGACTTTTCTTCAGTGACAAAGGGAACAATTTTCGAATATGATACTTCAAGAATAAAGCTAAAAAATAATTATTGTGGAATAATTTAAAGATAGAATTATTTTGTTTTATTTTCATTTCGATTTGTGTATAGTGCATATTTTTTTTTTCTCTTTATTTTGAAATGTATATTTTTTATATTAATATTTAATTAATTAATGTGGTATTATTTATATAATAAACCAAAATTTTGAATTTATGCATTCATGAAAAACGAAAATGTTTAATAAAATTATCAATTGTCTCACAAATAACGTTAAGAAAGTAATTCCATAGAACAGAAAAATTAAAAGATATGTAAAAATATTAAAGAATATTATTTAAACAATAGTATGTATTAATATAAATTTTTAATGATGATGAAAATATAATCTCTAAATTATATTATTTCGAAAATGTTAAGTCTGGGTACAGTTTGAAAACTACTAAAAATTAAACCTCCGAACTAAAAGTTTAATTTTTAAATTTCTTTAACAGGAAATGCTTTATGTACATAAAATATAAATGTTGATGTAAA
>CM063507.1:50237822-50247822 GCA_032207245.1 Pardosa pseudoannulata | reverse complement strand
CTCTGCACCCCTTGACCCCAGTAAATTACAAATAGTATAAAAATTTATTACAAATAGTAAAAAAATTTATTAAAAATGTAATATTTTTATATACATATGAAAAATAAAATAAATATACACTAACTGCATCTAAAAAAATATTGCTTAAATCCGCAACCGTTCAAAAAACACATAAAAATTCCTTCTCTCCACACCAAAGAGTTTACAATTAAAGTAACATGAATTATCACTTGAAATTAAAAAAACATAAGCACTTACTTTTTAGGCGTTGGATGCACTTCCATCGGGTCGATCTTTACGTTAGATCAGATCCATATCATTCTTACACACCGAACATTCATATTTATTATTGATAAACTCATTCACACACACACAAAAACCAAACAGAAGTGCATCAAACAATATCCCTAAGGCGAAAATGGCAGAAACCGAATATAACCAATTTGAATATTGCGTTAAAGTGCCGTTAACCGCTAAAAATAGAAATTAGGCGAATTTAAACAAAGAAACAATAGAAATTAGGCGCATTTAAACAAAGAAACAATAGAAATTAGGCGCATTGAAACGTAACGAATACACATAAAAAGAACGGCCTCTAAATTGTACATAAGCAAAAAAAATCACGGCGAGGAGAGGAAAAGCAGATTTGGCGCTTATCGCCACCAGATTTGGCGCCTATCAGCGTGTACCCAATTCTTAAATGAACCCAAATCCTTTGTTATCCTTAAAATCTCTATTTTTATCTATCTCTAATCTTTCTTTCAGTATTTTATATTTCTATTATTACTTAGTTATTTTTTTGGGCCTAGTATTTTATAATTTTATTTTTTGTAACTTAAAGACCTGCATTTGTTATTTTATTGATTTTAATCTTAAGGACTGGACACTCTTTATTAATTTAATAGCTTCATGACAGGGGATAAGGCCTTCGGCCTAGGAACCGCGGTCAACCATCCAATTAGCTCCCGAAAATTTGTTTATAAATGTTTTCTGTAATCCTTGTATATGTAAAATATATAAATTTTCTTTACATTCTCTAAAAGGGTATGCATTAAAGGATACCAAATTAGGGTTTGAAAAGTGGTTTAACTGACTAACCCCTACCCTTCTACAGCTTGAAATTTATGCCTTTTTAAAAGTTAAACTATGCTGGAAGAACAATAAATGATAATCCTTAAACTGGAATAATAAATAAATAGCTTAACAACTTAAAAGTGTTGTTTGTATAGATACTTTTATTTGAGGTTATGATTAAGATAAATTGAATCTGACTTCTCAAGTACAGAAAGTTTAAATACATATATTTCAACAGAAAAAGGAATAAATAAGTTAAACTTAGAACTATCATCTGTTATATATTTAAAATATCAAAAATATAATATGTATAAAATGTATAATATGTATATATGAAATGTATAAAATATGTAAAATAAATAAAATATATAATGTATTTTTAATATATAAAATGTATTTTATATATATATATATATATATATATATATATATATATATATATATATATATACATAATATATTATTATATATATATATATATATATATATATAATATATATATATATATATATACATAATAATATACATATACATATGATATAATATATATATATATATACATATATACATATATAACATAATATATATATATATATATATATATATATACATATATATACATATATACATCCATATATGTGCATACATACAGATACATACTTATATATATATATATATATATATATATATATATATATATATATATATATATATATATACATATATATATTATATATATATATATATATATATATATATTATATATATATATATAATATATATATAATAATACATATATGTATATATATAATATATATATATTATATATATATATATATATATATAATATACATATACATATACATATATATACATACATATATAATATATATATAAATATAATTATATATATTATATATATATAGTAATATATATATATATATATTATAATATATATACATATATATACATATACATATATATATACATATATATACATATACATATATATATACATATATATACGTATACATATATATATATATATATATATATATATATATATATATATATATATAAAATCGAAATCATCCATGTCTTTAAAAAGTTTATTTTTTTTAATTGCAAAAGCTCTTGATTCTACATAATTGTCTTACGGCTCCAATCTCATATATCACAGATGTATGAGATTGGAGCCGTAAATAATTATAAAAAAATAAAGTAAATAATCGAAAAAGTAAAGTTTAAAAAAAAATGTTTAATAGGTGGTTTTGCTACGAAACCACTGTCCGTTAAAGTGTTAAGTCCTAATTAATTTTGCAGTCAAGGTTGAAGAGTTTCTTAAAATTGGATGATGTAAGAATTTGAAAATTATCCCAAAATGAATTAAGTATATATGTATACCATAGTCCGTGTATATGCATAGCCGTGTAGTGATACTGGGCTTCTCTAACCTGCCATTGTTATCAACTAATATTTTTCATTTTTTCATTTCAGAGTGATTCACAGGACTGTGGGAGACTTTCCAGCACCATAAGAACGGCGAAATGAAGAGTTTACCTTACTTGACCCTAATTGTTTGAAAAAGATAAGCACTTTTCAATTTTTTTTTTTTTTTTTTTTTTTTTTTTTTTTCTTTTTTTTTAAATTTTGGTCAGTGTTTGATTAAGTGTCAATGTCCTGTATCAACGAGCATTTATATATTTATTCTACTATTAATAATTTATTGTTAATAATTACCTTTTTTATCTGTAAAATATGTGTAGTGTTTGAATAACTTAAGCTTAGTGGAATCCTTTAACCTGCCTATGGTAATTGCGTTTTCTGTGGAAGTGGGGTTTCTATGGGGAACTATTAATCGAGCAAAACATAAAAAAGTTTGTACCTGAAAAAGAAACCCATAGAAAAGACAATAAAAAATATATTATTTGAGTGGGTGACGTATAGTAGTAATACGTGTTTATGGCCTTAACCCGATATTTAATATATAAATTGAATTTGGCTTTTCGCCAACTTAAGTTGAAATCTTAAAGTAAAAACACAATAGGCAATAAAAATAAAGGAGAGAAGTTACTGCATTAATGCATTTTATTGATATTAATATAAAATTTTTAAAAAATTAATAGAAGCCAATTCAGTTTTTTTAAGATAAAAATTAATAATAAAAGGAAAAAAGAAAAAGGGACTAAAACAATAAGACAATTATGGAGGACGGAACTCAAAACTCCTCTTCTCGTTTCGGGATCCAGGTCTCTCTCTATCTCTTCTCCATCCTGTCTGTCCGGATAAGAACCGCCAGTCTGGAAAGCTCAAGTGCAAATCAAGTCCAAGCAGTGTTGGCAATCTTCACAGGCAAAATTATGGATTCTGGGTCCTAAAATTATGGCATTGGCTTATATATTATCGTACATTTTTGTAATTAGATCAAAATAGTGTTAATAGAGGGCGCTTGTATGATATATTTTTAATCAATTGAATCTTACACCGCGTTTACACGAGTCAAGTAGACGATCAAGTCAAGTAATTCCGCGCATGCGTATTTTTTCTTAGTTTACTTGACTCACATGGAGTTTAGAATGCTTGCGTTTACACGTAGTCAAGTTGCGAGTCAAGTAACTTGCCTCTAAACAAGAACTTTTGCAGACTATTAATAGAATATTTTCGCTAAAATATTCTGTAATGATACACGGAAATTTTAAAGAGTTTTGAGAGTATCTAATTAATTCTAATTTTTTTAAAAATTAATTTGGTATTTATAGAATTTAAAATGCAATTTTCATATACTATTTTAGCTTTATTTGAATATTCATTCTCCTGGTGTAAAATTTATATTTTTTATTACGCAGGTGTTCAATTTAGCAGATGTTGATTTTAGCAGCTGCTTCGAGTGTGGAATGTTTAGGAAAGAATATGGCTGATATGATTAAATTGATTGTTTAGAGAGGGTGAATTTTAAGATATTTAGCAAAGTCAGTAAGATATCAGGAAATAATTTTTCTGTAAAAAGGAAAATTAAATAAATAAGATGTAAAAGGGAAAATTTTCGGAGAAAGTGTACATGTTTCTTAGAATCTTTAGACATTCAAACAAACAAAATTCGACAAAATAAACAAATAGTAATAATAATAAGCATGCAAAACATGCAATATAAAGCTGTTTCAATCCGTGCTTCCATAAATTGCATACGCACCTTAGAATCATTCTAATATTCCCTTTTTTTAAAACTAAATTTTATGATAAATTATGTAATAATCTCTGTGAATATTTATCAGTGTTTCTGTATTTTTTTTATTTCTTCCAATTAATATTTAAAAATAAGTAATATTTCATTTTATATTATTTTATGCATCTGTTCACGGATAATGTGTCAACGAAATTTTAAAAATAAGTACTTTACTAAAAAAATTATTTTTTCTAAAAACAAAGTAAACTTAAAATGTTTAACGTGGTATATAGATCAAATGTTGAAAATTTCAAGCAACTTAAGATAATAATAAAAAAAAAATGTTTGGTAAGCTGAAAAGCAACAAAAATTCTTCCATTTGTAACTCCTTAAAACTAATGACACCCTTAACATAATAAAAAAGTATTACATACACTTTTATTGTAAGAATAAACTTTATTTGTGAAAGAGTTATTTTGTTTTGGGTTATCTTAATTATCTGTTGTAGGGTTATCTATAATTTCATCCATTAATTGGAACAATTTTAAAAGATGGAAAATTTATGTTCCATGCTTTACCTCTAGTTTAAATCCTAATTTTTGTTTTTCATTTTCTAATATCTTTCACGTACTGAAACAAAAATAAAGTCCACGTAATAAACACAAACGACTGCTACCAATAGAGAAATGATACAGGATTTACACATCAGTGGCGCCCTCTACTTTACTTGATTCATTTGAGTCAAGTTACTTGTCCACCGTGAAGAACTACTTGACTTGCCTCACTACTTGACTCAAGTAGCTACTTGACTTGCCCGGAACCGTTTACACGAGTCAAGTAGTACTTTCATGTCAACTTGACTGACCTACTTGAGCGTCTACTTGACTCGTGTAAACGCGGTGTTAATATCAGATAGATTTTAAAATTGTGGAAAAACATAGAAATGGCAGAATTTTTTTTATTTACCATTGTGTAACTAGTATGTAATTTTGTAATTAAAAAATACCCCTCTACCGAACTGTTGTAGTTAAAAACTACTTTTACAAGTTTTATCTGTAAAGATCATATTTATAAAAAAATTCATAATTAAATATTTAAGATGAGTCTACATTTAAATTCGTTATATATACTACTTTGTACTTGCAAATAAAAAAGGCAAAGAAATAATTTCTGACCATTTTTCTGTAAAAGCAGTAAGTTTTTACATAATTAGTACAAAATATCTGCACATATCAATTAAAAGGATAAATTTTTTTACAAGTGAAAATTTCTACATAAAAAGTATGGATATTAGTAATTATTAAATGGGAGATTTTCCACATAAAAAAAAAAACCAGTATTAGATTTAAAAAATGTCAGAAAGAAATGAGAAAATTAGTAGCATTGCGGCATTGCATGTGATTTCTGCCGTTATTTTTAGTTTTTAAAACGGTTTTAATAAAACGTATGCCTTCAACCCTACTTTTCTTTTTTTTTTTTTTGTTTGTTTGTTTGCTTAATTTTAAAAAAAAAGTCGCTCAAGAGCAATAAATATATTTCTCTCATAACCATGCTTTAGTTCCAATGGTTTGACACCGGGAGCTCTACACTGAATGCCAGTCTCATGTTACAGCACCGTACCCCTTGTGCCCATGGGAAGTAGCTAACGAAATTTATTATTATTACCACTGCCCGCACGAGGTACGGACTTTCCCTGGATTAACCATTCGACTACAATTATCAGCAATACATCAAAGGCATATATAAAGGTACATCTATAAAAAGGTGGTGATGCAACTGGATTCTATGGGCCTGGCCCGTTAATCCAGAGGCTTCTATCAGTGAGCACAGAAATGACAACGAGCGAAAAAAATAAACACATAAAAGCCCAGACATAGAGATAGAAGGTGGGGCCGTGAGTTCATAGAAATTAAATTCTAGAGAGTAGAAAGTTTAGGGATAGTAAACGTACATAATTTGAAATATTTTTTGGCCAGTGACATCCGTACAAAATAAGCCGAAAGGAATTTGAAAAATAAATGAGTAAAACAAAATTTTAAAAAATTTGGAAAAAAAAAAATCCAAAAATAAAAATATAAGTTTTAAAAATAAATAAGTTGTTTTAAAAAATCAAATAAAGGTCTAAAAAATAATATTTGATTGTATTAATAATTTTTATTGTCATAATTTTGATGTTATAATTTTTAAATTGCTTGGCAGTGATGATTGGGTACGAAAATTTTGGATGATTTGGAAAAAATAAAAATACGAGTTTTAAAAATAAATAAAATGGTCTAAAAATCACAAACAGGGCCTATAATAATAGTAATTAAACACAAAAAACAATTTTTAAGAATTTTAATTTAGTTTTGGAAATTTTGCATTCTTCGGGGTTCGAACCCGACTATATAAACAATACAATGATGAAAGATTTATATAAATGTTTGTACTCTATAAATATATTAGTGAAGTTTATATTTACTTTTTGTGAGATACTTATTCCCTTCTTATTTTGCCATCAGAGAGAAGTAAAATTATTTATGAATAGCCCAGACATACTGGGTAGGGCCTAATCAAGAAATTAACATTCAAAATGAATTTCAGGATACTAAAACGTACATTTAATTTTGAAATAATATTATAGTAAGTACAAAATATGAAGAAAGGTAAATCCTCGTATTTCTTACAGAAACGCCAAATGTAACAGCAACTACCATTTCATTCTGAGTAACTGTAGTAGAAAAAAATCCAAAAATAATTAAAACTTTAGAAGACAAATTTTATCAATGAAATAAAATACAAAATAATTAACTATTAGTCAGAAATAATAAAATTTTATGTTAACAACATAAAAAAATTATAATTTCTTTAATATTGAGAGATTCTCAAAATCAAAGTTTGTAAGGGCTTAAGGTCAAGGAGACAGCACGCCATATAGAGAAAGAAGAATATTCAAAGATATAACCTGTTCACAATGGTAGAAAGAATGCCTTAATATTTCTTACATGTTAAAATTGGACATACATTACTCACATGAAAAGTTTAATATTCTTGAGGACCACATTTTCTTTATATTAATCAAATTGATATTTAAATTTATGATAGTTCTTTATTTAAAAAAAAAATGCGTATACCATGCGTAACCTAAAGAAAAAGATCAAAAACATATTTTACGCAGCAATGCATGCACAAAGGAAAAATTTAACACGCTCACAGTCACTTCTGAATCGAAAAATTACAGGTACTGTAAGGTCTGAAAAATCGTTCACATATATTTGAAAAAAACGAGAGGATTTATTAAAAGTAATTAATCTGTACCTTGACTTTGACAATTAAAAAAAAAAAAAACGCAGTAGGGGACCGGATAAACTGAGAAATAAGCTAACAGTAGAAATAAAGTAAAATCTGTGTAAGATTCTAGGTGACAATACCAACCCTTGTATCGCACCGCAAAATCGCCAAATTTAGCGACAAAAGACACAGCGTGTATAGCACATCTAGGCCCTGAATTTATTGAATACTAGATCTCAACTTTGGTACAACAGAGACCTGTAGTTTTGATGCATAAAAAGTAATAAAGGGTAGAAATATCTGATGGTGAGAAGTTTATTAGTTATATATATAAATCCGACCGATAGATATCTGAAAAATGAGTTTTATACATTTTGTAAGCCACGTAAACGGAAATTTAAATAAAAATTAACAACATACAATTATAATATCATTTAAATCAGATAATTAATGACAGTACTGAATACAATAGAATTTAAATTATTAATATTTATTATTTTGTACTAGATCTTGAACATAAATACAACAGCACTTAGAAAATTCAGCGCTTTTCAATCATTGGACTAGCCAGTAAAAGTACCAGAGCATAAAACACTTCTCATTTTAAAACCGAGATGAAACAATGCGAGATTAAATGAAGTTTAATGCCTTTTCAGTGACAATATATCCAAAATTACAGTATATTAATCTAAAATTCTCAACAATTTGAAACAAACAGTTTATATATAAATTTAATTATTTTAAAATGTAAATGTATATGAAATTGCAAAATGGGTTTGATAAAAATCCAAAAGTATAATATTTGAATTAATGACTAGACTTTACTGTAAAACATATTTTTTAAAGATATTTTTATATAAAAAATTATAAAAATTTAATCTTAAGTTGCCGGAAACATAACACCAAAATTGTTACAAAAATGTTAATTAAAAGTTTCGTACAAGGAGTATAAAGGTGCGGCTAAAGCGTCATTAACATACAGAAGAGAGACGATTTTAAAAATAAAAATACAATTTAGAATTAAACTATAGAAATAAAAGAGATACATAATAGAAAAATAACCGAATAATTTTAGAATAGTGATTGGTGTCTGAAAACACAGAATTTAAGAATCAATTTTGTATTGTTATTAAAGGATCAACATGAAGAGGCGGAGCCTAAGAATTTTAATGAGCATGCTCAGCGGGAATGATCTGTACATGGGAAACGAAGTTTTTCTGATAATAGGAAAGCAGCTTGGAACTGTGCTAAAGTTATCAATTAAAGCAATTGATAATTTTAGCACAGTTCCAAGCTGCTTTCCTATTATCAGAAAAACTTTTTAATCAGAGTCTCAGTTTACTGTATATATTTTTTAAAGAGGCAGTGTCAGAGTTATCCTTAGTAAAAACACTGACAGTGGCGGAGCATGTCTGCGTTTGTCCTTTCTCATGGAAACACTGGGGGATGGAGAAGTGGCACCTGTGTGGAGAAGAGTGTATGAAACTCCAGAAAAAAAAAGAGTATACATATGTATGTTTACAAATAGAATAAAGTATTAAAATAATTGTATAATTTTGTCATATCCCAAGATGAGAGTATATCCTTTTTAAAAACTGTTATAGGTAGTTACTGTAAGGTATTGCAGATTATTAAATCAAGGAGGATATTTTTTTATATTTCATCGTTTTTTATTACAATGTTTTACGAACAAGTGTAAACAGAGACACTTAGTAAAATGACACAAAAGAAAATTATTGTTTCGGAACTACAGGAATTACATAAGAACAGATATAGATTTTTATGGGGTGTCTTTGACCTGAAAGCTCTACATAAAATATAGAGCTCTACGTAAAATACATCTCTATATAAATGGACTTGGCATGTAAAGAATATTGGCACTTTATGACTCATAAAGGAGAATCAGAACTTTAAACAAATTTAAAATAAAATATATAAAGAATAAAATTTTAAAAAAATGAATTTAAAAAATAAAAATTTAAAATATATAAGAATGAAGAATTTTTACGTTTTCTAATTTTATTTTTAAACAATAGAAGACAAAAAATAAGCAGGACAATGCATTTTTTCATTTTATTTTAGGCACTAATTAAGGATTTTTATGGGCTGTATATACTTTTATTATACTGTAACGTTTCTCGAAAAATCTACTTTTTTTTCGCCTAGTTTGGGAGTCACAGTTCACGAAAACTCCGACAGCCTATGTTGTTTACATGGGAGAAGTTGACTTTTTAATTTATTTCAGTTCAAAGAATAGCATAAATAGAAATTTTTTGTATTATGTCTGAAATTAAAAAGTCATATTCTAAATACTGCATTGTGCCACTCTGTACAACAATTAATTGTAATAAAAAAATAATTTTCAGCTTTCTAAAGATCCCAGTATATGTAAAATTTGGACTAATGCTATAAAAAGATGAGAAATTAAACCCCAAATTATCATAATATCTCTTTCGATTTGTGAAGACATTTTAGTATAATTAAAACTTTGCT
>CM063507.1:50206672-50237722 GCA_032207245.1 Pardosa pseudoannulata | reverse complement strand
TATATTTACATACTTAACATATCGTACTATGTGACACTTCAGTAATGTCGTAGATGTTCAGAATCGGCCTCAAGCAATAAATCAGCCTTCGTGTAGCAAAACTTTCGTGTAGTAAGACTTTAGTGCATTAAATCTAATCATGGGTACATAATACGTCGTAGTCATAGAGTTATGGAGAGGAGTAAGATTCATCATTCAAATCTTTTACAGCTTGTTTATACTATAACGAGTAGTAGTTTTTGTTTAATATTGAAGTTGTTCGAATCATGTTGATAGCAAGGATGTCCTTAGCCATTTGGAATCGGCTTTAAGCAGTAGGTCCCGATCTAATTAGTAAAATAGTAAATCGTAGAGCTCCAGGCAAACCACGCGTCAAATTAAATCCGTTCGAAATGCAAGAATTTCTCAAATCTGCTCTTGGGCTAAAGTATGTAAATCTATGCAGGCATGGTCGAAATTATTAACAAAACAGTAGACCTTAGGCAACCAAATTGTACCCAACCTTAGGTACATTCGACTGAGACTTGTTATACACTTGTTTTACCTGAGTTACAGATGACGTGATTCATTTATACAAATATTCTACTGACTTTATACACTATTCCAGAGGTGGCCAACCTGCGGCTGGCAAGTCACATGCGGCTCTTTGAAGACTTATTTATGGCTCTCGATACCGTACCCGAGTTTCCTTTTCATGTTTGGGTTAGATTTTTAAAAATTATTACAACTGATGGAACTCCGACAATGCTGGGTAAAAAAAAACGGTCTTATTGTCCTTTTAAGAGATGATTCTCAAATTCCACAATTCCACAATTCATACCGATTCACTCCATAATTCAACAAGAACATCTAGTTACAGAATTTTTAAAATATCCTGACGACAAATACCCTCAAAACACTGTCACACATTGTAAATTACATTCGCACCAATGCAAAAAATCATCGACAATTCAAACAATTCCTTGAAAAATTAAAGGACCAAGAACTTTCGAATGACATTCATTAAATATAATTTCTGTGAAAAAAAAAATTTTAATACCTTTTTTGCTTACCTTTTAAATACGTATTTAATTACAGCTCTCAAAAAATTTCAAATTTTGAAGAATGGATAAGACTATCAAGGAGCTTGTCCACCCCTGCACTACACAATTTATTTGCAAATTAAATAGTTCCAAATGCGCATTTTAAAAATAATTCCATTACTACAAGGTTCGTACGGTGCTTAAAGAGTGCTTAATTTTCCCCTAAAGTCCTTATTTTTTTTCTTGCTGACAGTTTTTATTTGAATATTTCGAAATCGCCTATGAAAATCATAAAAGGTCGCTCAGGATTAATCGTTCAGTGTGAATGAAATCAGACACTGTAGCGCTCCTTTTCCTCATTTTCCTTTTTACTAGAAATCTGCCCTTTATTCCTTATTTTACGGCATTCCTCCTTTTTTTTCGGCTATTCCCGCCTTTTATTCCTTTTTTCTTTGGGGCATTCACTCCTTTTATTCGTTTTTTCCTTCTCAACATTTACGGAGACAACTCAACATTTACAACATTACGTAATGGTGGAACGGATTACACACATCGTCTTTCCCATGTTTTGATAACATCTTTGTTTTTCTAACATTTTCTTTCTGTGGGATATTCACCTCCCCCCCCCCCTCAAAAAAAAGTCTTAGGCTATTGGCGGTACATGTGTTTGAAAGTTAGCAAATAACGATCAAAGTGTCAAAACCAAAGAGGGACCCGAATTTTTCGATTGTAGTGTCGAGAAATCTGTTTAACCCGTTTCTGATCCCAACAGCGGAAAAAAACATTATTCCGAGCCTGTGCGCTTAAAAATGGACTGACATATCGAATTTGAATTCGGTGATGATTCTGATCGAATGTTTTTGTGGGTTTATTCTAAAAATAAAATAAAATAAAATAAAATAAAAAAACAGATTTTTTCGGAAATTTAAAAAAAAAAGAAAGTAAGAAGCCATTTTTTTTTATCTCACATATGTATAAATTTTATTAATATCCTTTTTCTCTTTGCCGCGTCCACAATTTTTTTCTGACAAAGAGTCGAAAAGTGCTATCAGTCGATGCTCGCAACACGTGCTTCAAGGTCAAAAAGCCGTGTGACGCGGCATAAGTGAAACATATAGAACTTGTGTGGTTCTAGTTATAAAAGTACAACTAAGCCGTAATTCTATATTATTTGGTAAAAAAACAACCGTTTTCTGGATTTCGATTCCAGAAAATGCACATTTTTTAATGGACCATTATAGTTAATAGTGCGATCATATGAGGCTCTCATACGGTAGAATTATGTTTTAATAACCTGCATACTTGCTTTATAGATATCTCCCGAACTCGTGTGCATGTAGACTGATCGTAATACTGTTTTATATATTGGTATTTTTTTAATATCGCGGTAACAGTATTGAAATTCCAATCCCTCCTATAGTTATTACAAACGGTACTTTATTTTATTGACTGAATTTTCTGCTATGGGTAGTGTCTGTGAGAAAATGACACTGTTGCAAGAAATTAAGAAATTTTGGATATGCACAGCAGTTTATTGTTGAAAAATCCGCACCTTTTATTTTTTTTTTTTGTTACGTTTTGCGTGTGCATTGAAATTGATGAAAAATCATAACTTTTAACGACAATCAAGATAAAAATCAGCCCTATAGCTGAATCGGTATAGCTGACGCGGCCACGGGTTCGAATCCCGCTCTTTGTTCGTAGCCGTTCAGAATCGTAGTAATTAAGTTGTAAATTCCGATGTCTTTAGCCGTCGGGTAACATAAAACTCTAGCGCTCTCAGACCAAACTAAATGGTTACAAATCTGTTAGTCTAAAGTACGATTCGAACCCCCTGGCTCAGATACCGAAAAAAATCTCGCCCTATTCGATCATCGTCCCGAAATATTACTATTTTAAAAAAAAATTTTTAATTGTCCACTTAAAAAAATAGCCTTATACAGTGCATATATTATTTAAATCATGAGTTTTTAGACATTGATTAAAATTAAATCTAATGATAATTATTGTATCTTTCCAGACTATTAAGGTATAGATTTTATTGCTATTTAAGAAATTCTGCAGTCACAAAATTAAAAATTTGTTTATAGAAATGTCTTCTAAAAATTTGATATCTAAAATGCGCATTTATAATTTTTTTAAAAAATTAGGATATTTGAGAAACTTCTGATTTGAATCTGTTTTCAACATTTTTTGATTAGGAGATTCAAGTGATTGTTTATATTAGTAAAAATTATTTAGTTATTGGTGTACTGTTGAAATTCCTATTTAACAAACCAGCTTATAACAAATGAAAATTTTGATCTCATGATTTTCCTCTTGTTTGCATGCTAATTTATCCATAAATGGTGACTGGCCATTTTATACTTTTATAGTGAATCTTAGGAATGAGGTAGAAGGATAATTTTTTCAATCATTCACTAAGTTTTTTTCTTCACTTTTTATGAAACTTTTTTGCAGTTATGAAAAGACTTAAATATGTGTCTAGATTTAAAAACAAAGTGCATGAAATTAATAACATCTTGTTCACCTACTCAAGGAAAGAAAATGTTTTACGTTGTATAAAACAAAGAAATTCCTTACACTATCTTGATACTGGCATCACGTCTACAGAAGATTATAAGTTAATTCAGTATTAAAATAGTAAGTAATAACTAGTTTTCCATTTGTTGTCTACATTTTTGGTCATTCGAATAGGCGATCCATCAGTTGTTTGGTTTTAGTCAATTAAGATCATTAAAGATAATATTTTTATAAATCTTATATATGTAAATCTTATATAATATGCAATCTTATGTAAATCTTATACAAGTTATAATTTTCTGAGATCTAACATTAAAGAGTAAAAAAGGTTTTTAAAGGTTCTTTAAGAACCTTTCTTCTAAGGTTTCTTCTAAAGTTAAGTCCAACAAACAATATGGTTCCTCAAAGTTTAATATAATAAAGTTTAACTGTATTGGTGAATTTATTTATTTTTTAACTAGGCAAATTGAAGAAGCATCTGATTTGAATCTGTTTTAAATTCTTTTTTACTAGGAATCTTAAGTACTTGTTTATATTGATAAAAAGTTATTTACTTTCATATTTCATATTAGGCACTTGTTTTTGTATTAAATAAATCAGAATATTAATTTTTAATAGTTATTCAACTACCTCTTTTTTTCCTCTTTTTTGCATTTTTCTCCTTTTTTCCCTCTTTTTCATTAAAATTTTTACTTCTGTGTGTGAAATACAATGATTTCTCACTTATACACACTCTTTTTTTCATGTTTTTGTTGAACCTAATGTAATAACCATTATTTTATCTGATGTTTCTGATAAGAGGTGCTTAAAAAGTTTGAATGGTGCTTAATTTTTTCCATTAAAAAGTGTACGAACCATGTACTATGTACGGGGAAGTAAATAAAAAAAATTACTGAAATATAGAAAGGTATTTTAAGAATGGTAGAATATACCAAAAGATCAGTGGTATTCAGACAGCACTTGGAACTGTTAGATACATGTCCGAGGTTCGATCCTCTGAATAAGTTTGAGTCAGTCTTTCTTCACTTCAGTGGATAGACAAACTGAAGATCAAACATACTTGGGAACTGTTGGTTAAGTATGTAGAACAGGGGTTTAAGAACAAAGAAGACATCGAAAATGGGAAAAGAAAAATATTTTCATACAAGAAAAATCTTTTAATGTACACTGGCTGCAACACTTAACGAAAGAAAAGAGGAACAGGGAAATACATTGATGACTCACATGGTGTACTTTTTTCAATTAAACATGCACTGAGGAAAATAAAGCATAAATTATCCTGAAGATTAGTTTCTGCCTAAACTCAAATTTGACAGAGTGACGTCAGTTTCCAACGGGAACTAAATACAGGGGCTTCCGAGCAAAGAATATAGGCATGGGGAGAAGGGGGGGGGCTCCGAAGAGATAATGTAAATACGTAAGCGAAAGAAGTGATCTCAGAAGCCTTGACAAAAAAAACTACTTTAAAAGTTTTTGCTCAGATTCAATTTCTTTATTTCTGTTTTAAATTGAAATTTTGTTTTTAAGTTACAAATTTTATAAATTTCATGTAGGGATTTTATAAATTTCATATAAATTAGACATGCCAATTACTCCGGAAACTTCTGAGATTGCACCTGAAAATAAAACTTATGAACAGCTGAAAGATTACAATCCAGCAATTAAATACAATGTTTTGAAAAAAATAATGCTGAATATTACTTTTTTTACACAGTTTGTTTAGTTTTTAGTACTGTGCGGAAACGCCGAAAAAACTGCTGAAAAATTTTAATTTCGGTCAAATTTGAGTAGACGAACTATAGAATCCCCTATGATAGAAAAATGAAAATATTTTACTCGGGGTCAATGTTGCTATAAGAAACACTATTCTGAAAAATAAGTTGTTGAAGCTAAAAAAGCTACTCATACATTTTTAAATACATAAATTTTGATTTACATTTTATAATTTAACTACTGTGTAAATATTTTAATTTTAATTCAGAAACCAATGAGGTATGAACGTACGTACAAACTGTAATTAGCATGTTAAAATTTCAAACCACGCTCTTCCTTCTGACACAAGTGCCCGAATTTTGGCATGTCTCAAATTATATATTTCAGGTATATGTTAATACGTACGTACACAATATTTAACCATATTTGACCAACATATCTCATTTAGCCTTTTAAAATACTATATTGAAGATCTAACGCCTAATGCTTCCAATAAAATACGTACTGAAGATATTAAACAAATTTTCATTATGTAGGTAGTACCTGTAATGCTTTTAAGAATATAGATTTATTCGTTCATTTGTTTGCCACAAATACTTTTTTCAAATTTTTAAGCTGGGACACTTAACGATTAAGATTTTGTATTATCCCCTATATTGTAATAGCCTGAGTTGTCTGTCCTCGAATTTATGAAGCGGTAGAACCTGGAATGAATAGGCACCCATATTGGATTCTTGATGAGTTAGGGTTAGCAAAATTCAAAGTGAGTTCGAAAGCGTCCTTTTCGAACGTTTAATGCCATTATTTCAAGCCCTATATTTCCCTGTTAAAAGCAGGCGATTAAATTCGTTAATTTATCATTAGTAGTAGTAGATGAAAATAACATTTTTTCTACCATTATGAAGTCGTACCTTTAACCATTTCATTTAATCATTTCTTATTTTAAATTATTTAAATGTCTGCTTTATTTTTATATGTATTATCACTGAACTTAGATATTATGTAAGTAATTTTCTTTTATATTTGGCTTAAATAATAGATTAGGTACATGTGATAATTTTAAATTTAATCGTCAATCATTTATTGTTGCAATGAAAATTTTATCACCGAATTAACAACAAATTATTTTCGTAAGTCTACGAGTCTATTTCAGACTAATAAATATCTAGCTTTTAAGTTATATATCTTCGAAAATTAATAAGTTTGTTCGTTTGTGTGTTTTTTTATACATAACCACACGGTTTGCAAATCGATTCGCTCAATTTTGGACATCATTCATATGTATACCTCCAAATAATCACGGTCAATATTATAACCTGTGCGGTCCATCCCATCACGTAATGACAAGATAAAGTAAGGTCGGCAACTAACATGCGGTCACTAAAGATAAACAAATTGTTGAGCGTGTACCAGGTAATTCTCAGCCAAAAAACACTTTTTACCTTCCTCATAGGGTACTTCACAATTCTGGAAAATGAAAATTTTAACTGATCCAGTCATATGACTGGCTGCCTGCTAGTGTTCCAGATGACATTTTCTGTTAAACAGATACCTGCAAATAGTTATTAAACATTAGTTTGACCAAGACAGTCTGTATCCTTCTTTAGGGTGATGAGGATTTGTAATTCCCATGCTCTGATGCCGAACGATGGCCGAGTAATTAGGGTGCTGGCTTTGGAACCGGTATTCGTGGGTTCGAATCCCACTATGGCATGGATGTTTGTAGACGTTCGGAATCGGCTTTAAGCAGTAGGTCTCTGTCTCATTAGCCCTCGTGTTGCCAAAAGTTGATCGTAGCTCTCCAAAACCAAACCCATGCTCTGACGTCACTACGCTAACACTTACCCAATAGCAATTAAAACAGCAGCAGGTGTTGGTCACACAGACGGTGACTCCTGTTGAAAGGTTTCCTTGTCGAACAGCGAGAGGTCATTCGGGTTTAACTTTCTGAGTGCGACTTCTTTAGTTTGGTTCCTAGTAAGTTTGACTACCTAACCGGAACATATACTTCGCAGACGCACAGTATTTGTTCTCGAGAAAGAATGCACTGCAGGCAGTGGCACTACTTATTGGACTTATGGAGTATGTATACTTATTGGACTTAGTTTATTTGTACTTTAAAACATACCAAAAAGATTTTTTTTTTATAAAATTTTGCTTTCATTATTAAGGTAACCGATCGAGTTGAAATAGATTTTCGTGAAAAATATCGAAAAAAATTATTCGTTTATTTTAAAGATCGGTCCTTTAGCTTTCGAAAACAGTTTTCAGCTTGTTTCTAGAGTCATGAGAAGTCATGATACAACGGTTTAATCGTCACCGGAAGTGTCGGAAAGATACCGGAAGTGAGCTGTTAAACGGTTTGACTTGAGTGTTAGCATGAAAAACGTCTTAAATAGCGTATTATAGCTTCTAAATAAATTACTCCAGCAGATTTCTGAATGTTTATCAAATTATGAAACATTTAATGAATTTATCTAACAATATCTTTAAATTGAATTTCTGGAAAACTGATTTTTTTTTTCTACACCGCCACACTTCAAGTCATAACTGCTGAAATAATTTTTAGAATTTAATTGGAATTTAACGGTTTTTAATGATATGTATGCATTGAACCTTAGGATTTTAAATATATTCATTTTGAGATTAGTTATGAATATTTATGTTAGAAACTTCATTTTTTCCCTTCATTTGTTTTTCTAAATTACTTGATTGGCTATAACTCATACTTTAGAATATTTTCATTCTGGAGGTTTAATGTATAAATGGATATATGTGTACATTTATCCAAGTAAAAGTGATATGTTTTGCGTATTTTTTTAGTTAGAGTTGACGTAAAGTCAAAATATGCTTGTTTTTTTTCTTTGTTTTTTGCCAATTTCTAAGACAGTATACGTATTTATATTCATATTTTTCTATGTTTTATAACCTATTACTACAATAATTAAAGATTTCAATAAAAACCTTATTTAAAAATTTTAGCTGCGAAAGTGGTCGGTTACATTAATTTTGGCTATATTACTGAAACAGGTCTGCTATATTTTTTTAAATGACCTTCTTTAACAATCCCAACAATAAGGGAATTGGTAAGAGACTATTCTTCGATACCGGGGTTCACTTGTTCGAATTCTGCTGATGTCAGTGATTTTCGGAATCGGCTTGTAGAAAAACAGTAGACTGTAGTGCTCCAAATCAGACAGAACCATGTATAAAATTAAATTGGTTCCAAATGCAAAGTTTTTATATATAAATCTATATCTTAGGGGGTAGGACATAAACCTATTTAGGCATGGTCAAAACTAGTATTTCCGTTGAGATCTGGCAGAATGGTAGAACGTTGCCCTTCGTTACCGGAGTTCGCAGGTTTAAATTCTGCTTATGGCATGAATGTTCGTAGCTGTTCGGGGTTGGCTTTTAAGCAGTAGGTCCCGGTCTCATTAGTCTAGTTGCAAACAGTAGGTCTCCAAGCCAAGCTGAACGAGGGCTGATTGTTTAGGGTGCTGCCCTTCGGTACCAGAGTTAGTGGGTTTGAATCCAACAGTGGCATGGATGTTCGTAGCTGGTCGCAATCTGCTTTAAGCTGTTGGTCCCGGTCTCATCAGCCCTCGTGTTGTAAAAAATAGACCGTAGCACCTGAAACCAAACCAAATAGCATTCCTTCAAATAAGTTGCTAGAAATTAAAAAAGATAATTAAATCATCAACTCCCTTCTAGAAGATATGTAATACTTTCTTGTCTATGAGTGGGTCATTGCAGATTCACCCATGCCTATCTCTTGCTGGGTGAAGCTCCTCCAGTCTGTATGGCTACCAGGTCTGCAATTGACTTTCTCAACACTGGTCTTCCTTATCCTGACTTGAAAAATTACATCAAAGATCTTTTACACGATAAATGGCAGATCTCCTGGGAAAACATTCCTTCAAATAAGCTGCGGGAAATTGAAACAAAAATAACTAAATGGCCTCAACTCCCTTCTAGGAGACATAACGTTATACTCACTCGTCTACGAGTGGGTCATTGCAGGTTCACCCATGCCCATCTCTTGCTAGGTGAAGCTCCTGCACAGTGTGCGTATTGCAAGACTCCTTAGACAGTCGCACATATTTTAACGTCCTGTGTTTGTTGTAAATCAATGTATATAAAATATTTTGGTAATCCATCTCCTAATCTTAATTTAATCATCGGGGAAACTCCACATCCAAACTTGTCCCACTTTCTTCGTCGAACTGGCTTTTATACTGAAATATGATTTTTGATTGTGATTCAATTTCTAACATTCAATTTTTAATCTTTCAATTTTCAAATTTTTTTTAATTAAAATTACTAATTCTTCACTCAATTTTCAATTCTTGTTAATATGTATATAACTCAATCTTTATTCGTGTTTTCTGTTGAATGTTATTTTTTATTGTTACTTTAATCCGTTTTAAAACCTTTCATTTTATATTTTGTCAAAAAGTTTTGTCTGATTTTCGTCTTTAGTTTATTTCCTCATCTTGTTTGGCGCAGTTTGTCCCTAGAGGATTTAGCGCCATTAAACTTCAATCAATCAATCAATCAACCAACCAACCTCCACAGTCTGCGTATTGCAAGACACCTTACACAGTCGCACACATTTCAACCTCTTGTGTATGTTTTAGATCTATGTATATAATATTTTTTGGAAATCCATAGCGGAGTCTTAATTTAATCATCAGTGAAACTCCACATCAAAACTTATTACCCTTTCTTCGTTGTACTGGTTTTTATTTTAATATTTAAATTTTGATTTGTTTGTTATTCTTTAACGTTTGTTATTCAATATTCTAATTTTCAATTTTCATTCCTCAAATTTTTTAATTTAATTTTAAATTCTTATTTTTGTATATAACTCAATTTTATACGTGGTTTGTGTTAAATGTTTTCTTTTAAAAAGTTTTAGGCATTTTATCTTCTGCCTTTCGCTCAAAATTCTTATCCGTAAATTTCGTTTTTTCAGTTTTGTGTCTGCATCTTGTTTGGATCAGTTTGTCTGTAGAGGATTTTAGCGCCAATAAACTCCAATCAATCAGCGAACCAACCAAGCCAAACCAAAGCATCGAAATCTGAACTGTCAGTCTCAAATGATATTTATAGCAAAGTGGCTAGTATGGTAAGTGAAGAAAATAATTAAAAAAAACAGGGCGTTTACTTAACATGTATTAAAATTGAAAACAATAACATTACACTCCACGAACAATAACAATGAAATTATATAACACTCGCACAGGGGTTCAAATCAAACGTCGGATTCAGCACACAGCAACTAAAATTACTGTTTATATAGTACTGATCTGATCAAATACGAGAGTAAATTTGCATTAAGTTAAAAACAAAATAAATGCAAAAAAACTCAAAGTACACACGTTAACTAAATAAAGGAAAGATCATTACAAATGATTACTAGTACAATTAAAAACTGTTTATAATTTCAAAACTTCGAAAATTGGATATAATTAATAAATTAATACATAACCGCTGGTTAAGTCCAAGTAATTCTAAGATGAACACTGAAATATTTCATAATACATTCTTTACCATGTACGAGAAAAGTAAAAAAAAAAATTACTGAGACGAGACTTTTAGAATGGTGTTGTGTAGTTCTAATATTTTTCATTTGTTGGCTGCAATAAGATAATTGGTTAGCACAAATTGCATTGTGTAAAATTATTTATGTTAACCTACATTCTAGACTACAAATAATTTACTAAAAATTAACTTCCTTTTTAAAAGTAAAGAGAACAACTAACCTATTTTGCCTTTCAAGATTCCATGACTATTCTCATGGAGTCAAACTAATAATTCAGGTGCGTGATTTTATGCGATTTTTTATCAGATCCTCAGTAGTGTTTTAGTTATTTCTAGTTTGAACTAGATCTCCGGAATCTTAAAATTAGGTTAGTATAGCAGACATGCCAACTGCTTCATATTCTCCGGAGTTGCTCCCGAAAAATGAAAGAAATTATTAACTCCGGAAACACCTCGGATTGCTCCAAAAGATAAGAACCTTTTTAACAACTAACAAATCCCATTTCAGCAATCAAAGGCAAAGTGTTGCCGAAAGTATCGCTGAATATATCTTTCTAGACAGCAATGTCGCAAGTGAAAGAGGTTTTAGTAGCTTACTGAAAAAACGAACTGAATTTGGGTCAAATTTGAGTTGCAAAGTCTGGAATCCCTGATGATATAAATATCTTAAACAGGTTCAATGTTGCTACCAGAAACTTTTCTTAAAAATAAGTTAAAAAGCTATTTATATATTTTTGAATGAATAAATTTTAATTTACCTTTATGTATTACTACTGTATGTTTATTTTTTATTTAATATGACCAATTATAAATTAAAAACTAATAAAACATGTAATTGTTTCATAACTAGCATATAGCCCATCAAATGACGGGAGCTGAAAATTTTCCAGAATTGCAAAGTACCCTATGAGGCAGGTAAAAAATATTTTGTCTTTTGGCTGAGAATTATCTGGTACAAGCTCAATAATTTGTCAATCTTCATACTCCTCTTAAGTCTCCTGATACTGTGAATTCAGTTCAGAATCACTTTGAATTCATTTAGAAAGATAATTCAAAGTTTTCTTAGTTACTTCGAAATTATCGTTATAGGGACAGAGAGCCGAAGTTGTAATGACAGTGATTATTTGGTGGTATATGTGAGTGACCAAAATTGAGCGAATAGATTGCAAATCATGTGGTTATGCATAAAAAACACAAACTGTTTAATTTTTACAGATATATAACTTAAACGCTAGGTATTTATTAGTCCGTAAAATAGACTCCTAGACTTTAATGAATAAAATTTTTGTTAATACCAGAGATAAAATTTTTATTGCAATAAAAATAATCGATGATTCAATTTTAAATTATCACATATGTACCTCATCTATTATTTAATCCAAATATAAAAGAAAATTATTTACGTCATATCTGAGTTCCATGATGAAACGTATGGAAATAATGCAGACAATACTTAAGTAATTTAAAATAAGAAATGATTAAAGAGGGATTTTTAAAGGAATGACGTCATAATGCTAGAAAAATGTTATTTTTACCTATTTATTATGTGATAAATTGATAAATTTAATCGCCTGCTGTTACCGGAGGGAAAATGGGGCTTGAAATAATGGCATTAAACGCTCGAAAAGATGGGAAGGGGTGGATTTCGAACCATTTAAAGCTACAGTATATTTCGCTGCGATATGAAGCATTTATACCAATTTATTTTAGAATCGGATCTATAGTTTTGGATAAACTTTACTCGCTTTGAATTTTGCTAACCCTAACTCATTGAGAAACCAATATGGATGCCTGTATCCATTCCAGGTCAAACTGCTTCATAAATTCGAGGACAGACGGACAGATAACTTAGACTATTATTATACAGGGGATTTGTTTGGGTTATTCTGTATGAAAATTGGATACACGCGTATTTTGTAGGTAGGTTATTAAATTTGATGCTCCTGAATGTTGGCATGTCTGGTGTAGTATAAACATTGATTTGGGAATAAAATATATTTTGGATAGAATGCTTAGTGTTGAGTTGAAAGCGGTAAATTCAGATTGATTGTTTATCAGCATTCACTTTTGCCGAACGGTGGCCGAAGGGTAGAGCGCTGCTCTTCGGAACCGGGGTTCGCGGGTTCGAATCCCGCTGCGGGCGTGGATGTTGGCAGCCATTTGGAATCGCCTTTAAACTGTAGGTCCCGGTCTCATTAGCCCTCATGTGCAAAGCAGTAGAGCGTAGCGCTCCAAACCAAACCAGTATTCACTTTTATCGTAAATATCATGTGTATATATAATTTTTTGTAAATAAACAGCGTAATTATAATTTTAAAGCCTTTTCGTATATTACTGAAAAAATGGTGGATTTGTTTTTTTCTATTTACTGAAAAAAAATTTTATTAAATAGTCGGTAAATTTTTTATATAATCTAGGTCGACTGAAGCTGGTTACACACACGGTGGATTTTTCCGAGCGGAAAATTTACCGTCACTGCTATTCCAATAGTAGTCCATTGAAATAAACTGAAGATTGCACATTAGACGGAAAAAAACTATCGGTTAATTTGCCGTCGACTCTAGCTCTACAGCCGTCTGGTGCCACTGGAGGTCAGGGGAAATTTATCAGTCTCGAACTAGAGGTTTGTGACCCAGTGAACGTTTGCAAACACAGCTGTTTTTTCTACCATTTGTATTGGACTTTCGTTGTAAATATGAATAGTTCAGTGAACACGAGCGTTATTCATAATGACATCCTGATTTCAAAACACCTGTTTTAGGGGTTAAAACCTGTTAAAAGACCTGTTTAGGGGTATAGGGGGGGATTTTTAAGGAAAAAATCGGTAATAGTAAAGCTTGGCATGAAGTTTGCCTTGGATTTCGAAGCGATTTCCATCTTTTGGAAGAAAGAGAAATATGAATTTAGTAAGCACATTTTCTCGCATACCTATACACCCAGAATACTTTTTAAGTCTGCAACGGAAGTTGGGTCTCGTAAAAATAGTCTGGAGTATAGTGCTCGACTAAAAATTTTGATATTTCTGCTTATTAAACATACGGCTTTTAGTTACTGTATCCTATAGAATTAAAGATTGTAAATATTTTTAGAATTTAAACATAAACAATTTAAATACTAAAATTGTAAAATTTTAGCGAAAGAAAAATCGATATGAATAAATTTCGATTGAGTATTTGACATATCAATATTTCTCTCCCACTCTCAGGCAAAATGCCGGAAGTTTGACGCTCCGGACAACTGTAGTTGTCCTCACCTATAGAGCGGGCCCTGCTCTGCAGCTGCACAAGTTTTACATTGCGTAACACTACGGCGAAGGAAATTTTCCCACCCTGTGTGTAAACGTTGATTTCGTTGATCGGCGACGGTACATTCTCCGCTTTGTAAAAAAATCCGCTGGGTGTGCAATCAGCGTTAAGAATAAATAATTTCAGTAAGGGGTCGATTTCAGTAAGGTTTGAATGTTATGTTGTCCTTTATAGTGTGCCAAGTTACCCTAATATGGTGCTGCAGCAATAAAAATGTTTGGTGTGGTTTGTTTTTGGAGCGCTACGGTCTGTTTCGCTCACGATGGCTAATGAGACTGGGACCTACTGCTTAAAGCCGATTCTGAGCAGCTACGAACAGCCATGCCAGCAGTGGGATTCCAGCAATAAAGGAAGCAATGTGCCCTTTAATGCCCTTCAAACTTCCAGCATTAAAAGTGGACGACGTTTCATGGTGATTGCCATTTACCCCTTGTCTTACAAATAAAATGAAGATGTACACAAAAATACTATTTAATCCGGATAAACTTAACAATTACGTGCAAGCTTAGAAACAGAGCATTTTATTTTGAAATTGGCATTACAATGTAACATTTAATAGGCCATGTATGATAATTTAATGGAGAAAAATTAGTAATAGTATAAAATATACTAGTATTTCTGTAAAGTGAAACATTTCAAAACATTTTAAAATAGGTAAAGGAACAACTGACAGTTGTTACGCTTCCATGGTGTTTCGCCTAATATTTTTACGTGTTCATTATATCATGAACATTCTAATTAAAAAGAATCGAGTGAAATAACTAAATTATCTAATATTAGTATCTATTGATGACGCATGACTATGCATGATGTTTGCCGGAGACAGTTCTTGACGTCTGGGAGCTTAGATGTATATAATAGCACATGAAATAACTAATCTCTTAGAGGTTAAAGTGCCCCGCGTCGGGAAAAAAAATTAAGTATACAAAACTGTGTAATAACTTGGAGAAATAATCTTGGAGATATACTGTATTCGTGATAATTGTCTTAGCGTCATACGTTCAAGGGGACACGTAACCTTTTTAAACCTTCAAACATTTGATTTTTTAACACATTCTAAATATTTAAATACTTTTGTATGTTACGTAGAGGCTTAAGTGGAACACAGTAAGACACACAAGAAGTTCAGTTAATCTAATTTACTCAACTCAAAGAGCGAAGAACAGTTGCAACAACTCTGAAACTCATAACTATCTGTGACTGATAGATCTTTGGCTTTTATATTACCATATAACAGAAATCTGTCTGGGAAGACAAGGAAAGTTTTTACTACGTAACGCAGAGGAAATGGCGAATTTTCTAGAATTCTTTCCAGGCAAACTAAAGGTTCAGAATCTCCTATATAATAATCTAAATTATCCGTCCGCCTGTCCTCGAATTTATGAAGCGGTTGGACCAGAAACGGATAGGCATCCATATGGAATTCTTGATGAATTAGGGTTAGAAAAATTCAAAGCAAGTTTAAAAATGTTCGAAATCCACCTTTTACCCCCTTTTCAATCATTCAATGCCATTATTTCGAGCTCTATTTTTCCAGTTGAGAGCAGGGCATTAAATTTATAACATAATAAAAACTATAATTTTTCTAGCATTATGACGTCATTCCTATAACCATCTCATTTAATCATTTCTCATTTTAAATTATTGAAATATCGTCTGCATTATTTTCATCCGTTTTATCACTGAACTCAGATATGACGTAACTAATTTTCTTTTATATTGGGCTTAAATAGATGAGGTACACATGTGATAATTTTAAACTTAATCGGTTCTTTTTTGTTGTAATGAAAGTTTTATCACCGGTATTGACAACAAATTATTTTCATTAGAAGTCTAGGAGTCCATTTCACGGATGTATAAATATCTAGCGTTTAAGTTATATACCTTTCAAAATTAAGAAGTTTATTCGTTTGTGGGTTTGTTTTCTATACAAAACCCCACGGTTTGTAATCGACTAGCTAAATTTTGAAAAGATCACATATACCACCAAATAATTACTGTGAATATTAAAACCTCTGCTATCCATCCTATCACGTAATGACAAAATAAATTAAAGGTGGCAACTAACATGCGGTCAGTAAAGATAAACAAATTATGGAGAATGCACCAGACAATTCTCAGCCAGAAAACAAACCATTTTTTTTACTTGCGTCATAGGGTACTTTACAATTCTAGAAAGTCTAAAAATTTTACTGATCCCGTCATATGACGGGCTATATGCTCCTAGAAACAATGAAGTAAACATAAATTATTTACACGGATTTTAAATCCTATCGTCGTTTATCGGGGTTCGAACTCTCGATCTCTGAATTAAGAGACTAGCGCGGTGACCATTCGGCTATGGAGACTACGATGCTTCTTTTCATTGTGGCGGCCGAAAGATTAGTTAGGGTGCTAGCCTTCGGTACCCGAGTTCGTGGGTTCGAATCCCACAGTGGCATGGATGTTCGGAATCGGCTTTAAGCTGTAGGTCCCGGTCTTATTAGCCCTCGTGTTGCATAAAGTAGACCGTAGCACTCCAAACCAAACCAAACCAAATCATTTCATTGTGGCAATATTTATCATGAAACCACATAAATCATACTAGTTGCCGAGTTGTAAAGATTTATATGGTTGTATGTCACTCTGATATTCATTTTTTAATTGGATTTTCACAACTTCGAAATTCTAGAATTTATGTATGCTGTTACTTAACTAGATATGCTAGATTTTAAAATTTTTACCACATATATAACACTCTTTACTCTGCAGGCTAAAACCAAAAATAGAATTTTTTAGGAATAAGTTTTATGCTTCAGGGAAAAAATTTTATGCTCTAAATATAATTAAATTATTAAGTTTTCAGTCTTGTTCCTCAGTATCTAATTTATGTGTAATTTTCTGTGTATATTTTGGTTTTAATTTTAAGGTAAGGGATTTATCAATTTATTTTTTATTGGCAATGTCTCATTTATAAACATATGTATTAAATTTTTGATGAGCACATTTATTTTTTAAAATTTGAGCATATTTAAAACCGTATAAATTTTCATATTTTCGTATTATAATTTGCATTTTCTATATAGAGTAAAATATAGTGCAGAATTTAGGTATACGTATTGCAAAAAGTGTTTAAAATACTTTTCTTAGATATATAGTAACTAAATCTAGATCCTATTTATCAATCTTTTATCCAAATTCAAATGTCGTATGACTCCTTAAATTATTAAAATTAATTTGGATGAAAAAAAACGATATCAAAAAGCAAATTTCTTCTTGCATAAAAGATCCTTCGTTTGATTCACTTTCACTCATTCAAAATTATTAAATTCTGCAGATTACAAGATTTCTTTAATATTAAGTAGCCTAACATAAAAAGAAATGAGTGAAAATTGTGCAACATTTTAACACATTGTGTGCGGGTACAGTGAGCAACGGAATTGTACCGGGAGCGGACGTTTTGCGCTTATATGTAGTTATTCAGTTAAATCTCAATGAATTATATTTTGAATACAATTAGTGTTGAGTTGAAAGTGGAAAATACAGATTGAATGTCAATAATTTATTTTTATTGTAAATATGTGTATATATAAATTTTGTAAATGGACAATTTAATTGCAATTTTAAAGCCTTTCGTTTATGACTGAAAAATGGTAGATTAGATTTTTCTATTTACTTAAAAAAATTAATTTTTAGTTAATTATTGTTAGTCCTTTTATATTATTTGGGTCGACTTAAGAACTATTAATTTTACGCAACGTAACCACTTAAAGCTTTTTTTTTTTTTTTTTTTTTTTTTTTGTAATAACCAATTGAATAATTTATGGTTGCCGTCAATAATTTTAAAAAATGTTAGAGGAGTTACAAGACAAATGGTAGAATATACCAAAAAGATATTTTTTTCCTACAAAAAATGGTTTTACTTCACAAAAAAAAATTAATTTCAAATTTCTATCTAACTTTTAATACTAAAATTATTGTTAAAAAAAACTGTCTTTTCTCCCTTGTTAGTATTTGTAGTTTGCTGACAGCTTTTTAATATTCAGGGTAAATTTGATTTTCTTCTAAATTTCTAGACACTATCAAGTATAATGTGACAAAAAGTTTAAAGTAATATAAACGGGAACACTTTGTTTTGATAAAAAGGGAACATGAAAACCAGTAATGCTACTATAAAAATTCTAAACGCAGACAAAAAAAATCGTTCATTAATATGCAATATGTCTGCAGAATTTTCAAAGAGTGTTGTATGATAACTCATCATTTAATGAAAAAAAAATATGAAAAATTAATACTAGAAAAAAATGACTTTTCTGTCATGTGTATAATGAGACAGCATTATTTATAGTTGCAAAAAAAATTCAGTTTAAAATAAGAATCATCTGAAAAATAAAGCTTTTTGAGTAAACTATTTATCTGCAGGAGTTTAATTTCAAATTAGATAATGCCAAAATATGTATATACATATCAATGCATACTTGAAAATTGTAAAATTCAACATTTAATCGTCTGATTTAACATAAAACCTTACTTTTTTATTTTTTTAAATGATTGGATTAATTTAATGCCAATTTCAAACTGCTATCAGCATTACTAATGACAGCAAAGTGTAAAATTCGAAGGACTTTGAACTTTTTAAGTCTCGGAATATCCTAAATTATCTAATATTGATTTCATAAAGAAGTGACAGCCTGCATATTGGGACTAGATTGTTTATCATTATATTGCCATATATTGATATACAAAAAGTATCGCGATAACAATATTAGAATTCTGATTTGCTAATATATTACCCGTTGTGTAGCTTTCATTAAATTTGGGTTATTTGCCTGTGATCAATTTATAGTGATTATTTAGGTTAAGACTAAATTTTTATTTGTGTTCCTTTGTGAAGATTATTTGTTTTAAATTCAATTACAGGTTGAGAGGCTAGACTTGATTTTTAAAACATTAATAAGCTAATTTATAGTTAAGACAAATATTAATCACTTAAATGAACACATAAAGTTGATAACTTTAAATAAAAATAAACAAATTTATTATTATACTATTTATGTCTATGTACAGAAAGTTGATTTAAATATTTAAAAGATTGTCTTTTCAAATATTCTATTAGATACCACCTTACCCAAAATTCAGCATTAATGAGCTATTAAACATTTACGTAAAAAAACTGGAGGACTTAATTCCAAATTTCAAATTCAAATATTTAATAAGTACTTCTGTGGATTTGCAAAGGGATATGCAACTGCAGGGCGGTACTCGGAAGCTCGTCAGACATGGAGTTGATGGAAGGATGTAGACACCTTTGCGTATAATCTTAATTGGTGGGATGGCAATGTTGACTAGTCCCACCACTGGTCTGGGGCCTTCTAAATAATTGGGGGATTCTGTGAGGCTGCATCTTGAAACACTTCACTGCTAAATGTCCTCCTCGTTAATTTTTTTTTTCGGAGTCTCTCTTGGGCTATAGTCTTCCTTTGGTCCCCAAATTATGATTAGGTTTTTTCGAAAACAGGAAAGGAATACTTCATTTTGTAGATTTCTTTTTGAGGTTTCGCTTCTCTAGTTTAGTTTTCTTCAAATTTTTTCGGTTTTGTTTTTGCGGTCTTTGCCGTTTTGGGTTTTTTGAATTTTTGTTTCGACGACAAATTATTATTTCCTGTATGGCTTTTGCTGGGTCGGGAGTAATAACTTCCTTTGGTCCCCAAACTCTGCTCTTCAACTATCTTCTTTTTTATATTATTTTCATCTGTCCTTTCTTATTTCTCTTGCTCTAATCAGCGGAGCTGTACATTTTCGTTAATATCCCATTCCCCGCCTTTAAACAGCAAACATGGGGGAAAAACCTTACCTCTTCAAATAGGGCACTGTCCCTAACGGACTCGTAAATAACTCCACAAAGGTACATTATTATGTAATGTCATGAACGGAGATATAATTCTAATCTGATGCCGGTAACAGAATTCGAGAATCCCACACACGACGAATCCGTTCAATTTTTGTAGGTCATCTCTCCTTTACAAAAGACGTGATGAGATCAGATTTAGATACCAAACATTTCACTACTCGTTTTATTTATATTAATTAGAATGATCTCAACCGCCTCACCACACCCTTCAGCGATTCTGATTTTCCTCCTGATTTTCAATATCCTGGAGCGCTAGAAGACATCCTTAATATTCCGCATATTTCAATACAAAGTAATATTTTTTCAATTTTTTACATTCGTTTTATGCAGATACCCAAGTCTTTGATACAAACACTAGCTAGAAAATTTACTGTTGAAGATTCTCTTTAAAGGTCTACGGTAATATTCTCAATGATATTCTGATAACAAAGCACCCGGGTCAAGAACGGAAATTTTATTGTTAGCAGATGGACTCCATGGTTTTTTTCTGCATATGTTCAGTATCTGAACAAATTATCTCTGTGCAAAACATATTTTTTTTTTCTTTTAGTGTTAAAATGAATTTCTGCTAAAAAGTTGTTTTTCCCTTTCAGATATCGTAATTTTTAGAGTCAACTTGTATTTGAAGAAATTTTAATTACCAAGAGGGAAAAGAAAGGTTTGGAATAAAAGGTTAGGCTATTCAAAAATAGTTATGTTTGAAACAATGTCCTAAATAGCTATATACCCTATTACTTTAAATTGTCATTGTGATATATCAATGATATCAATAACAATTTGGGGATATATCGCGATATTAAATTTCTTATATCGTTCAGCCGTACTGAATAAAATATTACATCTTCGCCGGACAAAATCTGTAAGGCTAGATAGATTGTTTAGAATACATATAAATTGCCCGAAGTAGTGTAATTCTAGGACCCATAGCTTTCGAGAAAATTGCGAGACATTGTAAGGTTTCATATGCGGTTTATGAATTTAAAAAGCCTTTATTCGAAACTAAGAACATCGGTATTTTCATTATTTTAAATAGCGTATATTGCGTCCCTAATAATTTAATAATGCACGATTTGAATATGTGTAGTTAACACAACTCCGAAGCTAACTTAAGCCGAACGATGACCGATTGGTTAGGGTGCTGGTCTTCGGTACCGGAGTTGGTGGGTTCGAATCCCATTGTGGCATGGATTTTCGTAGCCGTTCGAAATCGGCTCTAAGCTGTAAGTCCGGGTCTCTTTAGCCCTAGTGTTGCAAAAAGTAGACCGTAGCACTCAAATCCAATCCAATCCAAACCAAACCTAACTTAATTTGAACCGATTGGACTGGGCCGGCCTCACCAAAATCGTTTAATGGCTAACCGTGATTAATGCAAGACGTCAACCAATGGTGGGATGTAATTCTCCGTTTAAACACAGATTAATCGTGGTGAGCCGTTAAACGACTTTGGTGAGACCGGCCCTTAACACAGTGAAAAAAAAAACCTGGAAGTCTAGAACGGAGTGCTGAAGTGTAATACGTAGTATGATTTTAGAAACAGAACAGGTTTAGAGTGACATCAACTTCTATTAATTCTGAAAACAAACGTCTAATACCAATTAAAAATTCTGGTAAAACAAATTTGATTTATTTAAACAAACGTAAAGTATACAAATAATTTAGGAGTCGGCTTGTTGATCTGGGTAAACTTCAAGTTCTGAAAAAAAATTAAAACTTCATTGGAGTCGGGAAAATACTTTAACGGGGACAGACTCAAACTGATACAAATTCGACGAGAAACAAACATGCAGAGCATTAAAAATTAAGAGCCCTAGTAATGCAGGGAAACAAGCATGCTGAAAGTAGAAGCTTATCGAGAAAACATGCTCAGAGCTTGCTGCGTAGAACACTCACCACCTGCGGAAAACGAGTTAGTTATAACTATTGTTCTAACCGTTTGTCTATGCAAAATAAGATCTGTCAATCATTGTTGCTTGTTAAAACATTTTGTAAACGGTTAAATTCATTTTAATATTAAACTGTTCAAAATAAAAAGTAATTGAATAGCTTTCCTAAGATAGTTTTTAGAGTCAAATTTAAACGGAAGTTAGCACGGAACATTTTTTAACCGAAGGCAAATGAATAAATAAACGGGGTTAGTTTATTAAACATTTAAGATATCCGTCTACGTTCGGAGAACTTTTTTTCATTAAACGTAAAAAATAGTTAATGTTAAATTATTAGGTTATTTTTTATATTATCCTAGATAATGCACTTTAAAAATTTATTCCTGGAGACGTTTTTATAAAACTTCTAATAAATGAAGGAAATTTCGAAAAAAAGATTTTTTTTTTACTAAAGGTCTAATTTTTTAATAAATTATTTCAATATTTTTTGATGCGACATATTTCTTATACAGTAGACTACTGAATCACCTAAAACTTTTTGCTCAATTTACAGTTGGTAAAAATTTTTGGTCTTTCAAAATCATACACATTGAACTTTTAACGAATTTAATTACCTTTATATTTAACTATGAGTGTAACATCATTAAAAATTATTCAAATTTAAAGCTTTTAGGTCATTTACTAGTAAATACTATCAAAAGCATTCATAATAATTTTCAACAAAGTATTTTTAGAACTTTTTGAGAACACTCATTTCAAATTTCAATATTTTATTAAAAATTCCGTTCTGAGAAAAACGCATTTGAAGTTTATGAAAGCAACTTTAACTATTAAAAAAATTAAAATACATGTTTAAAATTCCCCACACTTTCTTGCTTTAAAAGTTACTAATTGCCAAGTTGCTAATTATTAAAAGTACTAGAAAAATGTTTAAACTTATCTTCATGAAAGTTTAAAAAGTTTTGTCAAAAAATGCTCTTTAAAAGGTTTTAAATTCACAACTTCCGGTTCCGAGGTCGCTACTTCCGTTTTGTTTTGACAGCTGTCACTGATGTTTAACAGCTGTAACTTTTATTTGAAATGTTGTAGAGACAAAAGAAAAACAGATTTAGAAGCCTAAAAGATGAAATTTCATAATAGAGAGATAAAAAAAATTAAGATTTTTGACAAAAAATGACATTTTTAACGTAGATTGATACCTTAAAAGGAAAGCAGACCTAAGTAAGGGGATCAACACTTGGTTTCCAACAATGCCCTTTGCGTATATGGCGACATGCGTGCGTGCGTCGTGGAATCGTAGATAGCACTCTTTCCAGCCTTGTAGTGTGAACTAAAATTAAAACGCACCGTGGAGATGAACAGCTAAGCCATTTTCTAAAGTAACTGCATCTTTATAAATAAATTCATTCGATTGTCACTGTTGAAAGAAATCTGAAAGGGCCCGAGCCGAACGATGGCCGAATGGTTAGGGCACTGCCCTTCGGATCCGTAGTTCGTGGGTTCGAGTCCCACTGTGGCATGGATGTTCGTAGCCGTTCGGAATCGGCTTTAAGCAGTAGGTCCCGGTCTCATTAGCCCTCGTGTTGCAAAAAAGTAGACCGTAGTGCTCACGACCGACCTGAAAGGGCCGGATCCGTAGATCCTGGAGGCCTTAAAACAGGAATGTTTCGAATAAAGATTTTTTTTTTCGCAAACCGGATAAGACATCATACATACTTTCTCAAAATCTATGACTTGTAGAGATGCATTTCTTTGGGCACTTCTACTGTATTTCAAACAACGCATCTGGTTGTGCAGACTGGTTTGTCTTGTTGGGATATTATCTAAAAAAGGTAATCCGTAGAGCTACTAAAGAGGTCCTTAACATTTATTAATGAAAGCTACGATTGTTCAGAGTAATATATACTTATATTTCGTTACATAAAAGTAACTTTCCGTTTAAAATCTCAATATTTGTAAATCAAGCCGGAAGAAAGTGTTGCCTAACAACTTTATCGACTTGAATCCACGAAATGGTTGGATAAGCATGAAATGTGCTATATAAATATTAGTCATAAGTAAATCCAAAAAGTCAGTGACGAGATATATGTAGCTTTGTATGGGAATGGGGTTATTAATTATAAGTACTCTCTAGACCTTAATCATGGTTGAAAATTTTCTTTCTTACAGTCCTTTCATTGATGAATTACATAACCTTTTTAAGAAATTTCTAATGTTGATTTGCTTCAGTTCCGTTCCCATAGTTTCAGATATGGTTTTAATAACTAAGTTTCAATCAGTGAAGAATATAAAATTTTAAGTTGCCTCCCAGATTGTAAAGTGGTTAGCGTATTGTTTCACCCCTCCCCCTACCCTCCGATGGGCGTGGGCTCGATTTCAGAGTAAGGTTTAAATGTTGTGTTGTCTTTTATAGGCTGCGAAATTACCCTAATTAAATGGTGATGCAGGATTTAAAGATGTTTGGTATGTTTTTGGAGCGCTACGGTCTAATTTTTGGCTCACGAGGGTTAATGAGGTCATTACGACTTACTTCTGTAAGCTGATTCCGAACAGCTACGACCAGCCATGCCAGCAGTGGGACTCCAGCAATAAAGGGGGCAATGTGCCTATTTAATGCTCTTCAAACCTCAAGCAGTAAAAAGTAAAAAATGGAAGACGTTTTATGGTGAATGCCATTAACCGATTGAGTTATAAATAAAATGGAATTTGTTGCATACAAAAAACGTTATTTAATTAGGATCCAGTTAACAATTATATGCAAACTTAAAAACAAAACATTTAGTTTTAAATTTGCATTGCAATGTAACATTTAATGAGGTTCATATAAAATTTTAATGGAGAATAATTAATAGTATAAAATATATATAGTAGTATTTTTGTAAAGTATGAAACACTTCAAAACATTTTAAAATGGGTAAAGGAACACGTCTTTAAACTTCCATGGTTTTCACCTAATATTTTAGTACACATGACATCTTGAGCATTATTCTAATCAAAGTAAAATCTGAATGAAATAATTGAATAATCTAATATTAGACTGCATGACGTTTGCCGGAGACTGTTCTTGACGTCTGACAGACGTCAGTCTTTAATACCACATGAAATAACTGATGTCTTGCAAACGTCAGTTTAATAAAGTGCCCAGCATAGGAAAAAAAATTAAGATTATAAAAAAATATCGATTTATTCTGGAGGTAGTATACTGCTTGTTGTTAATATTAGAAACTATTTTTACCATATATTTTTCATTAAAATTTAAGCAATGTATTTAAATCTCGTATTTTTCGTTATTTTTAAGATTTGTTTAATCATTAAGTATCTTAAAATTCAAGTTTCAGCAATTTAAAAATTTCATTTAAAGGTGTCAGAATAACGTAATACCTTCAAGGATATAAAAAACTTTATAATTGCAATAACTGCGTATGTTTAAGGGGACACTGGACCTTTTTAAACCTTCAAAAATATGACTTCTTAACAAATTCTAAATATTTAAACACTTTTGTTTGTCATGTAGGGACAAAATGTGGAACACAATATCACACAGGAAGTAGAGCTAATTTAATGTATTAATTCAACTGAAATAGCAAAGTACAATGGCAAGATTTGGCACAACTCTGAAACTTAGAGGTTGCTGTGACTGAGATCTTTGGCTTTTATACCAGCAGGGAAAGTTCCAGAAATCTGTCTAGGACGGGGATGAGTTTTATTGCGAAACGCAGAGAAATGGCTAATTTTTCTGAATACTTTTCTAGCAAACTTAAAGGTCCAGAATCCCCTAGAACACGGAATAAAGTAGAACGTAAATAAAGGAATTAGAGATATTTACACTGATTTTAAATCCTATAGTCGCTACAGCGGTTCGAACTCATGAACTCTTGATTAAGAGAATAGCGAGATGACAATTCAGCTATAGAGACTATGCTTCTTTTCATTGTGGCAATATTTATCATGAAAACACATAAATCATACTAGTTACTGAGTTATAACACGTTAATATGTTTCTTTGTATGCCACTCTGATACTCATTTTTGAATTGGTTTGGTTTTTTGGAGTACTACGGTCTACTTTTTGCAACACGAGGGCTAATGAGACCGGGACCTACTGCTTAAAGACTATTCCGAACGGCTACGAACATCCATGCCATATGGAATTCGAACCCACGAATCTGGTTCAAAAGGCCAGCACCCTAACCATTCGGCCATCGTTCGGCCCATTTTTGAATTGGATTTTCAAATTCGCAATTCTAGAATTTATGCATGCTGTTACTAAACTTGACATGCTGGATGATTTTTAAAATTTTTACCACATATATACCACTTTTTATACTCTGCAGGATAATACCTAAAGTAATTTTTTAGGAATATTTTTTTACGATTAAGTAAACATAATTTAAATATTTTTAAGTTGTCAAACTTGTTCCTCGGTATATAAATTAAAACCAAAATATACACAGATAATTATGCATAAAGGAAAGGGGTTTATCAACTTATTTTTTATGACAATGTTTCTTTTACAAGCATTTGTATTAAATTTATGATGAGCACGTTTATTTTTTTAATTCTAGCATATTTAACACATTTTTTTATTTTCATATTTTCGCATTATAAATTGCATTTTTTATATTTTATATACTAAAGTGCATAACATAGATATTTGTAGTAATAAGAGATTTGAAAAGAAAATTTTCAATTTTACAGCTCCTCTTTGTAATGTATCTGGCAACAGCCAGAATAAAAGAACTCTGTATCAATTGGAATCTGGCAACACCAGATAGAGAGAATTCTGTTTTTGAGTTAAGAACATCAGAACAATAACTTTAAGCTTAAAAATGTACATATAACGTGATTTGTGATTTGTGAATAAATATGTTTTACGTGAACATCTGCATCTTATATTAAGGCCCCTAAAACACTACATTTTGGCGACGAGGATAAAAAAAGAACAGAAGTAAAGCATCATGTCAACGGAAACTAGAGCGATTGATTTATCGAAGTTTACTTTCAACGAATTTTGCCCAGGTAAGGATGATATACGATATTATTTTAGACGTTTTGAACTTGAAATAAGAGTTTTTCGTATCACTGAAGATGCAGATAAACGAGATTTAATTTTACGTTGTATGGGACCTTGTTTATTTAAACTAGTAAATGATAATTTTGATCCTATTTCTCCTGACGAAAAAACTTATTCTGAAATCAAAGATTTTTTGGAACAGCATTTTAAAACCGGCAACAAACATCCATGTCGAAAGAACAAAATTTTCCCAACGTTTTCGCCGTAACGGTGAATCAATAGCTGAATTTATTGCTGCTTTACGAACTCTTGCTGTAAACTGTAAATTTAAGAATTCTTTAGATGAACGTTTAAGAGATCAATTAATACTGGGTATCAATGATTCCCGAATACAAGAACATTTGTTTCGTGAGCACTCTGATGAAACAGCAACTTTTAATCAGATTGAGAAGTCGGCTTTAAATTATGAATCTGCGTATATCAATCGAGAAACTATTGAATCTGTTTATACATTCCGATCATAAAAACCCCGTTACAAGTGTGAATAAAATAAATACGCCAACTCAGAATGTAAAGAAAAACAATTTCAACGCCGGCGCCAAACCCACCGTTTTCAAAACCAAACCAAAAGTTCATAGCGAGATGGAACGTAATAAATTCCGAATAGATAAACGAACTGTCTGCATTCGATGTGGGAAAAGTAAACATTCGAAAGGGGAGAAATGTAGAGCTGAATTAGCCACTTGCCGCAGTTGTCATACTAAAGGACATTTTGAAAAAGTATGTGTACGATCTGGGAATGCAGAATTCGTTCATCATATTTTTCACATAAGCAATGATAATAAATATCAGGTTAGAGCTGTAATTAACAAGAAAGAAATTGATTTTCAATACGATACTGGATCAGGAAATCTATAATACCTGAAAGTTTTTATAGAATAATTGGGAAACCGAAACTTTTAAAATCTAAACAACTAATTGCGTATCCTGATAAACCGATTGCAACACTGGGAGACATTAAAGTGAAAATCAAAATCGGATCGAAATCGGAAGATTGTTTACTAACAGTAGTACCAGGTAACAGTGTACCTATATTAGGCAAGGATTTGATGGAAGTATTCCATTTAGAACCAAAATTTGAGGTAAAATATATTGATAAAAATGTTCGAACACTTGAATCACAACTTCTTGAAGATTATGCTGATATATTTGATCAAACTAAAATAGGTACAGTTCGAAGTTTTGAGGCGGTCATCAGATTACATGATAACGCAAAACCAGTAATCTGTAAGGCTCGATCTGTTCCATATGCGCTTAAGCCTGCTGCCGATAAAGAAATTGATCGTTTGATAGAAAATGGCACTTTAGAAAGTGTTAATATTAACGAGCAAACCGTACAATGGGCGTCACCAGTTGTTTACGTAACAAAGAAAAATGGTCAAATTAGATTATGTGGCGATTTTAAATCCACGATAAACAAACATATGATAACAGAACAATATCCGTATCCAACATTCGAAGACATTGTTTCTAAATTAAATGGTTGCACAATTTTTAGTGTAATTGATTTAAAGGATGCATTTTTGCAAGTTAAAGTTAGTGAAGAATCTCGGAAATATTTAGTAATTGCTACACATAGAGGATATTATCGCTTTTGTCGAATGCCTTTTGGCATATCAGCAGCACCCATAATATTTCAAAAATTGATGGACCAGTTTCTTATTGGAATCGAAGGTGTTACATGGTTTCAAGATGACATTGCAGTCGGAGGTCGAAATATACAAGAACATGCTCAACGACTTCGACAGGTATTTGAAATTTTTCGTAAGGTCGGTTTAAAAACACAAATGTCAAAAATACAGTTGTTCAAAGAAGAAATTAAATTTCTTGGACATGTGATTAACAAAACAGGCATTTCGCCAGACATTGAACGAATACGCGCTTTGAGAGAACAACCACCTCCAAATAATGTTTCAGAACTCCGATCATTTTTAGGATCTGTGAATTATTATAGCCGCTTTGTGAAGAATTTACAAATACTGTGCACACCCTTACACGAACTATTAACAAAAAATTCTTCTTGGGAATGGACTGAACGTCATCAAAATACATTCGAAAAAATTAGGGAAAGTATTTCATCTCCAGCCATACTGGTACATTTTGATCCAAAACAACCAATAATTTTAGCTTGTGATTCATCAATTCGAGGACTTGGTGCAGTTATACAACATCGCATAGAGGGGGAACTGAAGCTTATTGCTGCTGCTTCTAGAACTTTAACACCTGCTGAACGCAATTATTCAAATATAGATCGTGAGGCCCTAGCAATTATGTTTGGGTTACAAAAGTTCTATAAATACCTCATTGGACACCATTTCATTATTCAGAGTGATCATAAACCATTAGAACGGATATTAAATCAACACAAAGAAGTTCCAAGTCTAGCAGCCTCAAGGTTAACAAGATGGGCTATAACTCTAGGTGCTTTCGATTACGAAATAGAGCATCGTCCTGGCCAACAAATGGTGGTTCCAGATGCCTTGTCACGTTTGCCGTTACCAGATAAGAAAGTAAGTAAATTTGAAGATTCTTCATTTGTTTACAGCATTGCCAATCACACAATACATGAACTTACGTTAACACGTCGCACATTACGTAGATTTACGGAAAAGGATTCCGTCCTATCAAAGGTAATTCTATACATTGAGAAAGGCTGGCCCTCAAAACAAAATATTGACGAAGCACTTATTCCTTTTTTTGAGAAAAGAAATGAGCTTACTTATGAACAAAGAATTTTGCTGCTGAACAATCGTTTAGTGATTCCGGAGAAATTAAGATATTTAGTGATTGATAAACTCCACGAATCACATACTGGCATAGTTGCAATGAAATCTGTTGCCAGAATGTCAGTATGGTGGCCTGCCATCGATAGAGACATCGAACAAACAGTCAGATATTGTAATGATTGCAATGAACATCATCCAAAAATTGCTGAGTCTCCATTATTGTTATGGAACAACACTGGTAAACCTTGGGATAGAGTTCACATTGATTTAGCTCAACTTCATGGTGAAAATTGGCTCTTCATCATCGATTCTCATTCACGTTGGCTGGAAGTCTTTAAACTTAAAAATGTTACATCATTAGATATCATAAAGTGTTTCAGAAAATTATTTAGTTCTTATGGAATATGTCGGATAATTGTGTCTGACAATGGTCCACAATTTACTTCCACCGAATTTCGAGAATTTTGCGAGATGAATGGTGTAAAACATATTCGATCTACTCCTTATCATTCCAGAAGTAACGGACTAGCAGAGCGTGTCATACGCACATTTAAAAACCCGCTTCAAGAAAACATCTAATCAGTTTTCCGATCAAGAGCATCAGCTACAAGTTTTTTTATTTACTTATCGAACAACCATACATCGAGCAACGGGTTGCACACCAGCGAAGCTATTTCTCAACAGAGAACTTTCAACTTTATTTGATCGGTTGAAACCTGACCATATAAACGACGTGGAAAGCTTAAAATCAAAATTTTATCATGATAGATTTTCTAGACACAGAGACTTTGAAATTGGAGACAATGTGTGGATTAAACGAGGAATTGACCAAACGTGGAAACCAGGAACAATAAAGGATAAAACAGGTCCTTTATCTTATAGAACACAGCAAGGTATGCATGTACATGCTGATCATTTACGGAAACGAGAACAAGAACACATTGAACATTGTCAACAATCACCAACATCTGTAGATAAATCCGATGAAAAAGCTACGCCAGAGACTGTTTCAGATTTCCAATTACCAGAGTTAGACGGTACAGATATCCATTTACCAGAAGTCACTACTCCCGAACAAGGAACTTTTCTTCGACGTTCCAGTCGAATTAGACATGAACCTAAACGTTTCCATGAGGAATTTAACTATTGACTATTTAATGTTAATTTGTTGTGTTTTAAATATTTGAATGTGTATTATCTGTTTAACAAATTTAATTTTAAGGGGGGGAAAGATGTAATGTATCTGGCAACAGCCAGAATAAAAGAACTCTGTATCAATTGGAATCTGGCAACACCAGATAGACAGAGAGAATTCTGTTTTTGAGTTAAGAACATCAGAACAAAAAGTTCAAGCTTAAAAATGTACAT
>CM063507.1:50082588-50206572 GCA_032207245.1 Pardosa pseudoannulata | reverse complement strand
GATTAATTTACGATTAGCGGCAATTGTATGTATAGCGATCTTAATCATGTAAACATTTAAATTTCCTTGATCAAAGTAAAGGCAGTACTGAAATCTCAAAGAAATTCGGTGCTCAGAATCCAAAGGCAATACCCGTTTTGATCATGCTTGAAACTCATTTTGACTAATTTAACTTTTACGTCTGCACGCAAGAGAATTGAAAATTTAATTCTGAACATTCTGATAATCCCTGCATGCTTTTAAATTGGTTCAAACTTACATATGCATGCACGTATCTCCCATAACTCAAACATGGTACCTGAATAAATATTTTATTTTGAACTCCTGTAACATCTAGCTGTGCACCTCCATTTTTGATTTCAATCCACACTCCGTATAAAGAAAATTTTTAATATAACAAATATTGCTGAACGTAGTGTCTCAAAACAGCCCTTTTTCCAATTTATAGGATATAAATTGTTTTTAACGTAATTAAAAGTTAATAGTTTAGCATTTGTGTGTTGGTGCAAATTTTATTGAAAAATTTGTTAAAATAAAATAAGTTTAAATGGAGTGCAGCAATAGATGTGTAAAATTTAATAGGTCTGTATACAAATTAGTCATGTGTCACATCAATTTTTTTTATCGATTCAGAGAAAATTGCAACAACGAAAAATTTCAGTGCTCATATTCCAACGTAAATACTCATTCTTATCATTCCTGGATGGATTTGGACAAGTTAAAATTTTAGTATTTAAATTATAACTGAGATACTCATTTTGATCATGCCTGAATGAATTTTGACACGTTTCAGAGTTGAATATTGGCACGTTGAAATTTCAGTGATCAAATTATAACGATTTGGTTCCGGGTACTAGTATCTACTGTTTTGCTCACGAGGGCTGATGCGACCGAGACCTACTGCTTAAAGCTGATTTGGAACTGCTACGAGTATCTAAGCTATCATTGGGATTCGAGCTTGCAAATTCCAGTACCGCAATTTACAACGAATGTAGTCATTTTGATCATACTTGAGTGAATTTTGATATGTTTCAATGTTGAATTCTGGCAAACTGAAATTTTAACGGAAGTACTCATTTTCATCATGCTTGGATGAATTTTGACAAGTTAAAATTTCAGTGCTCAAATTTCATAGGAAATAATCATTTTGATCATGCCTGGAAGGATTTTGACAAACTGAAATTTTATTGTTCAAATTATAACGGAGATACTCATTTTGATCATGTCTGAATGAGTTTTGACACATTTCATTGTTGAATATTGGCACGTTGAAATTTCAGTGATCAAATTATAACGATTTGGTTAATACTAGGATCTACTGTTTTGACGAGGGCTAATGAGACGGAGACCTACTGCTTAAATGTTGAACTGCTACGAGTATCTACGTAATCATAGGGATTCGAACTTGCAAACTCCAGTACCGCAAATTTATAACGAATAAGTCATTTTGATCATGCCTGGAGTGAATTTTGACATGTTTCAATGTTGAATATCTGGCAAACTGAAATTTCAACGGAAGTACATCATGCCTGGAATGAATTTTGACAAGTTGAAATTTCAGTGCTCAAACTATGTAACAAAATACTCATTTTGATCATACGGGAGTGAATTTTGACAGGCTAATGTTGAACTTTTGACAAGTTGAAATTTCAGTGCTCAAATTTCATAGCAAATAATCATTTTCATCATCTGGATGAGATTTTGACAAACTCCAGTAGTGTTCAAATTTATAACGAATGTAGTCATTTTGATCCTGCCTGAGTGAATTTTGACATGTTTCAATGCTGAATTCTGGCAAACTGAAATTTCAATGGAAGTACTCATTTTCATCATGCCTGGATGAATTTTGACAAGTTGAAATTTCAGTGCTCAAACTGTAACAAATACTCATTTTGATCATACTTGAGTGAATTTTGACAGGTTTAAGTGTTGAATTTTGACAAGTTGAAATTTCAGTGCTCAAATTTCATAGCAAATAATCATTTTGATCATGCCTGGATGGATTTTGACAAATTGAAATTTTAGTGTTCAAATTATAATGGAGATACTCATTTTGATCATGTCTGAATAAGTTTTGACACATTTCATTGTTGAATATTGGCACGTTGAAATTTCAGTGATCAAATTATAACGGTTTGGTTAATTGTACTAGGATCTACTGTTTTGCTCACGAGGGCTAATGAGACCGAGACCTACTGCTTAAAGCCGATTCGGAACTGCTACGAGTATCTATGCTATCATCGGGATTTGAGCTTGCAAACCCTGCCGCAATTTATAACGAATGTAGTCATTTTGATCTTGCCTGAGTGAATTTTGACATGTTTCAGTGTTGAATTCTGGCAAATTGAAATTCCAATGGAAGTACTCATTTGCATCCTGCCTGGAGGAATTTTGACAAGTTGAAATTTCAGTGCTCAAATTATAACAAATAGTCATTTTGATCATACTTGAGTGAATTTTGACAGGTTTAAAGTGTTGAATTTTGACATGTTGAAATTTCAGTGCTCAAATTATAACAAATACTCATTTTGATCCTACTTGAGTGAATTTTGACAGGTTTAAGTGTTGAAATTTCAGTGCTCAAATTTCAATGGTAAAAATAAGTTTGATCACACCCGTATGAATTTTGACAAGTTTCAGTGTCGCGTGTGTATGTACGATAAGGGACTTTTGATTTTAATACTTTAAATATCCTTTTGGTTAAACAAGGTACTACAGTGGATAGTAGGTGTGGTAATGTCTTCTGCAGGTTTAGGGGTAGCCTAATGAGACATTCGATTCAGGCCTGGCAACTTTGTTAGAAAAAATAATTTTAAAATTCATTTCTTAGAAAATAAAAATAAAAATAATTTTATTGGAGAATAATTTTGAATTTTAAACCCGTTTATTAGTTCCTGCTGGAGTGAAGGAACGAAAATTTTCGGTTTAGAAAGAATTATCTTTGTAATAAAAAGTCTGAATATAACTTATAATGACGCGGCAAGTTTCCTCCAGATGGCAGTACTTGACCTGTACTTAGACATTACGGTTGCCTTCAGAAATGAAACGTGATTTGAATCTTACAGAGAATGGGCAAATAATAATTTTTATGACTCGTCATGCAAAATAAAAGAAGATATAAAATTTTATGGGTGCACAAAAAACTGATGAACAAAGACTACAAGAGATTTTTCTAAGTGAGGTTAATCTTATTTTGAATAAAATTCTGATGGTAAAGAATTTCGAAATAACATCGAGAGAATCAAAAACTGGATAATTACTGCTCTGATATTTTTGCCTTTAAAGGATCCATTTATATGGTTTGATAAAAAACGCAGTGCTTGTGTGGGGTATAATTATAGGTTAATAAAAAATAATGTTTAAAAAACAGAAAAAAAATCATCTCACTTTTTTTTCATCAAAATCCCGTATTTTATAAGAAAAGGTTTAATAGGTTTTATTAAGGTCTTTAATAGTAAAAATAATAATAAAAAAAATTTGTTGGGAAATTTTTAGTTTAAAGTTTGTTCTGAAATGGATTTATTTTCATAAAAATTTCAAATATAAATCTAATTTAAAGTTAAATATTTAATAGCTTTTTATTGTTGGTACCATTCCATAGATTTTGCTACTGTAGTTTGGCTTCTTGGATGCATTAAATTTAAAATCTATAAAATTGTTTATCTGTAAGTTTCATGCTGCTATAAGCCTCTGTCATTTGAAAATCTCTTTGTTTTACTTTTTTTGTATTTGCTTTTGACTTTTCTTTGCTCTTACAGAATATTCATCATCACTTTTATTATTACTATTTCTGAAGAAGTTATCTCATCAGTATTGTTTAATCTTTTACTCTAAGTTGAAACTAATATTAGCAAATATTTTTGAAAAGTATATCATGAAATTTCTTATTACAAGAAAGTGTTTGTATTGGTGTGTTGTTCTAACAGTTTATACAATTCTATTGTACTAGTAACATTATTATCCTTTCTGCAATTTCATAAAAGATCTATTAACATTGGTTCTTTAATCACAGTAATAATATTTTTAAATCATGCCAATACTTATTACAAACAACACAAGGCATCTTTTTTGCGTCATTGTCATCTTCATTTTAGAAAGTTAGCAAAAAATTGCCTAATTTTTCACTTAATTTTGATCTGTATAGGTCACGTATTGTGCAATCAAATATCATGTAGAATATCTCCCGGTTACCCATTGGATTTACTATAAAATCTAAACTATAATCGATGCAAAATTCATAAAAATAAACTTTTAAAAAACTTTTGTTTAGTGCTGCCATCTGTTTTAAAAATGATAAACTAAACATTTGTCCGGTAGCTTTGAAAGATTTTGTATTAGAAGAATTTTGCAGTTGTTATAAAACTATTGAAATATCCAAGTTGCTTAGAAGAGAATAGTTAGTTAAAAATTCTTCAACCAATATTTATTTAGAATATTTGTTTACAAATACAGAAATTGCAAACTATATATTTGTACAGGTTGGTTTGCTAGATCATAATTTTAGAACAATTCGGCAGTTATAATAAAATGATTTATTCTGAGATGTCCATGTTTATTAAAAGTGAATATGTAGTTATACAATTTTCATCGAATATTTGTTTACAAATATCATTATAATAAATATAATAAGGAATTATAAAAAAATTGTCTGAAAAATATAATAACATATTTACGCAGTAGATGGCAGCACTATACATGAGAGAAGAACCACCTTAAGTAGTTTTAAATAGAATATTTTTTCGCATTACCATATCTTTTTTTTTAATTATAATCGTAAATACATGGGATTCTCTGCATTTTTTCAGCAATTTTATATAATTAGTTTTGCTGGATTTACCTTGTATCTGAAAAATAAGAACTTTTTATATAAAGTATAAAACGAAAGATTGTTCTAAAAATTTTTAAATTTTTCTGAGACGAGCATCTGTTAAGGAACTACTCAGGGAATCAGGAGAGATATCAATACTGGGATATCCAACAGGGCAGCAGGGGCATCAAGTTCTATTTTGATTTTTGGGCGTTCTTGAGACAGAAACATCACCTTGGTCATCACCTCCAGTCCCTTTTCGTAGTCATCTCTCCCTCCGTCTATCTTTTTCGGAGATTCTCTCAACCTCTCATTTGCTTTTCGCCTAATCGTTTTGAAGATCCAATCAAATTTGTCCATTCTAATAAATATTAGGTGTAACCCTTTTTCTATATACTTACCATGAGCATTCAGAATCCTCCCCCCAAAATTTCACAGTGTGCCGAACTCTTATTGCATTAATCCGTTTGGCAACACGATAATGACTGTGTGCCTAACTCTTATAAATTTTCAGGATGGCGGTTGGCAACAGAGAAGAGGAGAGAGCGGTCTGCGATGATCGAAGGGAGATTTTGTGTTTGAAATGTATCTGTAAATGCACTGTGCGTAAATAAAAGTCTGTGTGCTGTGTAAAATCAGTTGACTGACTTCTATTCTACCAATTCATACGTTACACCAGAGTCCTATATTAATTTCCCATGGAAACCTCTTCAACTTGCAGGTGCCCATAGGTCCTGACCTTTTGACGTTACATGATTCCTGTCCACTGCATCTTAATGTGCCACTCATTTACTTTTCCGTTTGAGTTTATTTCAATAGGCTTCCTGGAGTCCGTGACTCAAGTCATTTGTTCTGCCTTCACAAATCACCTTAATAATCACCTGCTATATAGATCTTTATTTTGGCAGGATTAATCTGCCCAGATTAATTTACTGCAACAATATTGTCATCTTTGTGTAAATAATTAAATGATTAAAGAACAAACACAGTTTGTGTGATATCAAAAGATCGCTATTAAAATCGCACGAAAGCTAAAGTCATTTCTTTTTTCTCCTCTAAGGAATCGTAGCTTCACCAACTTACGATATCGTCTGTATGGTGTAAACTATTAAATCATTAAGGTATCCGTCTACATTAAAAACGTCATTTTTTGCCAAAATTCATAATTTTTTTTATTTCTCTATTGTAGAATTTCAACTTTTAGGCTTCTGAATCTGTTTTTGTTTTGTCTCTACGGCATTTTAAAGAACAGTTATAGCTGTTTGAACATCAGTGACAGCTTTCAAAGCAAAACGAAAGTAGCGACTTCGGAACCGGAAGTTGTGAATTTAAAGCCTTTTAAAAAGTATTTTTTGGACAAAACTTTTTAAAATTTTCATGAATATTAGTTTAAACATTTTCTAGTGTTTTTAATAATTAGCAACTTGGCAATTAGAAAGTTTTGAAGCAAGAAAGTGTGGGGAATTTTAAACATTTTTTTTTAAATTTTTCAATAGTTAATGTGGCTTTTATATACTTCAAATACGTTTTTTTCAGAACGGTATTTTTAATAAAATGTTGAAACTTGAAATGTGATTTCTCAAAACGTTCTTAAAATATTTTGTTGAAAATTATTATGAATGCTTTTGATAGTATTTACTAGTGAATGACCTAAAGGATTTAAATTTGGATAACTTTCAATGATGTTACACTCGTAGTTAGATATAAAGGTAATGAAAATTTGTTAAAAAATCAATGTGTATGATTTTGAAGGACCAAAATTTTTACCAAATGTAAATTAAGCAAATATTTTAGGTGATTCACTAGTCCAGTGTATAAGAAATGTGTTGCATAAAAAATATTGAAATAATTTAATTTATTAAAAAATTAGACCTTTTGAAAAAAACCCAATTTTTTTACTAAATTTTCTTCATTTATTTATTTTCTAAAAACTTCTCCAGGAATAAAATGTTTAAGTGCAATTCTCTATGATAATATAAAAAATAAATCTAAAAATGTAAAAACATGAACTAGTTTCTACGTTTAAAGAAAAAAGTTCTCTGAACTTAGTTGGATATCTTAAAGAACAAACTTAGTTCATGTACAATCAATAGATTTGAATGAAAATAAATCATTGATTAGAGACAAATTATTTAACCAGCATTTGCAATAAACTAGTGATGTCACACCTAAAATAGTAACAACAATTTTTCAACAGCATAATCAACTGCATCGTTTCCAATAAAGTAAATGAAGTTCATTATTTTATGGTTGTAATTATAGCTCAATACTGCTCTCGTTAGATGTGGCATCAGCTTTTATCAGAATTGTTATTATTTGTATAGATTTCTCTGCTTAAACGCAGAAGCATTTTATAATTAATTGTTGTGATTTTAAACATTTTTGTTAATTTTCTGCAATTAAGTAATAAGTAAGTAACAGGTTTCATGCAACTGTACCTCTTCTTTCTTGGCATCAAAGTTTAACCTCATTGAAATTGATGTGTTTAGTTGTTTATGTGAAAAATAAGGCAGCCAAGTGCGTTTTAAATATTAATTTCAAATTAGGGTAAAGTATATAGAGTAACATTGAAGAATATGGTGCCCCTTGGCAAATTTTGCAGAAATTATTGGTGATGTTTACTAAAACAAGAAGGTATTCCATCCGAACACTGTATCTCTTGGTTTTTTGGGCTTGACTAAAGAACTGGGTTCCCCTGCCAACTTGGCGATAAGGGTTTAAGTATAGTACCCTAACATTTTCTCCTGATCTCACCGTGTGCAAACAATCTATTTATATTATAATTTATGATATTTACATCAAACTCTCCTTATGTAACTCTTTTCTTATATATTAAAAGTGCGCAGTGCTTAAAAAATTAGATGTAACAAACCATTAATGGTTCACTATGGCTTATTTTTAATAATTTGGAGCTGTTGCGTTTGTAAACTGTTAAATGATTATTTGCCCATAAATATAAATGTCCGGTTTTCGAGTCATTTTCTTTAATTAAGTAAGAGATATAATTCTATTACGATTGCGCACAGTGCATTAATTAAAGTCGCCAGAAAAAGCAAGAAATACAATGTTTTGATGGATTACCTTGGTGTTTTAGTAAATATCGCCAATATTTTCGCCAAATTTGCCAAGGAGAACCCAATTTTTAAGTAGTCCTGTTTTTCAACTCCTCCTGTTTTTCAAGCCCACTCTCCTGTTTCTAATCATGGATCTTGTTGGTGCTTCAACCACATTTGGCGAAATTGGCGTGCTTTCAGCGTGGCGTTTGAAATCTGGCGAGGGGATCGTAACTTAACAAATTGATACATAAACAAAAACAACATTTTGAGGAAAAATTTTACAAAAATTGAATATTTAAAATCTAATTGAATTAACAAAGAAAACACAAAGGAAACACATAACATTCATACTAAATAGATTGAAACATTCACTTAATCACAAATTAAATAAACTGAGTGTGATTTTCATCACAAATTTGTGATTTAGTGTAAATTGTAAAATTAATTAAAAAAAAAAAAAAAAAAAAAAAAAACTGTATTTTGAGTGGAGGTTGAAGAGGAGTTGTAAAATTGAAAATTTTTTTTCAAATCTTTTATTTGGTAACTTTAATAGTTGCATAGTGCGCGATTGTAATAGAATTTTATACTTTTACTTAATTAACCAAAGCCACTTAGAAACCGGGGATTTATGGGAAATTAATCCCTTAACAGTTTACAAAGTGGTACAGATGCGGTATTTACACCTCAGATTTTGTCGCCAAATTTGGCAATTTTTCGAGCGTTTTGTCGGGCGATGACTGGTTTACTGTGTCTATCCTGACATTGAAATTTTGCAGTGGAAACCCTGGTTCGTTCTTTCAGCTCCATTGGTGCACATGATTTTTGACTTGCACCAATCAGCTCTTTGGAATAATTTCTTTCTAGTTATTTCTTTTGTCTTACGGGATTCCCGGAGTTCGGACTTGACGTCTTGCGTCGTCAGGTTGTAGAATTGGAACAGATGCATTATATACGCCGGTCTCGTATATAATGCATCTCGTACGCCATTTTTTTTGGCGACCAACAGAAAAGCGCGTGTTTTGAAATATCGCCAAGTAGAAAAACATGGCGGTGGTCACATATATGGAACAAAACATTAACAAAACTAAACTTTAAAGAAAACAAACAGATTATCAATTTAAATCATTATTACAATAAAATTAGCATAATAATTATCATTTTTGAAGTTATTTAAAAAACAAATAACAGATTAGTAATATTTATGATATATATAAACAGAATAAATTCAATATATAGCATTTTAATAAGCACTACTATTGTAAAAAATCTAACATGAACCAAAATAAATTCACCCGTCATAACTAAATTAACTAAATCCCAGAAAATGATAAGAACAAAAACAAAATGTAATATAAATATTTGGCTGTATCCCAGTGTACGGTACGCTATTTTGGCGATTTTTTTGGCGTATTTTTGGCGCCATTTCTCGGGCGATACTTATTTTCTCCTTGTCAACTTCACCCTTTCTCTCCCGTTAAAAGATGGTAACCTCCTTCTCTCCTTTGGTTTGTGTGCGTTATCGGATCCTCTTTGGAGTAACTTGCGCAATAAATGATGTGATGTCATGATGATTTAATTCTTGTTTGATCCAATTATATTAAAAGTTGTAGGAGGTAAGTTTGAATTACAACACTTTTTGCCGTTAATTTAACGGTTTTGCAGCTTGCTACATTTCAATCTGTTTATCACCAGTGGAGTGGTTAAGTTCTGCCTTCTCTTCAATCGTATTTATTTCAAAAATTTTATTTGTTCTAATTTTATAGTATTTAAATTTCTTAATTAGTATTTGTTTTTAATTTTATAGTATTTAAATTTTTGTAATTTATCGCCGGTGTCCCGCTGCGTGTTAGGCTTAGGTACTTGGCGTGTGCTTCGTGGAGTCGTGTTTCGCCAATAGTCGCCAAAAATAAGATGGCGGACAAGGAGCGTACCGTTCACTGGGAATTAACCAAATATTTTTATAGGTCCTCTCTCCTTTACAAAAGACGTGACGAGGTCAGATTTAGATCCCAAACATTTCACTTTTTGTTTTATTTATAACAATTATATTAATTAATGAATTATATTAATTATACCAATTATATTAATTATGAATTATATTAATGATCTAAATCGCCTCACCACAAGCATGAGTCCAGCCCCGGAAGTGATGTGAAACTAACGCTTGAAGGTTCAGATACTTTCATTTGTGCTATTATGTACTAAAGAGCATTACAAACACTTTAACAATATTTTGCGCTTAAAAATAATAATACCACTGGAGAAAGGAATAGCAAACCACTAAGGATTGAATACGAATTTAACCATTTTGTATTTTTGATAAAATCGCCATTGTTAACCTTCGCCAATGAATTTAATTTCCCAAAATCAATAGCAAATAAAAACTATGCCCATATCTGAGTAACAAAACAAAAGAGTTGCACACGAGGAGCAGGATGACAAAATAGTATAAATTAAAATATTCCGGTTGTCCCAAAAATAACTGATGGATTTTGTAAATCGATAAAAATATATGGAATGGGATAGATATGTATCGTTTGCAGCGTTATGCTTAGGGAATCAGGGAATTTTATCCCACCAAATTTTAAATTTAGTTAACATTTTCACCCACAGGTGGCGCTAAAAACTACGAAAAAATAAAAACCGGTATGAAAATTTTGCAAGGACTGTTGCAAAAAACTAAACAAATACACTATAAATGTAACCCCCTATTTGCTCGAATCTTTGGAACAAAGTCCTTATCGCATTGTCTGATGGTCCTGTTCTCACATGAAATTTTCTTTGAAAACTGCGCCTCTTTTGAAAAAAAACTGTGTTCCATGCGGTGAACTCTAGCACAATAAGTACCCTCTGTTCAATGGAAAAAAAAACATTTTGGTAGACGTGAAATACTTCGTTTTAACTATAGATGTTACAGATCGCCTGCAGCTCCACCTATGTGCTAAAATGTTAACTAAATTTGAAATTTGGTTTGATAAAATACCCTGATTCCCTAAGTATATGGCTGCAAACGATACATATCTATCGCATTCCGTCTTTTTTTTATTGATTTTCAAAATCCATCAGCCATTTTTGGTACACCCGGTAGACACGAATTCTTTGGACACGTAGAAATCAGGAGAAAAAAAAATTAGGATGATTTGATTAAAACTTTATCGCCAAGTTGGCGGGGGTACCCTGTTCTGATATCAAAGCCATACTAGTTAAAAAGCTTGCGAGAAATGGCTAAAATATTCTCGTAACAGGCAGAAGAAGTAAACCAAAAATCAAAATAAATTTGAAAACATAATCAAATAGGTGTTAAAAATGAAAGCTTACTTTTGTACAAAAGCAAAATCTCAGTACAGATACATCTAGTAAACCACGTTTTTTTTCTCGTCAAATTTGGCGAAGTTTTGTTCAGTTTTCGACTCATTAATAATTCCAAAAAACTTTAATTTTATGTACAAGAATAATAATTGTAACTGAAGATTTCTTTCTAGAGACAAGTGATCACTGAACATCTTGACTCTAGTTCACTCATGGTACCACCAAATTCACCACCACCAGGAGGGGAAGCTCGCGGTTGCAAACGTGAGAAGAAGAAACATATAGAGTACTCTAAACCAAGGAAAAGAAGGGCCCACTCCTGGCCAAGAAGTCCATTTCCAGTCGAAACTGTCCAGGAACTAACGGAACAAAATCCCCCTGTCGAAGACGTGGAGAAGGAAGTCATCAAGTGCTTTTTCGATGTATTGGAGAGAGTGAATTCTAGATTCTTAGAAATGACAATTAATACCGACAAGATTGATATGTATGAGCCGAAAATTGAGCCCAGTGTACCAAGTGACAGTGACGATAAACTGATAATGATGCACAATGTAGTTGGTACTGTAAAGTTGTGTTAAACTGACCAACAAGGTGAGACTTGGTGAATAGGACAATCGCTTTAGCTAAAACCTACGAAATTGATAAATAATATTGATTGTTTGTGAGTTTTCAGTATTAGAGATTTGAAATTATTAAAAATAATTCCATAATTTGTTTATGCAAATTCATTTTACTCCTTATATTTAACGTCTGTCCGCTATGGTAATTTCATTTAGCAGTTTGTTCTGGTGATATCACAGTTAATATGGCTTCTTGTTTCTGTTGTGGTTAATGATTTAGTCGTTAGGTTAAGCTAAAAAATATTTTTTGATTTTTCACTTAGTGTAATAGCAATACTGTTGAATTTTTCTGTGGATTGTTCTTAAGTTACGTAATTAGGGAAATGAATCTTAAAATACTTGTCTGGGAATTATATATAGAATAGTTAGTTTATCTACTTACCAGAAATAATGATAGAGAAAGAAAGATAGGGAAGGAGAGAGCCAAATAAAGGGATAGAGAGATGGGAGTGAGCGAGAATGAGTGAGAGTGAGATGAGAGAATATTTGAGCGAGTGAGAGGAGTTTGTGAATGAGTGAGTGACAGGGAATGAGTAGAGGGAAAGTGTCAGAGATAATGAGGGAGATGGTGATTAAGGGAGTGAGAGGAGTGAGTGAGTGAGTGAATGAGTGTGTGAGAGATAATGAGGAAGATGGTGATTAAGAGAGTGAGAGGAGTGAGTGACTGAGTGGGCGTGAAGGAGTGTGTGAGGGTAAGTGTGAGAGATAATGAGGGAGATGGTGATTAAGAGAGTGAGAGGAGTGAGGGAGTGAATGAGTGTGTGAGAGTAAGTGTGAGAGATAATGTAGAAGATGGGGATTAAGGGAGTGAGTGGAGTGAGTGAGAGAGTGTGTGAGGGTAAGTGTGAGAGATAATGAGGGAGATGGTGATTGAGTGAATGTGTGAGAGTGAATCAGTGTGTGAGAGTCCGGGAGTCTTGGTATAGCGGTTGCAGAGCACTTTATGTCTGCGGTTCTCAAGTACCACAGCAATAGGTAGTTGACTGAAAATTGTGAAATTATTACAGAAAGCATGAAGATACTTAAAATTTAAAATTCAAGTTATCATTAAGTTGTCTTCCCTTGCCACTGGGAAAGTGGCAAAAGAGTTAGAGAGCTACTGCTCTATACTTTAGTGTTTCCAGAACAGCTTTTATTAAAAAACTCCTTCGTCAACTTTTTACGTTTATTTTCTAAAACTATAAGGCATGAAATTAGGAAAAATTCAAAATTTCACTGTCAATAATTTCAGAATGTAGAAAGTTCATACATTTTCACTTATTGTATTAATTTTCAAAATAGATACTTTGCAAAATTAGATTTCTATGTGATACAGACGATTTTTACACTGTCGTGAAAATCGACATTTGATATTCTAAAAATTTGATCTACCAGATTAATGCATTGGTGTTAAAGCTGGCGTCACGATATTTTTTGTCATTTTATGTTTCTAGCCAATGAAAACAAATTGATATACCAAATGCGTGATAAGGAAATGTTCTTTTTGTGCCAACTTACGTTTCTAGCCAAGGCTCATAAATTGATATACCATAATCCGTGATTATAGTATACTGTTACGGGGCTATGTTCTAAGTAGTTTGACATTGAAAATATATTATTTTTGATAAAAACTACCTTAAACAGATGTTTATAAAAACATTTACGATGATTGATTACTGATCCTTTGTCGGTATGTAGCTTTTATTAGACATTTATTGAGAATATATCCTCTATTTATAATGATAAATATAAATAGGGGAACCTCTATTTATAATTGTTAATTAATACCTATAAAACATTAAGGAATTTTAAGACATTGTACTTCGAAAATGCTTTCAAACTGCTGTAATGAAATATCACATCGTTACACATAACGCTACTCCACCTTTCTAGTTTCAGTTGTAAACAAAACACTCCTATAATCTGAACTTCTATGGATTCAATTGTAATAACCCTCACAGGGTCGAAGGAATGCTTAAATTGCCCTTTATCTATCACTTAAAATTATACCTACCAATAAAATAAGCAATAAAAACACGCCAATAGCATACACTAATTTTGGGTTGCTACTTTATGGTATTCCAAATCCACGATTGCAAGTTCTACCAATGTAGAAGACTCGATACAGACAGTATTTACAACTTAATGTTTGTCTAGGTAACAAAAATGTCGCCAGTACATTTGCGATTACAATATAAGGCAATTTGTCGCAATGTCACGAACTACTATAATGTCCTCCCCATTCATTTTCATGTTTACAACAGCCAATAGACAAACAATAAACTTCCCTTACGTTTGAAACTAAAGCGAGAATTGTCATAATTTGAGAATTTGCCCTACTGCGTGAAATCGCTTTATAGGCTGCTACCATAATACAGTTGATATATGTCGCCGGTGAATTTCTCGTTATAATGACGTCAGAAATCGCCAGAGATGGGATTTTGGTACCATCAATTTTCCTCTCTGACATTTTTATGACGCAAAAGTCATCAGTGACATATGTCGACCGTAATATGGTATCACCCATAATGTACAAATCTCTACGTTAAATATCCCGAAATGTTTAAAGTCACTAATGGTGTCTTATATTAAAGTTGTTCCGTGTTCCCGTTGTGTAACTGTCACCAGGAAAAAAAAATATTGTTCTAGGATGAAAGGACTTTGAACTAGATCAAAATGAACTCCCTGTTTAATGCTCCTCAAATTTCTGAAATTATCAATTATAATTTGGCATCATATTTACGAAGCTTGCATTTATTTATTAAAAGTTAGATAAATATTAAAAAATTCCTTTGTTAGGGAACAGGCTATTAAATTAAGAACTTTTCTGTAATAAAATCATAAGGTAAAAAAACTTTTCCCTTTTCTGCTATAGATTCTAATTATTATTTAAATACAGTGCTAGTTAAGTCAAAATAGCCCTAAAACCGGAAGTTCTTAAGCATAGACAACTCTCATAATATATTACAATTATTACAATCTTGAATATATTGGCTTTAAATGAAGGATTTATATGTTTTTCAAAACTTTACTTGTGTACAGAATTTTTGTATAATGTTTAAAATATTTTAATACTTATAGTTTATGCTTTTTAATATAGCATTTAATATATTTTTTAGCATTCGCATTGCTGGTAATACTTAAGAACATGTTATCTCTTGGCAAATTTGGTGAAATTATTGGCGAATTTTACTAAAACACAAAGGTATTACATCAAAACATTGTATCCCTAGCCTTTTTTTGGCGACTTTAATGCATGCAGAGTGTGCCATTGAAATAAAACTATATACTTTTAATTAATTAACCAAAACGACATGAAAACCGGGCATTTATATTTATGGGCAATTAATCTCTCGAAAGTTTAGAAAGCCAAGAGCTCCAAATCGTTAAAAATTAACCACAGTGAACCATTAAAGGTTTACTATATTTAAGTTTCTTGGGTTGACTAAAGAATTGAGCTCCCCTGCCAAGTGGGCGATAAAGCGCCAAGTATGGTAACCCGGACTCATTTCTTCTCTCCTCCTCGCCTTACTTTTTGTTTATTTCAGAGTCGGCTTTTTCCTTATGTAACCCTTTCATTACATATGAGATGCACCTAATTCCTATTAGTTCTTTGATCAACGGCGATTGAAATGCACCTAATTCCTATTGGTTCTGTGGTCAATGATGCTTTCACTGAAAATTTAAACTCGTTTTCTACCATTGGTTGATGACCATTGGTTGATATTGGTTGATATTGGTTGATGTACTTCATTGAATTTTATTTTATTTTTTGTTTTTGTAACTCCATCTCCTCTTAGTGTTGGTAAAGTTTTTTTAATTTGAGTTAACAACAACTTTCATTACACCATAAAATAACGTAAGTAAGCTATTTTATTATTGTCGAAAATCCGCTCCCGCTCATAACGACAGCCTTCCAGAAAATCCACGCGAAGGGCTTGGTGCGATTGGTGCCATTAAAAAATCGCCAAAAATAGGAGGGAGATCCCAGTTCTTTAGTAGTCCCAGTTTTTTAAGCATTACGAACATTTAATATAAGAATAGGTTTGCACAAGGACAGCTGGAAACAATTACAATATAATTTAAAGTATAGGTACAGATTGTTTGGGCAAGGCAAGATCAGGAGAAAATATAAGGATATTAAGCTTAGAGCTTCATCGCTGAGTTGGCGGGGTACCCTGTTCGTATGTCAAACCCTCATTGCTTTTGTAAATTAAGTACCCCTATTTTCTATTTCACCATGATTTAAAAAATATAAACATTTTTTCTCCATATGTTTGCAAATATAAAAATTTGGTACAATTTGTGTTATAGTGTGATTTTATTTTTTTAATACTTATAACTTATTTTTTATTGTATTTTTATTACACTTATGGATGTTTATCGCCGCCATCTTAAATGTCATATTGGCATGTTGGCACTATTGACGCCAAAATATATAACGAAAACAACAAGGGGGCACCCTGAACAGCATTTCCACTTTTTTATTTTAATTCTTACAACTTATGATTTTTATTACTCTCATAGATGTTTATCGTCGCCATCTTAAATGGCATGTTGACACTATTGTCCCCCCAAAATATCGCCAAAACAACAAGGGGTCACCCTAAACTGCATTTTCACCTTTTTTTATTATTATTTTAAAACTCAAAGCTTATGCTTTTAATTGCTCTTATGGATGTTTATCGTCGCCATTTTAAATGACATGTTGGCACTATTGATGCCAAAAAATATCGCCAAAACAACAAGGGGACACTCTAAACTGCATTTTCACCTTTTTTTTATTATTATTTTAAAACTCAAAGCTTATGCTTTTTATTGCTCCTATGGATGTTTATCGTCGCTACCTTAAATGTCATGTTGGTACTATTGTCACCAAGAAATATCGCCAAAACAACAAGGGGTCACCCTGAATTGCATTTTCACCTTTTTTTATTATTATTTTAAAACTCAAAGCTTATGCTTTTTATTGCTCTTATGGATGTTTATCATCCCTATTTTAAATGACATGTTGGCACTATTGATGCCAAAAAATATCGCCAAAACAACAAAGGGACACTCTGAACTGCATTTTCTTTTTTTTTTATTATTTTAAAACTTAAAGCTTATGCTTTTTATTGCTCTTATGGATGCTTATCATAGCTATCTTAAGTGGTATGTTGTAACTATTGACACCAAAAAATATCGCCAAAAGAACAAGGGGCACTCTAAACAAAGTTTTTCCCCATGATGATCATCTTGAATATTTTTATCGCCTAGCCCAAATATCGTATTTTTAAAATCATATGAATTGCATAGAAATTTACTTTTGGAAAATATAAATTTAAAAATAATACAATAATAAAAAGAGCGCAAAGTTTTCAGATTAAAAAATTGTAGATAGGTATACATGGAAATTTTTGGATTCTGCCTAATTCACAAACCTTTTAATTTAAGAAAAAAAAATGTTGAAATTTGCCAAATGTAAAATATCGTCTTAGGACTCTATATACCAGAATTCCACCTAAATCAATTAAAGTCTCCAAAAGAAGTAAGGAATACAATATTTGGATCAAATAACATTTTTTCTAGCATTATGACGTCATTCCTTTAATCATCTCATTGAATCATTTCTTATATTTCTTATTTTAAACTATTTAAATACCGTCTGCATTATTTTCATACGTTTTAACACTGAACTTAGATATTACGTAAATAATTTTCTTTTATACTTTTGCTTAAATAATAGATTAAGTACATATGGGATAATTTTAAATTAAATCATTGATAATTTTTTGTTGCAATGAAAATTTTATCACCGGCATTAATAACAAATTCTCTTCATAAAAGTCTAGGAGTCTATTTCAAGTACTAATAAATATCTAGCGTTTAAGTTATATATCTTTGAAAATAAAGAAATTTGTTTGTGTGTTTGTTATTTATACATAACTACACGGTTTAACTTAATGAATTCAATGTAATTCTAAACTACATTTACAGTATCAGGAAAATTTAGATGAGTATGAAGAAAAAAAATTATTGAGCTTGTACCAGATAATTATCTGCTAAAATGTATTAATAAATAACCAGAGATTAAGTTATATATCTTTGAAAATTAAGAAATTTATTTGTTTGTGTGTTTGCTATTTATACATAACTACAGGGTTTTAACTTAATGAATTCAATGTAATTCTAAACTACATTTAAAGTATCAGGAAAATTTAGTTGAGTATGAAGAAAAAAAATTATTGAGCTTGTACCAGATAATTATCTGCTAAAATGTATTAATAAATAACTAGAGAATAAGTTATATATCTTTGAAAATTAAGAAATTTGTTTGTTTGTGTGTTTGCTATTTATACATAACTACACGGTTTAACTTAAAGAATTCAATGTAATTCTAAACTACATTTACAGTATCAGGAAAATTTAGATGAGTATGAAGAAAAAAAAATTATTGAGCTTGTACCAGATAATTATCTGCTAAAATGTATTAATAAATAACTAGAGATTAAGTTATATATCTTTGAAAATTAAGAAATTTATTTGTTTGTGTGTTTGCTATTTATACATAACTACACGGTTTTAACTTAATGAATTCAATGTAATTCTAAACTACATTTACAGTATCAGGAAAATTTAGATGAGTATGAAGAAAAAAAATTATTGAGCTTGTACCAGATAATTATCTGCTAAAATGTATTAATAAATAACTAGAGAATAAGTTATATATCTTTGAAAATTAAGAAATTTGTTTGTTTGTGTGTTTGCTATTTATACATAACTACACGGTTTTAACTTAATGAATTCAATGTAATTCTAAACTACATTTACAGTATCAGGAAAATTTAGATGAGTATGAAGAAAAAAAATTATTGAGCTTGTACCAGATAATTATCTGCTAAAATGTATTAATAAATAACCAGAGATTAAGTTATATATCTTTGAAAATTAAGAAATTTATTTGTTTGTGTGTTTGCTATTTATACATAACTACAGGGTTTTAACTTAATGAATTCAATGTAATTCTAAACTACATTTAAAGTATCAGGAAAATTTAGTTGAGTATGAAGAAAAAAAATTATTGAGCTTGTACCAGATAATTATCTGCTAAAATGTATTAATAAATAACTAGAGAATAAGTTATATATCTTTGAAAATTAAGAAATTTGTTTGTTTGTGTGTTTGCTATTTATACATAACTACACGGTTTTAACTTAATGAATTCAATGTAATTCTAAACTACATTTACAGTATCAGGAAAATTTAGATGAGTATGAAGAAAAAAAATTGTTGACCGTGTACCAGATAATTATCTGCTAAAAAGCAAACCCTTTTTATTACCTGCCTCATAGGGTACTTTACAATTCTGGAAAGTTAAAATTTTATTGATCCTGTCATATGACAGGCTATATGCTAGTATTAAATAATGTACAAGCTTTTATTAGTTTTCCTTACTTATAACTCATAATTACCTACTTAAATGGGAAAGAATAAAAAATACTCATTATTGTGTAAAAATCAATTTGGGTAAAAAAATGAGAACATCTATCCTTTATGACACTTACTTCTCACTTTTATGTATGAAAACACACTTTTCACTCACCGTTTATGTGGGAAACTTACTACTCTCAATTTTTTTATAGACCTACAGGGCCGAACGCTGGCTGATTGGTTAGAGCATTGATCGTCAGTACCGGAGTTCGTGGGTTCGATTCCCACTATGACATGGATATTCGTAGCCGTTCGGAATCGGCTTTAAGCAGTAGGTCCCGGTTTCATTAACCCTCGTGTACTAAACAGTAGACCGTAGCGTTCTAAACTAAATCTAAACCACCGCGTGCTTGGATTTAGATGATAATTTTTAAATAAATTTCTCTACTCTATAGCCCCGTTTACATGTGCCAGTCATGTACCCTTCTTTTTACCCGGGTAAAGGGATTTTGCTTGGAGGGTCGGAGAAACTCGTTTACATGGTCAATTATTTCTACCCTCTATTTCGCCGGGATCGTCGCTAGAAGTCACGTGATCATACGGGACGGCAATCATCTGTAAGCGCAAAGGATGATGGGAAAGGAGAGTAAACTCTGCTATTATCCGGGTAGAAGGTGGGTTCTTTCTACCCCTCAATTTTTTCCCTAGCTAGGGATAATTCTTGAAAGGGGAGTACAATTCGCGTATCTACCCTGCATTCTACGCTGCTTTTGGCACATGTAAACGGGGCTTATGAATGTTTAGTTTTTACTTTTACTTCGAAATACTTCTTATAAAATTCATGTTCCGATTCCTAGAACATCTACAAAATAAAATCACACATATTTATTAAACGCACTCAATTTCCCCTTTTGAATAAATATCCCTCTAAATAAAAAATCCTTCTTTTAGAATTGAAAGATCTAGAGGAATAGGTACATATTTTAGTTTCTTCTGTCGTTCACATTCCAGGAGTAAATATAAATAATCAACTTTACGATAACATATAAAAGAATTTCCTCATAAATTCTTGATTCTGATGTATAGAAACGTGTCCATTTAATCATTTTGGTTTCCATTTAATTGAATATTTTATCACTATGATGAATAGAACGCCGTAGATTTTATATTGCTAGAGTATTAATTCGGAAATATATTGATGGAATCATATAAAAGAGTAATAGATAAAGTTTGGGAGCACAGGATGTAAAACAAAAAATAAATACGGAAATTGAAATGACGTAAAAAAGGAAATTGAAAATAAATCTTATGTCATTGATTTACTGTAGGTTTTTTAGTAATAACGTTATTTAATAACTTATGTACTTGCGAGGGACACCAAAATACCCTTTTCTCACACATTCGGATTGTATTTCAAAATCTGATTTGTATTTGTTGACTTTGCATGTTCAGTGTTATACTATTTAATTTTTAATACTTTACTTCTCAATTTTTAATTTTTGAATTATTAATTTTTTAATTCTCAGGATTCAATTAAGTTTTAATCTCATATTTGAATTTTTATCTTTTTTTACACTCATGTCCATAAATTAAGGATAATGAAGTTCAGACAATGAAAGAGACAAAAGCAAAACAAATTTGACTTATTTGTAAAGTCTATTTATTAAACAAAAGGTAAAGAGCAAAAAAGATGCTATATGTTTGACATAATTAATAAAAAATTGCGATTTTTACTCCCTGGAGCAAATTTCAAAAAAGAACCTATTTACAGAAAACAGTATAACATGGTTAGTATGATGGTTAATACGGAGTATGTCTCCCGGACGATGCAATACAAGCGTTACAACGCCTACGCATGCTGAGTATCAGATTATCAATCTGATCTTGGGGAAAATTACACCACTCATCAAGCAATGCCCTCCGAAGTTCCGATAGACAGTTGGGAGGGGGTTGACGGGCTGCAATTCGTCGGCCAAGCATGTCCCACACATGCTCTATTGGATTCAAGTCCGGTGAGTATGCTGGCCAATCCATACGGGTGATATCCTCCGATTGAAGGCATTCGTCTACAATGTTTGCACGGTGAGGTCGGGCGTTGCATCCATATACAGAAATTCAGGACCATGGCGCCCCGAAACAAACGTACATGTTGTTCCAGAATGACATCCCGATAGATGTGGCCTGTCATCGTTACACTCTGAACATGCAGGTCAGTTCTGGAACCAAGAATAATTCCTCCCCAAACGAGCCATCCTGCACCACCGTAACGGTGTCGTTCAATGGTGTTCTCTTGGTGGTAACGGGTACCTGGCGCTCTCCATATGAAAGTCCGGCGAGAATCAGAATGTAAACTGAACCTGGACTCGTCGGAAAACATCACACAAGACCACTGTTGCGGTGTCCACAATGCATGCTCTCTAGCCCAGCATAATCGCAGGCGACAGTGAGTTGCGGTAAGGGAAACACATCTGACAGGCCTACGACCATATAGACCAATGTTCCCTAAGCGTCTGTACACGGTCTGCCTTGAAACTGTCGTACCGGTAGCTGAAGAGAGCTGACGAGACAGGTCTGATGCTGTGCTCCGTCTGTTTCTTTTGGCAGTAACTGCCAAATACCGGTCATCATTCGGCGTAGTAACTCGGGGGCGACCTGTGCTGTAACATCTACTCACATTACCATCATGTTTGAATCGTTGCCAAAGCCTGGAGATGACACTTGGGCGATTCCAAGTTCCTCGGATACTTCCAGCTGGGTACGTCCACATTCCAGTCGTCCGATAATTCTACCACGTAAAAAAATCATCCAAATGCTTCCTTTGTGCCATAACTATGCGGTTATTGCACTGAAAGGCTTTTAAAGCGCTTGTGAACAATTTTACTTCTTTGCTACCATTCCTTATATACCCCTTTCATACACTCTCGTCATTGTGACGTACTATCCGCGCCATCTGGTGGTTTCTTGCAATTTGCATATTTTTCTTCAAGATGTGTATGATAATTCTACAGGTGAAATTTTTATTTTAGAGCTCAATTTCTGTGTGATTCTGAATTATCCTTAATTTATGGACATGAGTGTATATTTGGAATTTTAAATTCACAGTTTACAAAACAACAATTGAAAATCAAGTGTATTATATTATGGATAGAGTACTGTTTTAGTTAAAAATCCATATAATATTTTTTTACACTGTCTACCAATAAGTATTTGGAAACCTGTGATAGAAAAGAAAAACTAATTTTATTCAAAATCAATAGTTGGTAGAGCCTCCACGAGAGGGAATTACAGCGTGAACCCTCCGGGGCATACTTTCCACAAGTCTTTGTATTACAGCTAGTGGTGTTGACTGTTGGTACAATGCATTCTGGCAGGAGACGTTCTCCAAGCAGACGCCAGACCCAGTCATCCGAATGGTAAAGGGTGAACCCTGATTTGTCGCTCCAAAGAACCCGTTTCCACTGATCTACGGTCCAATTTCGATGTGCTTTGTGTTGGAAAGGTTCATCGATAAAAAGAAAATATCGATACAAATTTTGGTCGTAACTGCATTTCATTTTATGTAAATATATTGAGTCAGCCATGATATAAATTAACTTCCCGGTAGGCTTCGGGTTTGTCCTGCTTTTGCCTTGTGTTTTATTCTAATGTTAATAAATATGTTAGTAAGCAAAATTGACGTACTGTGTTTAAAAATGCTTTCTTAAATTTGATTTTAATGCCTTGTATATATATATATATTATATATATATATATATATATATATATATATATATATATTTTGTCGTTCGATCTGGACGAATCAACATCCATGAAATTTACCCCAACACTTTGCACTATGTTAACCGAGCAGGGCGGTTGGACTTTGTGATCAAAGGCTTATATGCAGCAGCACAACCATGAAACCAAAGCAGAAGTGCTTACTTACTGATGGTATTCATTGAAACAATACTCCGGATGCCTGTTGAAACTCCTCGCTAATGAGGGTCGTTGGTTGGGAGGGGTTCTTCCGAATTTCTCTTGACAACACTCGTCGGTCTCTATCTCTCAGTTTTGTTGGTCTAATAATCCGATAATCACCACTCACCTTCCAATTTTTAATCACATAAGCCACTGTCGATTTTGTGTACTTTAAGGATAGACCACATTTGTGATACTCGATAGTTATACCTTTCTCAAAATCCGAGTGCTTCAAACTGCGCGGCATCTTGCATGTGACTAATTCAGATGCTGTTTACTACACGTTGTACACTGGCGGAGGCCGTGACGTACCTCAGAACAGCAGATATCGACATTTGCATAGGTGTCCAAATACTTATTGGTAGGCAGTGTATAACGATCTATAGACTGTAATTGGTAATAGTATATATAGAGTGACGTTATAATTAGAAATTAAATATTTACTATCGTTTATGGCGATCCATAAAATGTAATTGGCTGTATGTCAATTTTGGGCTTAGTAACTTCTACTTGAATACCGACGATATTTTGTGCATGATTGGATTTTAGGTAATTTTTTAATATTCCCTTTCATATTCTTCTATAACCCTTTTTAGGTTCTCTGGGAAATGTGCCAAGGCCCCTCACTCTGACATACCACTGCCTGAACACTTCTGGGAGAGTAAAAGCTATAAATTCTCTGAAGATGCCTCACCGAAAACTAGACTATTCCGCCAAAAAGCGCCAACGGAAGAGCAGTCCTCGAGGGCGCAAGAGGCGTCACAGCGCAGACACCAAAAAGAAGTCGAGCAAGAAAAGGGCCATGCCCAAGCCGAAGTCCACCTTCCCCATCCAGCGCATCCACGAGCTGATGGAACAGAAGCTGCCGGGTGGAGTCGTCAAGTCAGAGGCTGCCATATTCTTTAGCGCCGTCATGGAGTACTTGGCAGCAGAACTCTTAGAGCTGACCATAAATGTCTCCAGGGAGGGAAACAATGGAGCGCCAAACGCCAAGCTGAAGCCGTCGGACGTCGAGGTGGCCATCCAGAGCGACGCCGAACTGAGAGAGTTGATGTATAGGGTGAGGCACGCTTGAAAAGCGAGCTGGAAGACTATTGGTTGACGTTTCTAACTCCCATGCGCTCGATTTCGTTTGAGTGCTGCCGAAATTGTAAATCGTGAAATAATATTTAATACAAGACTTTAGTGATTCTTAAAGTTTTATTTTTACTCCATTCCAATGATGAAACATTCCGAATGACTCCCTCTCCAACCACATGCATGGATAAAAGAAAAAGTTGCTTAATTTTCAATTCAGCGTTACGTAATCAACCATTTGCGCTGATATTTTAAGGGGTCACACGACTCTTAAAAGGAAAAAAAAATTGTAAATACAGTAGAACCTCGATTATCTGAGCTAATTGGGACCGCTAGTACCTCGGATATCGGAAATCTCGGTTAATAGAAATCCTGTATAAAAACCTGCCTTGCTTCCGAATGTAACTAACTTTTAAAGTAAAAAACAATAGAACGTTCTTTAAATGATAACGGACAATGAGGGGAAGAATCATACCGAACAGCAAACATCCTCCTTCGAACCTTGGTGTTCGCCTATTTAAAAACATTTCAAAACCGGAATCGACGTCATGATTGACATCAAGAGACAGCCAATCATGCCGCATGGAAAGGTTTTAAAGGTGATGTGGGAACTGGACCATATGGGCCGAGCCCTTCAATTCAGAGGCTTCAGTCAGTAAGCACAAAAATGACAACGAGCGAAAAATAAACACATAAAAGAGCAAAGAGATAGAAGGGTGGATTCGTGAGTTCATAACACAAAACTAGAGAGTAGAGAGTTTAGGGATAGAAAAATATAAAATATTTTTGTGGCCAGTGACATCCGTAGGAAAAATCCGAAAATGTAGAATAATAATGATTAAAATCGAAAAAAAAATAAGAATTTTGAAAAAATAAAAAATATATGTTTTAAAAATAAATAAATTGCATTAAAAATCCAAAAAGGGTGCCGCATGGAAAGTTCTCGCGAATTCTAAAAACCCATCCCTCTGACAGAGTGCAGTGTGCAAATCCCAAAATCAGAAGAACGCAGCCATATTAAAAGAAATGACATATAGAATTGTGGAACCAAAACCCAATTATATTAACCCCTTCAGGTATGATTTAATAATGAAAAACTGTGCATGAAATAACCATTTAATTTTTATTTAAAAAACTTGTTTCATTTTACAATTCTTACATATTCTTAATTAAAATCCATTTTTTACATAGTGTTAAATAATATCAGAAACAGTAAAATTAAGAAAATATCAAAGCAAAACATTAATAAGGTATACAGATAATAGTCTTCAAGCTAGTGGTACTTTTCAAAACAAAGTGCAAAAGAATTCTTAATTGTTTACACCGCCAAGTAGTCTCACTTTTAATTTGATTCTTGTAACACACACGGCATTTCTTAGTAGGTTTTCTTTTATTCTGACTCATTAATTTGGCAATGACTTGTACCAAGTAAACAATATGCAATAGTGACTTGTGATTTTCACAAGTGATAAAAGTGTTGCCAAATTCAGTACACTAGAAATTTTAAACTAAATTAATTATCATATTTAACAGTAACTTTAATCGCATGACGAGTGTAGCTCGTCATTGTGCGGTGTGGAATGAAAAACTAATGACGAGCTAGACTCGTCATTTTACCGGAAGGGGTTAAGCAACGCACCTCATTATTACACACACATGTATATATATATATATATATATATATATATATAGGGAAATATACAAAAAAATTAGGTCGAGTAGGATGAAAATTATATTGTATATAACCAGTAAAAATTTCATGAAAAAATATTAAAAACTTTATGAGATAACACGCGCGTTACATGGAAAAACACAATTTGAGAAAAATCCAGTTAAAGTTTTGTACGATTAAATGTTTACAGTATACAGCTGAAACGTTTTTATTCACAATTCCTCTCAATATTAGAATTTTTTTAAGCGAATTGTTTTAAAATGTTCAAAACCTAATTCTTTTTACGTGTAGTTTTTTTTTTGAAAAATCAAATATTTTGTCAATTTAACAATCCCTCTAAATTTGTTGAAACCGAGATACTATATCACTACAGTAATGCTCTTAGCAGTTTGTTTTCAATATGTAAATGTAATTTATAGTTCAACTTAGTCACTATTATGATATTATAATTGCACTGCAGAAAAGTCTAATACAATCAAGTCTCTAATCCCATGATAAATTCGTACCGACCGCGTTATATCGAAACCGTGTAATATGAAACTCATAATTAATTCAAATCAGGAAATGCATTCTAAGGAAACAATGTTGAGAAACATAGTAATAAGTCAAATCAGATTAATTTATAATACATTTTATATGAAAACCTCTTGCTAAGAAACTCAGAAGTAATACAAATTAAATTAAATCAAACCACTCTATAAGCATCTCAGTAGTAATACATACTAAATGAATTTGTACTGAGAATAAAAAACTCAGAAGTCATACAAATTAAATGAAATCTCACCACGTTATAATAAACTCAGAAGTGATACAAACTAAATGAATCAGTACTACGTTATTAGAAACTCAAAAGTTTTACAAATTAAATAAAATCATACCGCTTAACAACGGAAAATGAGGGGTTGAACACTAATCCTATTGAATTTTAATCCTAGGTCTCAACTTGTCTTGGGAATACCTAGTTAAAACCTTTTAATAATTAACTTTAACCTGATTCAAGGCTATTCACAAACTTATATTGTAAAGTTATAGCCCCTGCAGTTGCTAATCTACCTTCGTAGAAATGATGGAACTTACGAGGGGCGTAGTTGCTAATTACGAATTCAGATTAAGGGGTTTAGTATTAAATTTATTAATTATTCTTGTGTTTTGATTTGTTGTTTTAAGCTAGGGTTTATTAGGTAACTATATATATATATATATATATATATATATATATATATATACACACACACACACGACGTGTTTTAACCTAAACAATACTACCCAAGTCCTAACTCCCTCTGTAATTTTCGAAAGCTATAGTAAGACATTTTTATTTACACTGTGTTATAATTTAAGAGCAAAGTTGATAATTTCTCTTCAATTAAATGTTATTTAAAAGTTAAGATATTTGCAAAATATGTGAAACATGTAAATAAATTAGAATTTGAAATTTATGTGAAAATAGAATATTTTTAAAGCTGTAATTATGCCCTTTAAGAAAAATGCAAGAACAAAAAATTTCAAGATTTCTATCCTTAATTTATGTATTACATTTTATGTAAAAGTTTATATAACCGTTACGGCTAAAAAGAATGTGAATAATATTTTTTATATACGAGTCTGGTATAAATTTCTCTGTTCTTCATGCTAATTCAGTTTGGCATAAAAAATGGAACTCATAAGAAATTGGGGAATTTAAAAGCAACAGCTGTGTAGAGTTTCAATATTAAAATTATGATGTAAGAAAAATTTCAAATTTCACTTTTGAAAACGGATTCCTGATAAAGAAAGATGGAAGGAAGTTTAAGCTTTGCATATTTAATTCATATATTAAACTTTAAGGGAAAGTTTATACAATTGTTACGGTTATAAAATGGGGAATAATGTTTCATATTTATGTACGACTCGATGAAAAATGTCGCTGTTGTTTTTTATTATTCTTTACTTCCAGTGGATTGAATGGCATAGCTTCTTAACCCAGCAGATTTTATAAAAAAAAAATAAGTAGTTATGTAATGCTTCAAATATGGAATTTAAATATAACAAAAAATGTAGAATATTCCTTTGAAAGTGAATTTATGAGATGCGATTCTAGTTTTAGAGAACAGTTAAGATAAATGTTTTTAAATTTTGCTAATGAAGGAACTTTATTTTCTCTGGCATGTGTAATTCTACATAGTGATTAATAAATAAATGAAATAACACCACGTTATAAGCAACTCAGAAGTCACACAAAACAAATGAATCCGTCCCGCGTTATAAGAAACTCAGAAGTTATACAAAGTAAACGAATTTGTTCTCCGTAATAGGACAATGAGAACACTTATCCTTCGGAAATTTAACCCTAGGTCTCAACTTGTCTTGGGGGTACCTAGTTAAAACCTTTTTATTATTAACTTCAACCTGCTTCAAGGCTATTTACAAACTTATATTGTAAAGTTATAGTCTCTGCTGCTGCTAATTCCCCTTAGTAGAAATGATATAACTTACGAGGGACAAGTTTGCCAATTACTAATCTGGAATAAGGGGTGTAGTATTAAATTTATTATTTATTCTTTTGTTTTGATTTGTTGTTTTAAGCTATTGTTAATTAGATAACTATATATATATAGTTTAGTTTGGAGTGCTACAGTCTACTTTTTGCAGCACGAGGGCTAATGAGACCGGGACCTATAGCTTAAAGCCGATTTGGCTACGAACATCCATGCCACAGTGGGATTCGAACCCACGAACTCCGGTACCGAAGGCCAACACCCTAACCAATCGGCCATAGTTCGGCATATATATATATATATATATATATATATATATATATATGTATATATATATATATAAATATATATATATATATACATATATATATATATATATATATATATATATATATATACATATATATATATATACACACACACACACACACACACACGACGTGCTTTAACATAAACCGTACTACCCAAGTCCTAACTTTCTCTGTAATTTTTAGAAAGCTATAGTAAGACATTTTTTTACACTGTGAATGTTCCTAATTTAAGAGCAAAGTTGATAATTTTGTCTTCAATTAAATGTGATTTAAAAGTTATTTTCAAAAGACGTGAAACATGTAAATTAGAATTTGAAATTTATGTAAAAATAGAATATTTTAAAACTGTAATTATGCTCTTTAAGTGTTTCAAGAAGAAAAATGCAAGTAAAAAATTTCAAGATTTCTATCCTTAATTTACGTATTACATTTTATGTAAAAGTTTATATATCCGTTACGGCTAAAAAATGCGAATCATATTTTTTATATACGAGTCTGGTATAAATTTCTTTGTTCTTCATGCTAATCCAGTTTGGCATAAAAAATGGAACTCATAAGAGATTGGGGAATTTAAAAGCAACAGCTGTGTAGAGTTTCAATATTAAAATTCTGATGTAAGAAAAATTTCAAATTTCACTTTTGAAAACGGATTCTTGATAAAGAAAGATGGAAGGGGGTTTAAGCTTTGCATATTTAATTCATATATTTAACTTTAAGGAAAAGTTTATACAAATTTTATGGTTATAAAATAGGGAATAATGTTTCATATATATATGACTCGATGAAAAATGTTCCTGTTATTTTTTATTATTCTTTACTTCCAGTGAATTGAATGGCATAGCCTCTTAACCCAGCTGAGTTTTGAAAAATAAGTAGTTATGTAATGCTTCAAATATGGAATTTAAATATAACAAAAAATGTAAAATATTCCTTTGAAAGTGGATTTATGAGCTGTGCTTCTAGTTTTAGAGAATGGTAATATAAATGTTCAGAAATTTTGCTAATGAAGGAACTTTATTTTCTCTGGCATGGGTAATCTACATGGTGATTGATTAACTCTAAACTATCGCACTACGATAATCTATGATCTGTTATTAGGATCCCTATGGATCTTTCTAAAGTGAAAAAAAAACTTGTTCATTATAAAACATTGCTATTCTAACGCATTGCTGACTAAAATTAACTTTTCTACATTTTCGTAAGTAAAGGATTTGGTTTTGTAACCTACAGTGTACTGTTTTGGTAACAAGAGCTAATGAGACAGATACCTACTGCTGATTTAGATCGATTACACTACGAACATCCATGCAGGCATCGGGATTTGAACTCGCAAAATCTGTACTGATGATCAAAACCCTACCATTCGGCCATTATTAGGCATAAACTAAAGGAAATATCGTAATCGCTAAATTTTGGTATTTTAGATTAACTATTTTGATTATAACTGAATACAGTTGACTAGTACCTCTTATACCTCTTCGCACTCAAAAGGAAACTTTAAGGATTTTTTTCCATACCTGATTTCATTTTATTTAGTTTTGGTTATAACTCTTTACGAATAAGGAAACTTTAAAAATTTTGCCTATGCTTAATTTATTTTGATTATTTTTGGCATTATATTTTTTCGTACTTGAAAGGGAAATTTATGGAATTTGTCAATAAAATGAACTCTATTTTGAATAGTTTCGGCTTGACGTTTGAATGCCTGTATATCGTATAACTCGAAAAGTCTAGCAGTAAAATATTGAAATTTATATTTAGAACAAAAAGGAACACATACCTTATACTACCACTAAGGGTTATGTTGACCGAATGAAGTCATAACCATTTTGATTATAATGGGGTAGCTGTAGAATGTGAATCTCAATTTAACAGATATTAACACTGCCTAAATATTTCAAAATGACAGTAATCGAGTTTTACTCAGTTTACAACACTTTTTTAGAAATGAAATCAACTTCAAACCTTTAAAAATTTGTGTAAATTATAATTATGATGACATAAATTAATATTTGTGTAACTCAATAGTATGATGTTTATATCAGAATATTTCATTTTGACGGATTCTATGAAATTTTGCAACGATTTATTTCTGTTGTCCCTACCTGTACGATGCTACCATAACGAAAAGGGCAACCACAATCAGTGGCTTTTACCGCCCTCCCCCACTGTATAGTGGTTAACGTGTTACGCTTCGACCAAATGAGCTAGTGTTTGAAAATTCTACATTTATGGGAAGTTATACGTACTAAAGGAGTTTGTACCATGCTTAAGAAATTCAGAAGTTATACAAACTAAATGAATTTGTACTCCTTAATAAAAATTAATGAGGGGTTAAACACTAATCCTTCGGAATTTTAATCCTAGGTCTCAACTTGTCTTGGGGATACCTAGTTAAAACTTTTTTATAATTAACTTCAACCGGCTTCAAGGCTATTTTACAAACTTTATAGTCTCTGCAGTTGCTAATCTACCTCAGTAGAAATGATGGAACTTACGAGGGGCATGTTTGCTAATTACGAATCTGGAATAAGGGGTTTAGTATTGAATTTATTAATTATTCTTGTGTTTTGATTTGTTGTTTTAAGCTAGGGTTTATTAGGTAACTATATATATAATTTGGTTTGGAGTGCTACAGTCTACTTTTTGCAGCACGAGGGCTAATGAGACCGGGAACTATAGCTTAAAGCCGATTCCGAACGGCTACGAACGTCCATGCCACAGTGGGATTCGAACCCACGAACTCCGGTACCGAAGGTCAGCACCCTAACCAATCGGCCATAGTTCGGCATATATATATATATATATATATATATATATATATATATATATAATATATTATATATATATTTATATATATATATATATATATATATATATATATTATATATATATATATATATATATATATATATATATATATATATTACCTACATGGCCCTAGCGGACAATTTAGGAAATTTCCAAATAAAAAGGAGATACACGCTAGCGGAGACAGATTTTTCTAGAGATATTTTCCCACAGATGTTGACCAGGTGTTAATGGTCTTTTAAATAGAACTTTAGGCTAGCTGACCCTTCAGTTTGTCCCTATGATGAAGTGGGAACCCGTCCTTCAAAGTTGTCTTAATAAAGGTTTATAGCTGAAACGGTATCATTTTTATGGCCATGACTGCAACCCCCCATCGAGAAGTCAGTCTCATTACACACACACACACACACACACATATATATATATATATATATATATATATATATATATATATACACACACAACGTGCTTTAACATAAACAGTACTACCAAAGTCCTAACTCCCGCTGTAATTTTAGAAAGCTATAGTAAGACTTTTTTTTTACACTGTGAATGCTCATAATTTAAGAACAAAGTTGATAATTTTCTCTTCAATTAAACGTTATTTAAAAGTTAAGATATTTTCAAAATACTTGAAGCATGAAAATAAATTAGAATTTGAAATTTAGTGAAAATATTTTTTTTTTTTTTTTGCATTTTTCTTCTTGAAGCGCTTAAAGGGCATAATTACAGCTTTTAAAATATTCTAAAGATTTCTATCCTTAATTTGTGTATTACATTTTATGTAAAAGTTTATATAACGGTTACGGCTAAAAAATATGAATCATATTTTTTTTATATACGAGTCTGGTATAAATTTCTTTGTTCTTCATGCTAATCCAGTTTGGTATAAAAAATGGAACTCATAGGAGATTGGGGAATTTAAAAGCAACAGCTGTGTAGAGTTTAAATATTAAAATTCTGTTGTAAGATAAATTTCAATTTTCCCTTTTGAAAACGGATTCTTGATAAAGAAAGATGGAAGGGGGTTTAAGCTTTGCATTTTTAATTTATATATTAAACTTTAAGGGAAAGTTTGTACAAATGTTACGGTTATAAAATAGGGAATAATGTTTCATATATATGACTAAAAAAAATTTCGCTGTTGTTTTTTATTATTCTTTACTTCCAGTGGATTGAATGGCATAGCCTCTTAACCCAGCAGATGTTATAAAAAAAATAAGTAGTTATTTAATGCTTCAAATATGGAATTTAAATATAACAAAAAATCTAGAATATTCCTTTGAAAGTGGACTTATGAGCTGTGCTTCTAATTTTAGAGAACAGTTAAGATAAATGTTTTTAAATTTTGCTAATGAAGGAACTTTATTTTCTCTTGCATGGGTAATTCTACATAGTGATTAATTCTAAAATACCGCTCTATGATATCCCTATGATTTGTTGTTAGGATCCCAGTGGATCATTCTAAAGTGAAAAAAAAAAAAACCCGTTCATTATAAAACACCGCAATTTTTTGCATTGCTGACTACAAATTAACTTTTCTACTTTTTCGTAAGTAAAAGATTTGGTTTTGGACCTACGTTGTACTGTTTTGGTAACAAGAGCTAATGAGACAGATACCTACTGCTGATTTAGATCGATTACACTACGAACATCCATGCAGGCATCGGGATTTGAACTCGCAAAATCTGTACCGAAGAGCAGCACCCTACCATTCGGCCATTATTAGGCATAAACTAAAGGAAATATCGTAATCGCTAAATTTTGGCTTGACTAAAGAACTGGGTTCCGGCGAATTTGACGACAAGAGATTTAATTATGGTCGCCTAACATTTTCTTTTGATCTCACCGTGTTCAAACATCTGTATCTGTATTATAATTTATATGATATTTGCATCCAACTCTCCTTATGTAACTCTTTTCTTATATGTTAAAAGTGCGCATTGCTTAAAAAATTAAATATAACAAACCATTAATGGTTCTATATGGCTGATTTTTAATAATTTGGAGCTGTTGCATTTGTAAACTGTTAAGGGATTAATTGCCCATAAATATAAATGTCCAGTTTCCAAGTCGTATTCTTTAATTAATGCACAGTGCCTCATCGTAATAGAATTATATACTTATATAAGTAAAATCGCCAGAAAAAGTAAGAAATACAATGTTTGGATGGATTACTTTTGTGGTTTAGTAAATATCGCCAATATTTTCGCCAAATTAGCCAAAAGGAACCCAATTCTTTAGTAATCCCTTTTAGTTTAACTATTTAGATTAGAACTGAATACAGTTCACTAGTTTTGGCATTATACCTCTTCGCACTCAAAAGGAAACTAAGGATTTTTTTTTACATTCCTGAATTTATTTTGGAATTATATTTTTTCGTACTTAAAAGGAAAATTTGTGGATTTTTGCAAATAAATGAAATTATATTGAATAGTTTCAGCTTCACGTTTGTATATCCGGAAGAGTCTAGCAGTAGAATTTTGAATTTATATTTAGAACAAAACTGAACCCACACCTTATACTATCATTAAGAAGGGTCATCGTGACCGAAGGTAGCACTGTTGTAACACCTAGTCATAACCATTTTGAATATAATCAAGTAGCTGTATAATGATCTCAATATAACAGATATTAGCACTGCCTATTTCCAAACGATAGTTCTTGAGTTATACTGAGTTTATAACACTACAATTAAGAAATAAAAGTAACTTCAAACCTGTAAAAAACTGAAAATTATAATTATGATGACATAAATTAATATTTGTGTAACTCAATAATATGATGTTTATATCAGAATATTTCATTTTGACGGATTCTATGAAATTTTGCAACAATTTATTTCTGTTGTCCCTACCTGTACGATGCTACCATAACGAAAAGGGCAACCACAATCAGTGGCTTTTTCTGCCCTCCCCCACTGTATAGTGGTTAACGTGTTACGTTTCGACCAAATGAGCTAGTGTTTGAAAATTCTACATTTATGGGAAGTAAAGTTGTTCTACCTAAAATGGTGTTCTCTCAAGAAGGGCAATATTAATTGGTGTATTTGTATGGTGACTGCTAATAACAAAGGCAGCTGCAGGGAAAATTTGTATTGGTACAGTTAAGGATGAAAGCACCTTTCACTTCGTAATGTAATGTAAGGCACCTTGCAATATAATGCTGTATTCTAATAAGTTACTATTATCGTAAATCCAAAAGATATTTAAAAAAAGTATAAAGTTATAGTTGCTCGGCGAATTTATTCCTACTGTTAATCTCTGTTCAATCTTTCAGTTCGACCGCGTTTCTTTATATTTATCTATTACCGAAATTGAAGCTTTATCATTGTGTTATTTAGACTGTAAAGCTAAGAATGAAATGTCATAGAGAGTAGTGGGTATAATACATTAACTTCGTTCTTACAATCAAAAGGTGCCTACAATTGGTTGTACAAATACTTACGATTGCTCTATTTTTCATTTTTTTCAATTAAAGACGCGCTTGTACTCTATAGAGTTGTAACCATGTAATTATCCATGTAATCTTTTACTCCATTTGAATTTATTGAAAGTTTTATATAACAGGGCTGTTGTGTAATGAGACATATATCCCAATATACGATACTCGTTTGTATTTAAACTTACTGGAATTTTCTTACGCTGTTTATATGTAGATTTTAAATACTGCCAATCTAATGGCAGTAATATTTCCATGTTAATACCATATGACTTAAGTTTAACGAATGTTAAGACCAAGGGGCCAAAACAATTTTGATAATTTTTGAGGATTGACCTATCAAGAAATATTAAGTCTTTTTGCTACCTTGTATTTTCTGTTTAATTGACTCAAATAAACTACACTGTATATATATACTTGTTTATATAAGATATATTTTTTCTTTTTTCCATGTACACTATTACTAATAGCTGTAGTAGAAAATGGTGCTATGACACATCCAATATGTATGATAGTGTGCATCTCTACTAATTGAATTTTAATGGTATACAGTTATGATACTAGAATATGCTTTGTATCTCCCCCAATTCTCCCATTGTAGTGGCCACTTAATGTATTTTTTGTAACCCCATTTGATTACCCAGGTTGTAAAATGTAGCTTGCAGAAGATCTTGAAATTATTCTTGATGATCAGATTAGTGTTAAACGTAAAGTCTTGCTATTGGTAACTCATTCTATTCATAGATTTGGTTTGTAGCATAATGTTCTAATTATTGCAACACGGAGGCTTAATTAAACGAAGACTTGAAGTATGTATAATATGTTACAGATTTTAGAAACCATGTTTTGATAATCAACAGTTTTGAACTGTGTTTAAGGATGGGTAGAATTAATTGCATTAATACCTGTAAGAGAAATTTATACTGTTCATCTCAAGGGTGTTCAATTTATGTGTCAACCAAGGCCTTGGTGTGATTATATTATTAAGTTATACAGTGTAAAATGTACTGATATGGATGTAGTATTTTTAGTATTCCCTATATTCAATACTTTCATTTTTAGCTGTTTTAATGTACCAATTTTATATTTTTTCCTCCAGGGAAAATTCTACTACATTCGTTTACGCTGGTTTTTACCAAAAATTTTAGCTCCACAATACGTTATGTTTTCTGTCATTTTCTAGTTGTATTTTCTTTCCCCAATTCCTTCACCCGTGCCTGTAAATTTGGCATGTGACATACAAAGAGGTAATTGTTTGTGTAAAAATAAAGACAGACACCAAGAACTAAATAATTTCCAACAACAACCAAAACACACAAATAGTGACAACAATTAACAAATAGTGTAAAAGAATTAACGTCTTCAGAGTTATATGATCTTCATCAAGCAAACTTGACTGGGTTTGGCATTGTCCTTGTCAAAGTTTTATAGCCAATTGATGGAATAGAGTTTTTTTCTATTTTTATATATTCCTGACATCCACAACAGTATTAAGATTCAATTTTGTAACCTAGACTTCCAGAAGGTAGCACGCTACGGATTCGGCCATCCATGGAACAAACGTACACAAGTACATAGGTTGTGCAGTTGCATGCAATAGTCTTTTCTGCAACATGAGGGCTGAAGAGACCAGAATCTATTACTTAAACGGCTTTAATCAACCACGCCAACATTGTCATTAGCAAGCTCAGACTCTTTCTGTAATTTATTTTCAGCTTAAAGTCCAGTCCTTTGAGAAATGATGCAGGTTTATGTGTCCAGAATTCTTCATCTGTTGCAATAAATAAAACCTGCAAACGAGGAAAATATAAATTTAATTACAAAATTTTGGACAGTATCTTAAAATTTGTTTTCTTAAACAATCATAATATGAAATGATGAATAAATATCAAATATTAGTTTACGTAATCCTTATAATTATTACATTAATAAAATTTATTGTAAACATAAAATATACATTAACATTTAAGTATTTTTGACAAATTTGAAATTCCCCTGACAGTCAAGTGCACTTTAAAAAAATTATGTAGCCACCACTTTTTTGTAGATTTTATACATTATTATGCATTTTTACATTCTGTCTATAAGATGCATCATCAAAATTACTATTTCCCCATTACATTTAAGGTTAAAATAAACTTAATTTTTCAAGATAAGTAGATTTCAAGTGATGTCATCTGGCACCGACAGGTTATATTAATTTCTTTGCATTAAAATAATTTATACATATAGATATTTGTTAATAAACCAAAAAATATTTCACGATTAAAAAATTCCTTTATCACCACCACCTGCCTTAAACTTTCAGGTTGCCATAAACATTTTTAGATTGGCAGCATGTATGAATATAAAAAATAGGTTCTATTACTCCGCGCACCAATAAGTAAAAATAATAAATATTTTAATTTATTCTCTGCCGTTCAGAGAATTATTTTCATTGATCCTTGCTTAAAAGGGATCTGATCATATATGCAGTTATGCAATGATATTTTACTTAAAAATAGTTTAAATTTTTATACCTACTCAGAATCAGTTTTTCTTTTAAGTGAAGATAGATGGTAACCGTAAAAACAATCTTTGTAATTTTATAGTACAGACCATAGACTACAACTTTATAATTTTTTCACTCGAAGAGATTTTATTATTTCCGAATTTTATGTAAAATATTGCCGCATAAAGAAGCTTAGCCAACTATCTCAGTGGCCGAATGGTCAAAGCACGCGATCCAGACCCGGAGATTGTGGATTCATTGCTTGACATAGCAGTTTATCCAAAGTACGGATTTTTAATTTAAAAATGTTGTTTATTGTTTCCGTATGTTCTTGATTATTCTAGATCTTTCTTTAATATGTAAATTAGTTATTTCTCGAATATTCTGTTCGGGTATAAAAGCTGATACCCACTAGTTGTAGGCAACTTCTCGATCTTGTAAAGTTGCGAGTTGCTACTTAGCTTCAATAAATTCTTCTGTTAAGTTAAACAGTGTGTTCATTCGAATCTTCGTGACAATATATTTGTCTTGCTTAGCTCTTCGACTGAAATAATGATAAATGACTGTGTTTATTATAATGCTTCATTTTACAGAACCGCTTACATGCAATACAATTGTACCTCTTTGCCCGAAAACCTTTTCTTCATTTATAAATAGAATCCTGTGACGATGAACACTAGCTTTACGGGACGCGTTATTTTGACGCATTTCGAATTTTATAAGGAAATTTACAAAAACGTTTTGCATTTTCATTTTACTCTTGAATATTTTCTCTTGTACTGACTTTTATCTACTGAACGAGGTAAATATATATTGAAATCAATTTTCTTTAAAATCGTCGAAATATTGAAATTTTCTATGGGGTATACCTATCTCTACAGATTTACGTTAATTTGACTCGATCATAATGTAGGCAAAATTTTTAGTAAATCAGTTCTACTCATACAAATATAATAATAAAAAGGAATGTACCGATAATACTTCGATCCGTTATTCGATATTATCTCAAACTAAACAGGCATTAAGCAACAGTAGAAAGAACTAAACGGAGAATGTCAATTGAAGTCAGAGTGGGAAGAGATTTTGAAGGCTTCATTTACTTGGTTGGAGTATTGAAAAATAAATTACTAGATTTTGATTTAGTAATATTATTGTGAACCTCAATATTTTCTCATATTATCATTTTTTACTTATGGTATATAATTACACTGAATTCTCAGTGTTGCTATATGTATTCGTTCAGGTGTGAAATTGACACGTATTGCTAGGATAGGTATATAAGAAACGTTAGTAAACGTAACGTTAAAAAGACAGCTGATAACTAATAAGATAGACTATCTAACAAATTTGTCTAAACTTCCTTTTGTGCAGTCTATAATGGATGAGGCGAAGATCAGTAATATCATGGATTAATTAATACGAAAAGTAAAATACTTGGGCTCTAAATCTGTCATCACATCTTTTGTAAAATAAAAAAAAGCAAATTTATTATAATGATATATACATGAATAATATACAAAAATTTATAAGGGGATAAAATAATAGGGGAGAGGACCCTAAGAATTATTTCAACAGATTTTCATCGTGTGCAGTATTATCGGGCGGGTTCGATCCCAGTCCCAGATTAGAATCGCGTTTCCGTACACGACACTAAATAAGAATATACCTTTGTGGAGTTATTTATGAGCCCCTAAAGGACAATGCCCAATTTGAAGGCAAGGTTTTCCCATGTTTGAGGTTTTCAAGGGGGTAAAGGTGACCAACAGATTTAGATAACTCTCCCGATTGGACGAAAAGAAGTAAGAAAGACAGATTAAAATAATATAAAATAAGAAAAGTCAAGAGGGAGAGTGTGTTCAGCAGTCGAGTTTGAGAAGTCCGACTGTCAGTGTTCAAGAGTCGAGTAGAGAAGTCTGACAGAGTTCGGAGGTCGAGGTTCGACGGCAAAATGTTCAGGACTCGAGGACAGAGTAAGGTACCAAAGGAGATTTGGGTCCAAGAAAAACTTCGACATCGCATACCGACCAGAAGTATTCTAGTGCTTCCGCCTTACAGATTCATTCCAATTTTTCTAGAAGGCTCCATACCAGCGGCTCCATTCCACATTATCATCCCATCAATCTAATTAACACGCTAGGTATCTACAAGAGCTTTCAAGAGTTCAGCCTTGGCACACCAAATAGATCCACAAAGGTACTCATTTTTACGCATATTTGAATTTGAGATTGGGTCCTCTTTCTTATATATAGTTACCTAAGTGATAGAATATTATTGTCAGATCTTAATTAGTGGGGCACCTAATTCAATGCGTTGGAAAAGTAAATCTGATGAAACTTCACCAAATTTTTGTATATTATTCATGTATATATCATAATAAATTTGCTTTTTTTTATTTTAAGCTGATCTCAATTTTTCTTAATTTGGCATAATAGTTTATTTTGTATTTTAAGTCTGTATTCTCTCAGAACCTGTGGTTGGATTTAAACTTAAAATATCTACACAACACAATCAAAATAATATTTAGTCTTTGTGACTAATAAAATAAATAACCACCATAAATTTGATCATAGGTAAATACCTACATTTAAACGAGAGCTACACGACAACTCCAACTTTATAATTTTGTCTGTAGAATCGAGATTTTATTATATCCGAATCTTACATATATTACTTTTTTTTTGCTAAGAGCTTTGAATAAAATCCTGATAAATTGCTTTCGATTATAATGCCTCGTTCTACAAAACCGCTTACATGCTATTCAATTTTATCTCTTATGAAACATTTTCTTCATTTATAATGTACATAAATAATAACATTCGCAGTAACAGATTTATCTCCTTATGTGATATGTATATACGGTCACCCAATAAAATGTATAATGTAAAATAACACTCGCAATAACAAATTTCAAGCTATACAATCATTTTTACAAAGTAGTAGAATGATATACAGGAAAGTAGTACGTGAGCCAAAAAAGTGTAGGAAACGCTGGCCGAAAGAGTTAGAGGATGAGGAAAATTCTTGACCACTAACCGGCCAAAACATTGCTATAGGGATCGCGTGCACAAAATGTATTACATGTCGCTAAAAGAGGTTAAATTGGTCAAAGACCATTGCAAACTAATGTGTGCAGCGTTTGAAAACGACAAAACAGTTAAATAAAGTTTGGCTTGAACCCCTACGGTTCACTGTTTTGATCACGAAGGCAAATAGGATCGAGACCTACTGCTTAAAGCCAATTCCGAACGTCTACGAACAGCCATGCCAGCAACGGGATTAAACTTAAGAAACTTTGGTACTCGAGCAGCTCTCGTTTGGCTAAATATAGTCCAAATAACAAAATCGGATTCACATAAAAAGTTATGATTATAAATAAAAACAATGTTAGATTGTATATTAACCAGTATGATTGTGTATTCTTAATTATACAGTTTCTTAAAAAGGAGAAAAATAGTAAAAACCGGCTAAGCCCTACGGTCTAATGTTTTTACTACACGAGATTTAACACTTTGACTGCCAGCTACGAGATACCTCGTAAATTGTGTTCTTTTCTAGGACGCCAACTACGATTTATCTCATACTAAGTTTACTTGCCATTTTTGTGCAGCTACGAATAACCTCTTAGTATATCAGTGCTAATATCTAGAGATGGCTTCTAGGAAAAAGAACAAAAACAAACAACAAAAAAAACAAGGCTCTTGGAAAATAAATAATTCAGGACATTGTTGAATTTTTGTCCACAAATGAGGTTTTAATAAAATTAAACCAAGTAGTCATTTTAGCCCAGATTTCTGAAAATTGCCTTGACATTCAACATGTTAAAGAGACCTAGACCTACTGGTAAAACAGATTCTGATCGGCTAATAACATCCATGCCAGCAGTAGAATTGAAAGACACAAACTTTCGCAGTTAGTAGAAGTAATTACCTATATGTCATCCATAAATGTGGGAGGTATCTTGGTCTTACATCAACAATTCGAGACTTTCATAACGACAAAAAATTTAAAATATTAAAATTCTAAGACACTTGCAATAGTGTTCCAACAGAAATAAATAATTATTTTGCTGTGAATTTAATATTCTATTTGTGATACCACCCACGTAATGAAAGGAATTGTAAATGCAGATTGCATTCCTTGTACAAAAGTAGTCAGAAACCAAGTTAAGATTTTGCTTCTAATAAATAATAAATTGCCAGACGGTACAGTTATTAGACAAAATACTGAAGCTGCTGTATTTTAAGCACTACATACATTCTATAAATACGGAATATATTGAAAGTTCATTACTTAAAATTAGCATGGCAGTCACTCTGATATAAAATGTTCTCAAACTGGAAATTATAGCTATTTTCAAACTGTTGCATGGGTAATGACGTCAAACGTGCTGATGTCGTCAAACTCTGGAATAAACACGTTGATTGCCCTGGACACGATTGGAATATTAATTTATAATTTCCTTCTATTTCTACTTTTAATGTAGAAGTCATGAATTCTTTAACATTTTATCTGAAATATATTTCCGTTTTAAGTCAGTTTACAAAGTGCGGATTTAACTGCAGGATTTAGTTTAGAAAACAGCATAAAAATTGAAATTTTTTTTCGCTGCTTTATTTGCAGCAATATATCAGTAAACTATTAAAAAGTGGTTATTTTGGTAGTTAAAATTTTTTTATACGAATTGGATAGTTTCTATATTTAATACTTTGACATTCGTGTTAAGAATTAATAGATTTTCTTTTAAATGAACTGAGTTACTCCTTCACGGAATTGCAACTAATTTTTCTTCAGACAGAAGTTAGTTCGGGTATTACAAATTTTGCATATTTCATCTGCCCAAATGGCAACACTGTCAAAGAATCACTTAAACAACTGCTTAATTTCTCTCTCCTGCATTAACTTCCCACGTTGATCACAAGATAAAGAATTAATATTCTAAAAAATATAATAGTTTATCAACATTTATTATATTAGATTAAACCAAATTATATGATTTTCTAAAGATTTATAATATACCTTAATATACCTTTTGTGTTGAGATGAATTTTAGAAAATAAATTTAGATTATTAGATAAAGTTAATTTGATTTTGAATTTTCCGGTAGAAAATATGGTCATCACTGATCACTGGGTGCTATTAACACATTGTATATGGGACACGTTCTAGTACGGGTTAGTCTCACAACCTGGTTTATTTGCGGGTACAAAAATAACGGTATACACAGGAAAACGAAGCCGAATGTTCTTGTCTACTACATAGATTCTGGAAAAATTTAGACAAATAAAAACTAGTTTTGACATTATTAGTTTTTTGATTGATCTTTTCATTTTTTATAATCTAAAAATGTTTATATATAACATAATTCGAAAAAATTAAAACTATATACTACTATTTCTATTTGATTTTTCATATTTACGATACTATTATAAATTCATCCGCTAAAAAAAAAAAAAAAATTATTTTTTGTTTACAAAAATCTTTATTTATATATTTCTATTTATATATATTTGTTTATATATTTCAATATAAAATACGAAAAGTGGGTTAAAAGAGAAGGTTTGGTTTGGAGTGCTACGGTCTACTTTTTGCAACACGAAGGCTAATGAGACCGAGACCTACAGCTTAAAGCCGATTCCGAACGGCTACGAACATCCATGCCAATGTGGGATTCGAACCCGTGAACTCCGGTACCGAAAGCCAGCACACTAACTAATCGGCCATCGTTCGGCCCGAAAAAGTGGGTTAAAAATAAAATAATTCTCGTTCTATTGAGATTTAACTGAATAACTAGATTTACGAGCAAAACGCCCTCTCCCGGTACAATTGCGCTGCTAAATGTACCCCCGCTCACAATGTGTTTAAAAATGTAGCACAATTTACACTTATTTCTTTTTATGTCAGGCTACTTAATACTAAGCAAAACTTGTAATCTGCAAAATCTAATAATTCTGGATGAATGAAAGCGAATCAAACTACGGAACGTTTATGTAAGAAATTTACTTATTAATATTTTTTTCATCCAAAACTAATTTTAATAATTAAGGAGTTATAAGACATTTGAATTTGGGATAAAGGTGGATAAATATGACCTGGTTTTAGTTATGTATGTCTAAGAAACCCATTTTAAAATCTTTTTTTTTACTACAAATATCTATGTTATGCACTTTAGTATATAAAATATCGGAAAATGCAATTTATGATACGAAAATATGAAAATTAAAAAGGACGTTAAATATGCTAAAATAAATTTTAAAAAATAAACGTGCTCATCATAAATTTAATACATATGCTTGTAAATGAAATATTGCTATAAAAAATAGATAAACCTCTTTCCTTTATGTATAATTTTCTGTGTATATTTTGGTTTTAATTTAGATACTGAGGAACAAGATTGACAACTTACAAATATTAAAAATTATGTTTACCTTACTCAATCGTAGAAAAATATTCCTAAAAAATTTTACTTTTGGTTTTTTCCTGCAGAGTTATAAAAAGTGGTATATATGTGGTAAAAATTTTAAAAATCTAGCATATCAAGTCTAGCAATATCAAATCTAGCATAGCATAACATCATGCATAAATTCTAGAATTGCGAATTTGAAAATCCAATTCAAAAATGGGCCGAACGATGGCCGAATGGTTAGGGTGCTGGCCTTCGGAACCGGATTCGTGTGTTCGAATTCCACTATGGCATGGATGTTCGTAGCCGTTCGGAATCGGCTTTAAGCAATAGATCCCGGTTTCATTAGCCCTCGTGTTGCAAAAAGTAGACCGTAGCACTCCAAAAAACCAAACCAATTCAAAAATGAGTATCAGAGTGGCATACAAAGAAACATATTAAAGATTTATAACTCAGTAACTAGTATCATTTATGCGTGTTCATGATAAATATTGCCACAGTTAAAAGAAGCATCACAGTCTATAGCTAAATGGTCATCGCGCTAATCTTAAGAGCCATGAGTTCGAACTCCTGTAGCGACTATAGGATTTAAAATCCGTGTAAATATCTCTTTAATTCCTTTATTTACGTTTAACTATTTCGTGTTCTAGGAGATTCATGACCTTTCTTTAGTTTGCCAGAAAAGTATTGTGGAATTGTGTTGGCATTTTCAGAATTTTAAGCATAAAATAGTCCATTTAACTGCCAACTTAATTTTCTAAAAATCGCTTATTTTCAGTTGGGTTATTTTTAATTTCCTTCCGATCCCGGGAAACACCCCTTCCTACTATTGACGTATTAGTCACAGCCAATCGGGAAATTTAGCGGCTGTAGCATACTTGGCTCAGCAGTGAGCGTTATGCAAATTAATAAGTATAGCCTCGAGAGTTGTGATGGTATATATGGGTTATGTTTATCAGGTTGTTTCCCCTTCCTCTAGTAAGAGTTAAATTCTGTTTAGCTTAGTTTAGGACGTGTTAGAATTGTAATTTAAGTGTTTATACATTGTTTTTTTGTTTTGACAATAAAATTGTTATTGTTTACTGATTTATCGTGTCTTACTGCAAGCTAATCCAAAAGAATAGGCCAGTAAGCTTATCAAAATTAGCCACTTCTCTGCGTTTAGCAATACAACTTTCATCGCCGTCCTAGACAGATTTCTGGAATTTTCCCTGCTGCTATAAAAGCCAAAGATCTGTCACAGCGAGCTCTGAGTTTCGGAGTAGTGCAGATCTTTCCATGTACTTTGCTGTTTCAGTTGAATTAATAAACTAAATTAGCTCCACTTCCTGTGTGTGATATTCTGTTCCACATTTTGACCCTACGTGACAAACAAAAGTGTTTAAATATTTAGAATTTGTTAAAATCAAATTTTTGAAGGTTTAAAAAAGGTCCAGTGTCCCCTTAAACATATGCAGTTTATTGCAATTATAAATTTTCTTTTTTACCTTTGAAGGTATTAAGTTATTCACACACTTTTCAATGAAATTTTTAAATTGCTAAACTTTAATTTTTAAGATATTCAACGATTAAACAAATCTTAAAAAGCTACGAAAAATACAAGATTTAAATACATTGCTTAAATTTTAATGAAAAATATGGTAAAAAATTGTCTCTAATATTAACAACACGTATACACTTTACTCCAGAATAAATCATTTCGCGTTTTGTAAACTTCATTTTTTTTCCTATGCGGTACACACTATTAAACTGAACGTCTGCGAGACATCAGTTTATTTCATGTGGTATTAAAGACTGAAGTCTCCCAGACGTCAAGAACAGTCCCCAGCAAACGTCATGCAGTATAATAGTAGATTATTCAATTATTTCTTTCGGTTTTAACTTTGATTAGAATAATGCTCAAGATGTTATGAGTACTTAAAAAGTATTAGGAGAAACACCATGGTAGTTTAAAAGACTTGTTCCTTTACCCATTTTAAAATGTTTTGAAATGTTTCATACTTTACAGAAATACCAATATAATTTATACCATTAATTATTGTCAATTAACATTTTATATGAAACTCATTAAATGTTACATTGCAATGCAATTTTAAAACTAAATGTTCTGTTTCTAAGTTGCATATAATTGTTAACTGGATCCTAATTAAATAACGTTTTTTTTTGTCTGCAACACAAATTCCATTTTATTTATTACTCCAAGGGGTTAATGACATTCACCATAACAAACGTCGTCCATTTTTTTACCTTTTATTGCTTGAGATTTGAAGGGCATTAATAGGCACATTGCCCTTTTATTGCTGGAATCCCACTGCTGGCATTGCTGTTCGTAGCTGTTCTCGGAATCGGCTTACAGAAGTAAGTCGTAATGATCTCATTAACCCTCGTGAGCAAGACATTAGACCGTAGTGCTCCCAAAACAAACCAAATATTTTTAAATCCTACAGCGCCATATAATTAGGGTAATTTCGCACCCTATAAAGGACAACACAACATTCAAACCTTAACTCTGAAATCGAGCCCACGCCCATCGGAAGGTGGGGGGAGGGGTGGACACCAATACGCTAAATACGCTAACCACGTTACAATCGGGGAGGAAACTTAAAAAATATTAAATTATATTCTTTCACTGATTGAAACTATGTCAGTTATTAAAAGTATATCTGAAAGTATGGAACGGAACTGAAGCACATCAACATTAGAAATTTCTTAAAATGGTTATGCAATTCATCAATGAAAGGACTTAAATGACAAAATTATCAACCGTCATTAAGGTCTATACGGTACTTCTAATTAATAGCCATATTCCCATACAAAGCTACATTTATCTCCTCACTGACTTTTTGGATCTACTTATGACTAATATTTATGTAGCACATTTCATGCTTATCCAACCATTTCGTGATTCACGTCGATAAAGTTGCTAGGCAACACTTACTTCCGACTTTATTTACAAATATTGATATTTTGAACAGAAAGTTATTTTATGTAACGAAATACAAGTACATATAACTCTGAACAAGCGTAGCCTTTCATTAATAAATGTTAAGGATCTCTTAGTAGTTGTACGGATTACTTTCTATAGATGATATCCCAACAAGACAAACCAGACTGACAACCAGATGCGCTGTTTGAAATATAGTAAAAGTGCCCAAAGAAATGTATCTGTACAATCCATATTTTGAGGAAGTATGTATGATGTCTTATCCGGTTTGCGAAAAAAAAAACCTTTATTCGAAAACGTTATCATCATTACTCGTGTGGAAGTCCTGTTTTTAAGGCCTCCAGGATCTCCAGATCTCAGCTCTTTTAGATTTCTTTCAACAGTGACAATCGAATGAATTGATTTATCAAGATCAGTTATTAACTTTTAGAAAATGGCTTAGTTACTCATCTCAACGGTGCGTTTAATTTTAGTGTGCACACTACAAGACTGGAACGTGTGCTATCTACGATTCCACGATGCACGCACGCATGTCACCTTATACGCAAAGGACATTGTTTGGAAACCAAGTGTTTAATCCCATTACTTAAAGGTCTGATTTCCTTTTAAGATATCCGTCTACGTTAAAAATGTCATTTTTTTGCCAAAAATAAATTTTTTAAATTTTTTTTTATAAAGTTTCAACTTTTGGACTTCTAAATCTGTTTTTATTTTGTCTCTACGCATTTTAAAGAAAAGTTACATCAGTTTAAACAGTGACAGCTGCAAAACAAAACGGAAGTAGCGACTTCGGAACCGGAAGTTGTGAATTTAAAGCCTTTTAAAGAGCATTTTTTGGACAAAACTTTTAATTTAAACATTTTTCTACTATTTTTAATAATTAGCGACTTGGCAGTTAGAAAGTTTTGAAGCAAGAAAACTGTGGGGAGTTTTCAAACATGTATTTTAATTTTTAATATTGTTGAAGTTGCATTTCATAAAACTTCAATTGAGTTTTTCTCAGAACGGTATTTTTAAATAAAATGTTGAAACTTTAAATGGAATTTCCTCAAAATATTTTGTTGAAAATTATTATGAATGCTCTTGTTAGTATTTACTAGTAAATTGATCTAAAAGCTTTAAAATTTTTATAACTTTTAATTGATGTTACACTCATTGTTATATATGAATGCAATTAAAATTCGTTAAAAATTCAATGTTTATGGTTTGGTTTGGAGCACTACGGTCTACTGTTTTGCACACGAAGGATAATGAGACCGGGACCTACTGCTTAAAGCCGATTCCGAACGGCTACGAACATCCATGCCATAGTGGGATTCGAACCCACGAACTCCGGTACCGACGATCAGCGCCCTAACCAATCGGCCAGTGTTCGGCTCAATGTTTATTGATTTTGAAGGACCCAAATTATTAAGCAAAGATTTTAGGTGATTCACTAGTGCAGTGTAGAAAAATGTGGTTACATAAAAAAATATAGAAATAAATTGATTAAAAGAGACTTTTTGAAAAAAAAAACCCTATTATTTTATTAAATTTTTTCTCATTTATTAGAAATTTTAAAAAATTTATTTCGGGAGAAGTTTTTATAAGTGCAATTCTCTATGATAATAATAAAAAAAATATATAATCTAAAAATGTAAAAAACAAACTAGTTTTTACGTTTAAAGAAAAAAGTTCTTCTCCGACGTACAAACTGATACCTTAAGTGTTTAATATAATAACCTCATTTATTTATTCATTTGCCGTCGGTTAAAAAATGTTCTTTGCTAACTTCCGTGTAAATTCGACTCTCTAAAAACTATTTTAGGAAAACTATCAAATTACTTTTATTTTTGAACACTCTTTTTTAATATTAAAATTAATTGAAACCGGTTTTACAAATTGTTTTAACAAGCAAAACGACGTTCGACAGATTTTGTTTTGCATAGAACAAACTGTTGCAACAATATAACTGCAAACTCGCTTTCAGCAGTGTGTTCTTTGTTGCTATCTCTGACATGTTTTTCCTCGTAGGCTTTACTTTCGGCTTGTTTGTTTCCCTGCATACCTAGGGTTCTTAATGGTTTATCGTTCTGCATGTTTTGTTTCTCGTCGAACTTCCATCAGTTTGAGTCTGTCCCCCTTAAAATATTTTCCCGACTCCAATGAAGTTTTAATTTTTTTTTAAATTCAGAACTTGAAGTTACCCAGCATCAAGCGGACCCCTAAATTTTATTTGTATTCGTTACGTTTGTTTAAATAGATCAAATTTGTTTTTACCAGAATTTTTAATTCGTATTTGACTTTTGTTTTCAGAATTAATAGAAGTTGATGCCACTCTAAACCTGTTCTGTTTCTAAAATCACACTACATATTTACACTTCAGCTCTCTCGTTCTAGACTTCCAGGTTTCTTTTTCACCCTGTGTTAAGGGCCGGTCTCACCAACGTCGTTTAACGGCCCACCGCGATTAATCTGTTTAAAACGGAGAATTACATCTCACCATTGGTTGGCGCCTTTGATTAATCGCAGGTAGCCGCCATTAAACGATTTTGGTGAGGCCGGCCCATTCCAATCAGTTCAAATTAAGTTAGCTTTGGATTTAAGTTAGCTACACATATACACACCTATTCAAATCGTGCATTATTAAATTATTTAATTAGGGACGCAATTCACACTATTTAAATTAATGAAAATACCTATGTTCTTAGTTTTGAACAAAGGTTTTTTTCTTTATACGTAAACCTGATATGGATTCTTACAATATGTCTCGCATTTTTCTCGAAAGCTATGGGTCCTAGAATAACAGTACTTTAGGCAATATATATGCATTCTAAACAATAAATCTAGCGGTACAGATTTTGTCCGTCCAAGTTGTAATATTTTTAATCAGTAGGGTTGAACTATATAAGAAATTTAATATCGTGATATATCCCCAAATTATTATTGATATTGATATTGATATATCCCGATAACAATTTAAAGTAATATTGTATATAACTATTTAGGACATTTGAGATATAATTATTTTTGAATAGCCTTACCTTTCATTCCAAACCTTTCTTTTTCCTCCTGGTAGTTAAAATTTTTGGAAATACAAGTTGTTCCTACAAATTATGATATCTGAAAGGAAAAACAACTTTTTAGCAGTAATTCATTTTAACACTTGAAAGAAAAAATATTGTACAGAGATAATTTGTTCAGATACTGAATATATGCAGAAAATAAACAATTTAGTTCATTAGCGAACAGCGAAATTTTCGGTCTTGACGAATGCTTTATCAGAATATAATTGGGATATTACTGTAGATCTGTAAGTAGTGAATAATCTTCAACAGCAAATTTTCTAACTTGTATTTGTATCAAGTACGTGGGTATATGCATAAAACGTATGTAATAACTTGAAAAATATTTGCTTTATATTGAAATATGCGGAATATTAAGGATGTCTTCTAGCGATCCACCATATCGAAAATCAGAACATCAGCATCGCTGACGGATGTGGTGAAGCGATTAAGATCATTCTCAATTAATATAAATAAAACGGGTAGTGACATGTTTGGGATCTAAATCTGACCTCATCGCATCTTTAGTAAAGGAGAGAAGACCTATAAAAATTAATTGAACGGTTTTCGTCGGGTGCGGGATTCTCAGATTCTGATCCCAGTTTCAGATTAGAATTATATCTCCGTTCATGACATGAAATAAGATTGTACCTTTTGTAGAGTTATTTATGAGTATCTAAGGGACAGTGCCCAATTTGAAGGGGTAAGGTCTCCCCCATGTATGCGGTTTAAAGGCGGGGAATGGGGTATTAATGAAAAGGAACAGCTTCGCTGATTAGAGCAAGAGAAATAAGAAAAGACAGATGAAAATATAAAAAAAAGATAGTTGGAGAGCAGAGTTCGAGGACCAAAGGAAGTGTTGAGTCCAATACAGACTCCGAAAAATTAACGAGGAGGACATCTAGCAGCGACCAGAAGTGTTCTATTTTCTGTAGCCTCACAGAATCCCCAATTATTTAGAAGGTCCCAGACCAGTGGTGGGACTGAAGTCAGCATTGTCAATCAAGTGTACACTCAAAGGTGTCTACATCCTTGCATCAACTCCAAGTCTGAAGAGCTCTCCCGACTACCTCCCTGGCACAGCCCTGCAGTTGCATATCCCTTTGCAAATCCACAAAAGTACTTGTTAAATATTTGAATTTGGAATTAGGTCCCCTCTCTTCCTTTTGTACTTAAGTGTTTAACAGTTCATTAATGTTGAATTTTGGATAAGGTGATACATAATACAATATTTGAAAAGGCAATTTTTTTTATATTTGAATCAACTTTCTGTACATAGACATATAAATAGTATCATAATAAATTTGCTTATTTTTATTCAAAACTATCAACTTTGTTATGTGTTCATTTAAGTGCATAATATTTGTCTTAACTATTAATTAGCTTATTAATATTTTAAAAATCAAGTCTAGTCTCTCAGCTGTGGTTGAATTTAAAATAAATAATTTAGACAAAGCAACACAAATAGAAATTTAGTCTTAACCTAAATAATCACTATAAATTGATCACAGGCAAATAACCTAAATTTAATGAGAGCTACACAACGGGTAATACATTAGCAAATCAGAATTCTAATGTTATAAACGCGATACTTAAATTATATCAATATTTGGCAATATGATAAACAATCTAGTCCCAATATGCAGGCTGTCACTTCTTTATGAAATCAATATTAGATAATTTAGGATATTCCGAGACTTAAAAAGTTCAAAGTCCTTCGAATTTTACACTTTGCTGTCATTAGTAATGCTGATAGTTTGAAATTGGCATTAAATTAATCCAATCATTTAAAAAAATAAAAAAGTAAGGTTTTATGTTAAATCAGACGATTAAATGTTGAATTTTACAATTTTCAAGTATGCATTGATATGTATATACATATTTTGGCACTATCTAATTTGAAATTAAACTCCTGCAGATAAATAGTTTACTCAAAAAGCTTTATTTTTCAGATGATTCTTATTTTAAACTGAATTTTTTTTGCAACTATAAATAATGCTGTCTCATTATACACATGACAGAAAAGTCATTTTTTACTAGTATTAATTTTTCATATTTTTTTTTCATTAAATGATGAGTTATCATACAACACTCTTTGAAAATTCTGCAGGACATATTGCATATTAATGAACTACGCATTTTTTTTTGTCTGCGTTTAGAATTTTTATAGTAGCATTACTGGTTTTCATGTTCCCTTTTTATCAAAACAAAGTGTTCCCGTTTATATTACTTTAAACTTTTTGTCACTTACATTATACTTGATAGTGTCTAGAAATTTAGAAGAAAATCAAATTTACCCTGAATATTAAAAAGCTGTCAGCAAAACGCAAATACTAACAAGGGAGAAAAGACAGTTTTTTTTTTTATAAATAATTTTAGTATTAAAAGTTAGATAGAAATTTGAAATTAATTTTTTTTTTGTGAAGTAAAACCATTTTTTGTAGGAAAAAATATCCTTTTGGATATTCTACCATTGTCTTGTAACTCCTCTAACATTTTTTAAAATTTATTGGCGGCAACCATAAAATTATTCAATTGGTTATTACAAAAAAAAAAAAAAGCTTTAAGTGGTTACGTTGCGTAAAATTAATCCTTAAGTCGACCCAAATAATATAAAAGGACTAACAACAATTACCTAAAAATTAATTTTTTTAAGTAAATAGAAAAACCTAATCCACCATTTTTCAGTCATAAACGAAAGGCTTTAAAATTATAATTAAATTGTTTATTTACAAAATTTATTATATATACACACATATTTACAATAAAAGTAAATAATGATTGACATTCAAATCTGAATTTTCCACTTTCAACTCAACACTAATTGTATTCAAAATATAATTCATTGAGATTTAACTGAATAACTACATATAAGCGCAAAACGTCCGCTCCCGGTACAATTCCGCTGCGCACTGTACCCGCACACAATGTGTTAAAATGTTGCACAATTTTCACTCATTTCTTTTATGTTAGGCTACTTAACATTTAAGCAAATCTTGTAATCTGCAGAATTTAATAATTTTGAATGAGTGAAAGTGAATCAAACGAAGGATCTTTTATGCAAGAAGAAATTTGCTTTTTGATATCGTTTTTTTTCATCCAAATTAATTTTAATAATTTAAGGAGTCATACGACATTTGAATTTGGGTAAAAGATTTGATAAATAGGATCTAGTTTTAGTTACTATATATCTAAGAAAATTATTTTAAAAACTTTTTTGTAACTACATATATCTAAATTCTGCACTTTATTATACTCGTATATAGAAAATGCAATTTATAATACGAAAATATGAAAATTAAAACCAGTTTTAAATATACTCAAATAATTTTAAAAAAAATAAATGTGCTCATCATAAAAATTTAATACAGATGTTTATAAATGAAACATTGCCATCAAAAATAAACTGATAAATCCCTTACCTTAAAATTAAAACCAAAAATGTACACAGAAAATTACACATAAATTAGATACTGAGGAACAAGACTGAAAACTTAATATTTTAATTTACAGCATAAAATTCATTCCCTGAAGTATAAAATTTATTCCTAAAAAATTCTATTTTTGGTTTTAGCCTGCAGAGTATAAAGAGTGGTGTATATGCTGTAAAAATTTTAAAAATATAACCTATCTAGTTATGTAACAGCATACATAAATTCTAGGATTGCAAATTTGAGAAAATCCAATTAAAAATGAATATCAGAGTGACATACATACAAGTCATATAAAGTTTTACCACTCAGCAACTAGTATGATTTATGTGGTTTCATGATAAATATTGCCACAATGAAATGGTTTGGTTTGGAGTGATACGGTCTACTTTTTGCAACACGAGGACTAATGATACGGGACCTTACAGCTTAAAACCCGATTCCGAACGGCTACGAACATCCATGCCACTGTGGGATTCAAACCCACGAACTCTGGTACCGAAGATTAGCACCCTAACCAAAAGGTCATCGTTCGGCCACCACAATGAAAAGAAGCATCGTAGTATCCATAGTTAGATGGTCATCGCGCTAGTCTCTTAATCAAGAAGTCATGAGTTCAAACCCCGGTTAACGTCGATAGGACTTAAAATCCATATAAATATTTATTTACTTCTTTATGTTCTACTTTATTACGTTTACTAGGATACTAGCATGTAGCCCGTCATATGACGGGATCAGTAAAAATTTTTTTAAATTTTCTAGAATTGTTCCTGTGGCCCTGTGACGCCAGTAAAAAATTTGTTTTTTTGGCTGAGAATTATTTGGTACACGCTGAATAATTTTTTTATCTATACTGACCGTATGTTAGTTGCCAACTTCAATTTATCTTGTCATTGCGTGATAGGATCGACAACAGAGGTTTTATTATTTAAGTGATTATTTGGCGGTATATATATGAATGATGTCCAAAATTGAATGAATCGGTTGCAAACCGTGTGGTTATGTATAAAAACAAACGCACAAACAAACTTCTTAATTTTTGAAGATATATAACTTAAACGCTGGATATTTATTAGTCCGTGAAATAGACTCCTAGACTTCTACGAGAAGAATTTGTTGTTAATACCGGTGATAAAATTTTCATTGCAACGAAAAATAATCCATGATTAAATTTAAAAAATATCACATATGTACCGAATCTATCATTTAAGACAAATATAAAAGAAAATTATTTACATCATATCCAAGTTCAGTGATGAAAAGTATGAAATTAATGCAGACGATATTTAAATAATTTAAAATAAGAAAATATTAAGTGAGATGCTTAAAAGCAATGCGTCATAATGCTAAAAAAAAATGTTATTTTTACCTATTTATTTGATAAATTGGTGAATTTTAATCGCCTGCTCTTAACAGGGGAAAAATAGAGCTCGAAATAATGACATTAAAAATTGAAAAAAGGGGTAAGAGGTGGATTTCGAATGTTTTCTAACTAGCTTTGAATTTTCTTAACACTAACTTATCGAAAATCCAATAGGGATGCATCTATCCTTTCCTGGTCCAACCACTTCATAAATTCGCGGACATAATTTAAATTATTATATAGATTCTAAACCTTCGGTTTACCAGAAAAGTACTCTGAAAAATTAGCCATTCCTCTGCGTTAAGCAGTAAACCTTTCATCACTCTCCAGGTCAGATTTTTCGAAACTTTCTCTGCTGCGATAAAAGCCAAAGATCACTCAGTCAGAATTTAAAGTGGTATACAAAGCTTGCAGATGTACTACGGTTTTTGAGCTGAGTTAAATAAATTAGATTTGCTTTACTTCATGTGTATGATATTGAGTTCCCCATTAAGCCCCTATGTAACATTATACAAAAGTGTTTAAATACTTAGAATGTATTAAAAAAATCTAATTTTTGAAAATTTAAAATGGTCCCGTGTCCCCTTAAATATATGAGGTTAAGCCAATTATAAATTTTTTGTGACTTCTGAAAGTATTTAGTTATCCTCAAACTTTTAAATAAAATTTTTAAATTGCTGAAATTTGAAAATTAAGATATTTAATGATTAAACAAATCTTAAAAAGCAATGTAAAATGTAAGTTCTAAATAATTCGTTTAAATATTTTATGATATGTATTTTAATAAAGAATATATGGTAAAAATTTCCCTAAAATTAACTATGCAATACACTATATGTCCAAAATAAATCGTTATTTCGCTGTTTTGTAAACTTACTTTTTTCCCGATGTAGGGCACTTTATTAAATTGACGTTTGTGAGACATTAGTTATTCCATGTGCTAATACAGACTTTAATGTCTCCCAGATGTCAAGAACAATCTCCGGCAAACGTCATGCAGTATAATATTAAATAATTTAATTATTTCATTTAATTCTGTTTTGATTAGAATGTACCAAGATATTATGACTACATAAAAATTATTAGGCGATGAACACCATGGAAGTGCAAAGACTTGTTCATTTACATTTTAAAACTGTTTTGGTATGTTTCATACTTTACAAAAATACTATTTTATTTGAAATTATCACATAATTATTGTCCATTAACATCTTATATAAAACTCATTAAGTGTTACATTGAAATGTCAATTTCAAAATTAAATGTTCTGTTTCTAAGCTTGCATATAACTGTTAAGTTGATCCGAATTAAATACTAATTTTTGTGTGCATCAAATTCCATTTTAGGCTTGTCTGAACATGTGGGTGCCATTGCCAGATGAGCTACAAAGCGCCAAGTATGGCAACCCGTACTATTTACACCTCTCTTCGGCGTGCCATTTTTAAATTTTCGTTAATTCCAGAGCAGTCTCTCTTCATGCAACCGTTTAATAACGTATGAAGTGAGCCTAATTCTCATTGAGTTATAGAATTGTGAAATTAAATTCATTGCTTGGTTGTCAGCTGTGATTTCACCTAAAATCCAAACCGGTAAAACTTGTATTCTATCATTTCCGTTAGATAATGTTTCTTGCTGGTTTACGGTTCCGTTCTCCAGTAGTTCATTATGTGTAATTATTTTTAAGATTTGTATTTGATTAACGATATATAAAAGTGAATTCCTATTTTGTAATGGGTTGCCGGTTAGTTAAGTTTGTGCTTGTATTTTATTTAAAGTGCTTTCTTAGGTTTCATAATTCGAAATTTCGGTCGTTGCCATTGAAGTCTAAAACTATAATATATTAACTGTACCTACATTTCCGAGGGGGGGGGTCAATGATTGATAAAATTTAAATACTATAAATCTTAAATTTAAAATTGTTGAAAGCACTTGCATTTGATATGCTTAATTATTTATCTGAGTATATTTTATGTATTGAGTAATTGATTTATTCGGAAATTAAAGTTATAATTTTATAATGATGAAAAGGTAACTATTTTTTTATTTTTATTTTAAAGGGATATTTTATGTCCTTTCTATAACTCTTATTTTTGTGACCGGGAGCGGAAATCAGTATTATATTCTATAGCTAAGGTGTTTTAGTTTATTTTGATTTTTGATACAATACAGATTATGAAATTGAAGATAAAGTTAAGATATTCATTGTTACAACATTCACAGGTTTCCAAGGGCGGTGACTTTGTTTAAAAAAATGTTTAATACTATAAATTCCAAATGAATCTTAAATGTAAAAAGTACAAATCTTTTAATGTTCTTTAAAAATTTCCGCTATATCAGTGTTATTTATATATTATTGATTTTATATCATATAAAATAAAATTTAATTGTTTTGTTTCTTAAAATCATTGTTTTACGAGTAAAAAAAAGTATTTTAATGTTTCAAAACTAACTTCCTTAATTACATTATTCAGATATTGCTTGTGAATATTTAAACAAGTTTAACTTAATTTCTCCTTTTGTTTCCATTAATTGCACTATATTTTTTTCATAGCTTACTATAAGATAGCTACGTTATTTCAGTCGAAAATCTGCTCCTGCTCGTAACACAGCCTTTGGGTGACTTCATGCGAAACGGTTGGCGCCATTTAAAAATTGCCAAAAATGAGAAGGGGCACCCGGTTCTTCAGTACTACTTCCATTTTATTTGTAAGTCAAGGGTTAACTGCATTCACCGTAAAACGTCGTTCATTTTTATTTCCTTTTATTTTGATAAGTTTTAAAGGCATTAAAAGGCACATTGCTTCCTTTACTGCTAGAATCCCGCTGCTGTCATGACTGTCCAGAATCGGCTTTAAGCAGCAGGCCCCAGCTCATTAGTACTCGTAAGAGAAAACCTTAGACCGTAGCTCTCTAAAATCAAACAAACTAAACGAAACCAAACATAACATAGCATTTTTATTGCTGCAGCACCAGATAATTAGCAACCCCATAAAGGACAAGACAACATTCAAACCTTACTCTGAAATCAACCTCCGACCATCGGGGGGGAGGACATTACGCTAAACCACTTCACAATCTGGGAGGCCACTTAAAAATGTTTTAATTATATTCTTCACTTAATGAAACTTTATCATAGCTATTATAAATATATTGAAGATATAGGAACGGAAACTGAAGCACAGCAACATTAGAAATTTCTTAATGAAAGGACTTTCAATTCATTAATAAAAGGACTAAATAACAATTTTTAAACCCTGATTAAGGTCTGTACAGTACTCATAATTATTAACCAACCCCATTCACAAAGCTATATATAACATCTCACCGACTGCTTTTTTGGATCTACTTATGACTAATGTTTAAGTAGCGCATTATTTCATGCGGTTTCCAACCATTTGGTGGATTCACTTCGATAAAATTGCCAGTCAACACTTCCTTTCGGCTTTACAAATATTGAAAATTTTGAACAGAAATTTACTTTTATGTAACGAAATATATGTACATATTACTCTGAAACAAGCGTAGCTTTCATTAATAAATGGTTTAAAGGACCTCTTCAGTAGTTTCTCGTATACCTTTTATGATATCCCCAACAAGACAAACCAGACTTCACAACCAGATGCGTTGTTTGAAATACAGAAAAAGTGCCCAAAGAACTGTATCTCTACAAGATATAGTTTTCGAGAAAATATGTATGATGTCTTACCCGGTTTGCTAAAAAATATCTTTATTGGAACGTTAACATCGTTACTTGTGTGGAAGTCCTGTTTTAAGGGCTCCAGGATCTCCAGATCTGGCCCTTTTAAGTTTCTTCCTAGAGTGACAATCGAATGAATTCATTTATCAAGATGCAGTTACTTTAGAAAACGTCTTAGTTGCTCATCTCCACGGTGCGTTTAAGTTTAGTGCACTCCACGAGGCTAGAACTTGTGCTTTCTACGATTCCACGACGCACGCATGCAAGCATGTCCTCATATACGAAAGGGACATAGTTGGAAACCAAGTGTTAATCCCATCACTTATAGGTCTGCTTTCCTTTTTAAAGTGTATCCTAATTTAAAAACCCCGTTATTTATTTTTGCCGTCGTAAAATCATTTTTTTTTCAGTTTATAATTTGACTAACAAGGCTTTCCTAGCAAATAGTTTTTGTTTTTGAACACATGTAATATTTAAAAATAATTTAGGACCCATCACTTACAGGTCTGCTTTCCCTTTTTAAGTGTTTAATAAATTAACCCCGTTTATTTATTCATTTGCCGTCGGTTAAAAGATGTTCTATGCTAACTTCCGTTTAAATTTGACTAATGGCTTTCCTAAAATAGTTTTTATTTTTGAACACATTAATATTAAAATTAATTTAACCGTTTACAAAATGTTTTAACAAATAACGACGATTAACATATCTTAATCTGCGTAGACAAACGGTTGCAACAATGTAACTAACTCTTTCTGCAGGTGGTGAGCATTCTATGTAGCTTGATCTCTGAGCATTTTTCTCGGTAGTCTATTTTCGTCGTGTTTGTTCCCTTGCATAATTAGAGCTCTAAATGTTTATCGCTCTGCATGTTTGTGTCTCGTCGAACTTACATCAGTTTGAGTCAGTCCCACGTAACGTATTTTTCCGACACCAATGAAGTTTATTTTTTTTAAAATTCAGAACTTGAAGTTTACCCACAGCATCAATCCGACCCCTACATTTGTTTTCGTTACGTTTATTTACATAAATCAAATTTGCTTTGCCAGAAATTTTTAATTGGAGTTAGATGTTTGTTTTAAAGGTTAATAAAAGTTGATGTCACTCTAAACCTGTTTTGTTTCTAAAATCATGCTACGTATTATACTTGAGCACTCTGTTATGAACTCTGTTAAGGTATAATTATTGGCCGATTCTGAAGGGACATATCTAGCCATCTGAAGTACCGAAAATCGACAGTGGCCTATGGGATTAAGAAGTGGAAGGTGAGCGGTGATTGTCGGAATGTTTCCGAGTCGGCAGACTAATAAAACTGGGTGATAGAGGCAGACGAGTGATGTCCAGAGAAATTCAGAAGAACTGCACCCAACCGATGGTCCTCATCCGCGAGGAGTTTCAACAGGCATCCGGGAGTATTGTTATAATGAATACCATCCGTAAGGAAACACATCTGCTTGGTCTTCATGGTCGTGCTGCTGTCCATAAATCTTTGATCACAAAGTCCAACCACGCTGCTAGTTTAATGTGGTGCAAAGCACATCGAAATCGTACTGTATATCAGTGGAAACGTACTACTTTGTTATCAGAACATCATTGAGATATAATACTGTAGACCTGTACAAATACTACAATTTTAAAGATTAAATTTTCCAACTTTTGTATCAAAATACGTGGATAAATACCAAAAATGAATGTAATAACTTGAAAAAATATTTTATATTGAAATATACGGAATAGTAACACATTGTGTGCAGGTACATTTTGCAGCGAAATTGTACCGGGAGCGGGCGTTTTGCATTTAAATTTATTTATTCAGTTAAATGTCAATAGATCGAAAATTTATTTTAACCAACTTTTGTATTTTATATTGAAATATATAAACAAATATATAAATAGAAATATACAAATAACCATAAGATTTTTGTAAAAAAATATATTTTTAGTGGATAAATTCATAATAGCAAATATGGAAAATAAAATAAAAATATATAATTTTAATTTTTTCCCTTCTGTGGTTCCGCATCGACTGACGTAAAAACTAGTTTATATCTAAATTTTTCCAGAATCTATGTAGTAGAGAAGAACAATCGGCTTCGTTTTTCCTGTATATACCGTTGTTTTTGAACCCACAAACGAGCCATGTTGCATTAACCCTCACTAGTACGTGATCCTCTCTCAAGTACCTGTCGTCAGATAAGCCCCCCCCCCCCCCCCCCCCCCCCCCCCCCCCCTCCCCCCCCCCCCCCCCCCCCCCCCCTCCCCCCCCCCCCCCCCCCCCCCACCCTCCCCCCCCCCCCCCCCCCCCCCCCCCCCCCCCCCCCCTCCCCCCCCCCCCCCCCCCCCCCCCCCCCCCCCCCCCCCCCACCCCCCCCCCCCCATTCCAAACTTATTTTTTCTTAGTAATAAAAGTTCTTGTAAATACAAGTTGTTCCTACAAATTATGATATCTGAAAGGAAAAACAACTTTTTAGCAGTAATTCATTTTAACACTTGAAAGAAAAAATATTGTACAGAGATAATTTGTTCAGATACTGAATATATGCAGAAAATAAACAATCGAGTCCATCTGCGAACAGTGAAATTCCCGGTCCTGACCCGGATGCTTTATCATCAGAATGATTAGAATATATTACCTTAGACTTTTACGAAGATTTTAATCTTCAAGAGAAAATTTTCTAACTCGTGTTTTGTTTCAAGGTACGTGGGTAAATACATAAAACGTATGTAATAACTTGAAAAAATATTTTACATTGAAATATACGGAATATTAACACATTGTGTACCGGTACATTCCGCAGCGGGATTGTACCGGGAGAGGGATTGTTGGCATAAATTAAGTTATTCAATTAAATCTCAATAGATCGAAAATAATTTCATTTTTGAACCAAATTTTCGTATTTTATATTGAAATATATAAACGAATATATAAATATATAAATAACCATAAGATTTTTTGTAAACACAAAATATAGTTTTTCGTGGATAAATTTATAATAGTATTGTAAATATGAAATATCAAATAGAAATAGTATTATATAGTTTTAATTTTTTCCCTATTCTGTGGTTCCGCATCGACTGCTGTAGAAACTAGTTTTTTATCCAAATGTTTCTAGAATCAATGCAGTAGGCAAGAACATTCGGCATTGTTTTCCTGTATATACCGTTATTTTTGCAACCACAATCAAACCAAGTTGTTACACTAACCCGTACTAGTACGTGTCCCGCATACAATGTGTTAAAAGAAAAAAAAACATTGTGCACATAAATAATTTGTTCAGATACTGAATATATGCAGAAAATAAACAATCGAGTCCATCTGCGAACAGTGAAATTCCCGGTCCTGACCTGAGTACTTTGTTATCAGAACATCATTGAGATATAATACTGTAGACCTGTACAAATACTACAATTTTAAAGATTAAATTTTCCAACTTTTGTATCAAAATACGTGGATAAATACCAAAAATGAATGTAATAACTTGAAAAAATATCCTTTTATATTGAAATATATGGAATATTAATACATTGTGTGCGGGTACATTTCGCAGCGAAATTGTACCGGTAGCGAGCGTTTTGCGCGTCAATTTAGTTAGTTAAATCTCCACAGATAGAAAATTTAATTTTTTAACCAACTTTTCGTATTTTATATTGAAATATATAAACAAATATATAGATAGAAAGATATAAATAACAACCATAAGATTTTTGTAAACAAAAAATATATTTTTAGTGGATAAATTTATATTAGTATCGTAAATATGAAAAATCAAATAGAAATACTATATAGTTTAAATAATAATTATAATTTTTTTCCCATTAGGTGGTACCGCAGAGATTAATGTAAAGACAGTTTTTGTCAAAATATTTCCAAAATCCATGTAGTAGACATTCGGCATCATTTTCCTGTATATACCGTTATTTATGAACCCACAAACAAACCATGTTGCATTACCCCTCACCAGTACGCGATCCGTGCTCCAGTATCTATCGTCAGATAACGTACTAGTACGTGTCCCGCATACAATGTGTTAAATGAAAAAATATACATATTGTACAGAAATAATTTGTTCACGTGCTAAAAATATGCAGAAAAACTATCGAGTCCATCTGCGAACAGTGAAATTTCCGGTCCTGACTAGAGTACTTTGTTATCAGAAGAATATCATTAGGATATATTACCGTAGACCTGTAAAAAAGTGATAATCTCCAAGAGCAAATTTCTAGCTTGTGTTTGTACCAAAGTACGTGGGTAAATACATAAAACGAATTTAATAACTTAAAAGAAATACTGCTTTATATTGAAATATGCGTAATATTAAGGACGACAATATACGCGGAGGAATAACAGCATCGTTGACGAGTGATATCAGCAAAGAAGAATTTTAATATTGTTATCGCGAAAGTATATCAATATTTGACAATATATTGATAAACAATCCATCCCTAATATACAAGTTGTCCCCTCTTTATGAAAAATTTTCGAGTTTTGTTTAGTTTTTTTGATACCGGCATCATCCGATCCCGATTGTTTGGAGGTATTAACTCCGGGTTATTTTTCGATAGGAACAGCTCTTAATGCACTCTCGGAAACTGATTAGCTCTATTTGGATCCCACGGATAGGTGAAAAATGTCCAACGAACTTTTCAACACTTCTGGAAGCGCTGGAGTAATGAGTATTTATCCAGGCTGCAACAGAGACCAAAGTGGTGCAAACCTCAAAAGGATCTCCAGAAGGGTGATATGGTGTTGATAAAACATGAAAATCTTTCTCCTTTGCGGTGGAGAATGGGGAAAGTGTTGGAGACCTATCCGGGTTCAGATAATAGAGTTAGAGTTGTGAAACTGCTTACGTCTGCGGGTGAGATAAAGAGACCCATTTCAAAGCTTTGTGTTCTACCATTAGACTGATTTATAATTATGTTTAGTAATTGTAATTGCTGTTCAATTGTTACTTGTGCATGTTAATGTTTTTCTTGCTGTAGATTGAACCCGTGAGGCTTCAAGGCTGGGGGTATGTTAGAGTTTTGTTTAGTTTTTTTCCCTATAGATGGTGATACTGTTAAAGTTTTCTGAAGTACAGCGAGATGTGTTGCAGTATTTATGCCGACGTGGAGTAGTGGGGTTGCATTCAAGGTTTTGGAGTGACTGCAACTAGCTTGTATGCCGAGATTCAGCCTTATGAGTTAACGTGATGTGGAGTGAGTTCTGAAAGACTGAGTAGTTTTTATAGAGTTTTTTTTTCTTTACTGAGTTTTAGTCAAGTTTGCAGATTTCAAGTTTATTGCGAGCTGTTTTACTTCAGTTTTAAGTACTGTGCCATTTAAAATATTGTGTTGTCAAGCCTGCACTTCAACGCTGGGACATCTAGAGAATAGAATAAATTACTGTCCATTACAGTTCGAAGTCTGTTTCTTTAAAAAGAGACATTTACATCAAAATATGTATTACATAATTTAGGATAGTTAAAAAAGTATAAAGTGCTTTGATTCTTACAATTTGCTGTCATTAGTACTGTTGATAACAGTTTGAAATTGGCATTAACCATCCTGCTCCAACAGTAAAAAGAATTAAAGAAAAAAGAGCGTAATGTGTGTTAAACCAAACAATTAAATGTTGAATTTTGCAAATGTTTAAGTATGTATTGATAAGTATAAACATGTTTTCGTACTATCTAATTTGAAATTAAACTCCTTAGGATTAGAAAAATTCAAAGCGAGTAAAGTTTATCTTCTCGTAAACTATCGAACAGATTCTAAAATTGGCGTAAATATGTTTCATATTACAGCGAAAAGTACCGTAGTCTTTTAAAAAGGTTCGAAATCCACCTCTTCCCTCTTTTTTGAGCGTTTAATGCCATTATTTCAAGCCCTATTTTCCCCGGTTTAGATCAGGCTATTAAATTTATCAATTTATCACATTATAAGTAGATGAAAATAACATTTTTTCTAGCATTATGACGTCATTCCTTTAACCATCTCATTTAATCATTTCTTACTTTAAATTATTTAAATATTTTCTGTATTTCCATACTTTTTATCACTAAACTTAGATATTACATAATTTTCTTTTTTATTTGACTTAAATAATAGATTAAGTACATATGTGATAGTTTTAATCGATCATTTTTGTTGAAAGGTAATTCTCAGCCAAAAAAACCTTTTTTTTACCTTCCTCATAGGGTTCTTTACAATTCTAGAAAATTTTACTAATCCCGTCATATGACGGGCTATATGCTAGTCCCAATGATATTCTTCTGATAACAAAGTACTCGAGCCCGATTTCTTATTTTAAATTGCTTAAATATCGTCTGCATTATTTTCATACGTTTTATCACTGAACTTAGATATTACGTAAAGAATTTTCTTTTATATTTGGCTTAAATTATAGATTAGGTACATATGTGATAACTTTAAATTTAATCATAGATTATTTTTTGTTGCAATGAAAATTTTATCACCGGTATTAACAAATTATTTTCATAAAAGTCTAGGAGTCTATTTCACGACAAATAAATATCTAGCGTTTAAGTTATATATCTAAAAATTAAGTTTGTATGTTTTCAATATATAACCACACGATTTGCAATCGATTCGCTAAATTTGTAAGACCAATACACATAAACAAACCATTTTTTACCTGCCTCATAGGGTACTTTGCAATTCTGGAAAATTAAAAATTATACTGATCCCGTCATATGACGGGCTATATACTAGTTACAAAACAATTTCATTATATATTGCTATAAAAATTAAAATTTTTCAAATTAAATTAAAAATAAACACACAGTAGTAATATATAAAGGGTAAATTACAATTCATTCAACAATGTATAAGTAGTTTTTTAACTTATAAATAAGAGAAGTTTCTTGTAGCAACATTGAACTTGTTTAAAATATTTATATCATCAGGGATTCTAGACTTTGCTACTCAAATTTGACCCAAATTCAGTTCGGTTTTTCAGTAAGGTACTAAAAACCTCTTTCCCTTGCAGCATTACTGTGTAGGAAGAGTAATATATTCAGCATTACTTTCTGCAAGACTCCGCATTTGACTGCAGAATTGGGATTTGTTAGTTGTTAAAGTTTATTTTTTGGAGCAATCTGAGGTTGGTTGGTTGGTTTTATAAGGTTTATTGGCACTGAATCCTCTAGGGACATATTGTGCCAGACAAATAATTACGATTACTATAACGATTACTATAAAACAACAAGTTAAAACAACAGGTCTAAAAGAATGTCAGAAGATAAGAGCAAATATAAAAATATGCAATGACAGAGTATAAATAAAAGCGATGAGTTAATGACCTTAAATATATGCATAAAAACCAATATCTTTTCCAAATTTAATAAGATTCAAATGAGGTGGATCATGAAGCAATGAACTTAGGGATATGGAATGAGATTAAAATTATAAACACGATGGCGGTAAAAACTTGGACATTCTTTTAGAATGTGTTTTACAGTTATGGGTACTTTACAATGTTTGCAAATAAGGCCAGGTTCAACCAGCAATAGGTGACGATGAGTGAAGCAAGTATTCCTGATACGAAGACGAGTAACAATGACGTCATGTTTACTGGAGGGTATTGAAGGCCAGAGTGATATTTCAGGTTTCACTGAATAAAGCTTTTTGTTAGTTTGTTGGTTCCAAATATATTGACATTTTTTTTTGCTTAATTAACCACATAATTCTTGATATCAGGGTACGGTAAGTGGAAGTGGAGAAGATTGGTAGCAGATCTGGCAGCTTTATCTGCTCGCTCATTTCAAACAATACCAACATGTGAGGGAACACAATAAAACAGAGTAACACCTCAAAATCTTTTTCTTATGTATGTTTATCAGATGCAAGGTGAGTGAATGACTGATGGTTGGGAAAAGTTAAAGTAACACGCTGATTGAATCTGTATAAACTAGCATATAGCCCCTCATATGACGGTACGAGTAAAATTTATAATTTTCCAGAATTGTAAAGGCAGGTAAAAAAAAGGGTTTTTTTTTTTTTGGCCGAGAATTATCTTTCAACAAAAATAATCGATTAAAACTATCACATATGTGCCTAATCTCTTATTTAAGCCAACTATAACAGAAAAGTAATATATGTTTAAATTATGTCTTAATATTTAAGTTCAGTGATAAAACGTATGAAAATAATGCAGACAATATTTGAATAATTTAAAATAAGAAATGATTAAATGAGATAGTTAAAGGAATGGTGTTATAATGCTTGAAAAAAAATGTTATTTTTACCTATTTATCATGTGATATATTGATAAATTTAATCGCCTGCTCTTAAAATGGGGCTTGACAGAATAGCATTAAACACTCGAAAAGGGTGGATTTCGAACGTTTTAAAGACGACAGTATTTTTCACTGGATACGAAGCCTATTCATGACAATTTATTTTAGAATCGGATCTATGATTTAGGGAAAGATAAACATTACTCGCTTTGAATATTGCTAACCTTAACTCATCAAAAATCCAATATGGATGCTCTATCCATTCCAGATCCAAGCACTTCATAAATTAAAGGACAGACGGATAGATAACTTAGGCTATTACATTATGAGAAGAAAGTTTAAGGATAGAAAATATGAAATGTATGTGGCCAGGGACAGCCGTACAACTATACGGGAATCTATTAAAATAAAAATAATAAACATAAAAAGTTGAAAAAATAGTAAAAATTTATTTTTAAAATAATAAAACATCTTTAGGAATAAGAATTTAAAAGAAAACGCAGAAAATATTAAATTACACATTTAGGAAAATTTGGCTGCGCCGGGGACAGAACAGTCAACCCGAGAAATACGACGATCAAATTTGCAGACACTCTACCGAATGTGCTATGACTACTCAGTGATGGGGCTAATTAGAATATATGTGGGACGTGTAAAAACAGTCCAGAAATTTAATTACTTTCCGCCCTCGTCGTCCTATCGAAAATGAATTTAGAATAGAATATGAGGGAGAATAAGGCTGGAAATAATAGCATTAAATGCTCTAAAAGCAAAAATGGGGTGAACTTCGAACTCGCTTTGAATTTTGCTAACCCTAACTCATAAAAATTCAATATGGATGCCTGTATCCATTCCAGGTACGACCGCTTCATAAATTTGAGGGACAGACAACTTAGGCTATTATTATACAGGGATTATAAAATGGTATGCTTGGTAATAAACTTTCAAGAGCCAGACAAATAGCTATTATTTCAGCAGAGAAAATAGATACGAAAGGATGCAGTTTGTGGCTATGGACATCACCTATTACGTAGGCATAACCAACAAAGTCATTCGACTTGGAGCCATCCAATCTACATACTCTGTAAAGTCTCTCCTGATACTGTGAATTCAGTTTAGAATCACTTTGAATTCATTTAGAAAGATAATTCAAAGATTTCTTAGCCACGTCGAAATTATCGCTATTAGGAGGGAGAGCAGAGGTTGTAATATTTGCAGTGATTATTTGGCGAAATATATGAATGATGACCAAAATTTAGCGAATCGATTGCAAATCGTCTGGTTATGTATAAAAAAAACACACAATCTTAATTTTTACAGATATAACTTAAATGCTAGATATTTACACAATCTGTAAGTGTCCCTGTGACTTAAGATTTGCTTGAAAATAGAAGCAGTGCCATTTTTAGTAAAATGTCTAAAAGGATTTAACAGAGTAAAATTAGAAATCCCCCAGAGTGGATTTGTATATTCAGCAGCTAAAATCTTCTGATGAAGAAGACTAAAATCAGCCAAATGAGTCTTTACGCGCAAATGAAAACGATTAATGCAAGATGAGGGAGGAATCTGAGGAGTTTCCTGATTTATCAATCTCCGTAGAATCCTAAAGCAGCCCGCATGTCTGCTATACTAACGTAATTTTCAGATTCAGGAGCAAGTCAGTTAAGCTCTAGTTCAAACTATCATTAACACTAGATTGCCCGAGATTTCTTGTATACCTATATTGCCCAAAAACAGTCAAACTGACTGCATTGTGAAAAAATAACAAATATGTAAAGAAATTTGTTTAAAATTAATTTTTAATATTATATAATAAAGGAGGGCGGAAGTAACTACAATTATTCATAAACCCATTTATATGTTATAGGAAAAGTCACCAAATTCTAAGAAATTGTGTCATATTTCATAATTGTTTTTCTAATTGAAATTAAAAAACAGTCAAAATGACTGCCTTGGGCAATCTAGTGTTAACTAAGGTACTAGTGAGGACATTCGCATAAAACCATGCACCTGTATTATTAGTTTGGCTCGATGAGAATAGTCATGGAATCTTGAGGGAAAAAGTTTTACTTTTATCAATTTTTTAGTAAATTATTGGTAGTCTAGGGATTTCGTGACCATTATTATAATTTTACGCATTGCTTTTTTTCTGTGATTAAAATTATAAATGCCGCCAATAAATGAAAATTTTAAGAGAACTATACAACATCATTCATTCTAAAAGTCTCCTCTTAGTGATTTTGCTTTACATTACTCGTACATGGTAAAGAATGTATTAAAATCACGAAATATGTCAGTGTTCAGATGTCGATGTTTTAGTTTGGTTGGTTGGTTGGTTGGCGTTTATTGGCTCTAAGTTTTCGAGGATAAACTGAGTCAAGCAAGATGTGGACAAAACTCAAAAGACGAAATTACGGATAAAAATTTTGAGTAAAAGACAGAAGGTAAGATGTCAGAAAGGGTTTAAAAGGAAATATTTAACACAACAGATGATAAAATTGAGTTACAAAAACAAGAATTTAAAATCCCTTTATATAATAATAACCTAAGTTATCTGTCCGTCTGTCCTCGAATTTATGAAGCGGTTGAACTTGAAATGGATAGAGACATCCAGATTGGATTCTTGATGAGTTAGATTTAGCAAAATTCGAAAACGAGTGTGAAACGTTTGAAAACCCCTCCTTTTCGAGCGTTTAATGCCATTATTTCAAACCTTACTTTTTCCGGTTAAGATCAGGCGATAAAATGTATCACAAATAGATAAAAAAATGACTTTTCCTAGCATTATGACCTTTCCATTCCTTTAACCATCTCATTTAATCATTTCTTATTTTAAATTATTTAGATATCGTCCGCATTATATTTGTAAGTTTTATCACTGAACTTAATTACGTAATTTTTTTTGGCTTAAATAATAGATTAGGTACATATGTGATAATTTAAAATTTAATCATCTTACTTTTTTGCAGCAATGAAAACTTTATCACCGGTATTAGCAACAAATTCTTTTCATAAAAAATCTAGGAGTATTTCATGGACTAATACTAATATCTAGCGCTTATGTTGTATATTTCTTTGAAAATTAATGAATTCAACGTGATTCTCAACTACAATCATAGTACCGGGAAATGTAAAGGAGTATGAAGATAAACTATTAAGCTGTGTACCAGATAATTCTCAGCCAAAATACAAACCATTTTTTACTTCCCTTACAGGGTACTTCACAATTTTGTAAAAATTTAAAATTGTACGGATCCCGTCATTATGACGGGATAGTTGTTAGTTAAATGAAGAATTAAAAAAATTAAAAAGAGATTAAAAATTGAATAACTAAAGTCAAAGAATAAGAAACAAATCAAAATTTTAAATTTTAAAAATAAAAACAGTAAGACGAAGAAAGGGGAATAAGTTTGGATGTGGAGTTTCCCCGATGACTACATTAAGATTCGGCTATGGATTTCCAAACAATATTTTTACATAGATCTAAAACATACACAAGTGGATTGAAAGTGTGCGACTGTGTAAGGAGTCTTGCAATACTCACACTGCGGAGGAGCTTCACCCAGCAAGAGATGGGCATAGGTGAATCTGCAATGTCCCACTCATAGGACAAGAGACATCTTCTAGAAGGGAGTTGCGAGAAATTAGAGATATCTTAACCCTCAACTTATTTGAAGGATGCTATTTGGTTTGGTTTGAGTGCTACGGTCTACTTTTTGCTAGAGAGGGCTGATGAGACCGGGACCCACTACAGACAAGAGAAAGGATAATTTAAAACCCACGAACTTAGATACAGACTAAAGAAGGAATGCTATTTGGTTTGGTTTGAGGTGCTACGGTTCTACTTTTTGCAACACATGAGACCGGGACCTACAGCTTAAAGCCGGCTCGGGCTACGAACATCCATGCCATAAGCAGAAATTAAACCCATGAACTCTGGTACTGAAAAACGATGCAAGCCACCCTAACGAATCAGCCTAAATGGCTTAGCATTGGTTTGGTTTGGTTTTGTTTTTGTCTTTGCATTTAATAGATTGTTTGATGCAGTTCCTACCCGATTTGGGAGTACTAAACGCTACCTCCGGTGCTACAAGCGATTAAAATGTGACAGCATCTGATTCGAACAAGCAAACGGGACCGGTAGAGTAGCTTTTAACTCTTCCACAATTGTTGTAAACATGAAAAGAATATAGATTGTTTCATACCATAGTTGACCATAATTTAGTAAAAAAACACTAAGGTAACCGACCACTTTGCCAAGATTTAGGTTTTTATGAAAGTATTTTTAGAAAATTATTTGCAGCATTAGGTTGTACAGAAAATATGAATAATTAATACATATATGTCTTAGATTGGTATATAAAGAAAAAAAATAGCTTTTTACTTTACAACCATTAAAATAAAAATATAAAAAATAGAACAACAACTTTCTTGTTTAAAAGTAGTATTCATTGTTGTAATGGGAAAGGTAAGTAGAAAAAATATAATTAATTGGTTATAGTAACAAGCCATTAGAAGAAAAAAAAAATAAGAACTTTCGGGGCCAATAAAAATAATAAAAAAAAAAAAAAAATATAAAAAATAGAATATAATTATAAAAAAAAAAAATAAAGTAAAAACCAAAAACTAAAAATAAAGCAAAACATCAAAAAAAAAAAGTTATAGCCATTATTTATGCATTGAATCTCCAGAAAAAATATTCTAAAGAAGTTACTAAAAAAAAGCAAAAAAAAAAAAAAAAATAAATGCCCATAACATCTTAAAATGAATATATTATATAATCCTGAGGTTCAATGCATACATAACATTATTAAAAACATAGTTAAATTCTATCTAAATTCTAAAAATTATTTTAACAGTTATGACTGTTGAAGTTTGTGGTGTAGCAAAAATCACATTTTCAAAAGATCAATTTAAAGTTTTTATTGGATAAATTCATTAAGTGTTTTATAATCCGACAAACATTCAGGAACATGCTGGAGTAATTTATTTAGAAGCTATAATTCGCTATTTACGACGTCTTTCATTCTAACACAAGTCAAGCCCTTTAACTGGCTCACTTCCGGTTATCTTTTCGACACTTCCGGGTGATGATTAAACCGTTGCATCATGATTTCTAATGACTCTAGAAAACAAACTGAAAACTGTTTTCAAAAGTTAAAGGACTGATCTTTGAAATAAACGAATAAAATTTTTTTCGATATTTTCACGAAAACCGCTGTTTGACCTTGATCGGTTGCCTTAATATTGAATGCAAAATTATATTTTACAGAAAAACATCTTTTAGGTATGTTTTATAAAAACTAACCATCTCCTAAGTCCAATAAGTATACGCAGTACATAAGTCCAATAAGTAGTGCCTACAGTGCATTCTTCTTTCTCGAGAACAAATTACTGTGCGTCTGCAAAGTAGGTAGGGTTCGTAGCCGTTTAGATTCGGCTTTAAGCTGTAGGTCCCGGTTTCATTAGCCCTCGTTTTGCAAAAAAGTAGACCATAGCACTCCAAACGAAACTTAAATTCGAGGACAGACGGACAGATAACTTAAATAGGAGATTTTCGAAATATGCTATATGAATTTTATATAGTACAACCTAAACTAATTTGAAGCATACAAGTCCTACATTTTAATAACACCCAGTAAGCGGTGGTAGGCATATTTTTATTAAGAAACTAAAATCAATTTTATGAACTAATTGAATTTTTCTCGAATCAATCGTAATTGAAAAAAATAGCATTTCAATTCCATTGCTAGAAAAAAAGCCGTATGAAAAGGGAATGGAAATTGTTAAAGTGCTTTTGAAAATTATTAACTTAGTGCTTTAAAGCTCAGCACATGTTTAACATTAATATTTAGAGTGATTATATTTAAAGCCCTACTGTCAATATGCTGTAAAAAAATTTTGGTCAGAATGGCTAAAATTTTAATTGAATATACTGGAAGAGAGGGGAAACAGTATGGCACAAGAAAAAAGTTACAAGGACAGTAATAACGAACGGGAAAAATTCTAGAACTTTATGTACCCATAAAGTCTTACCAAGAATACCATTGATCTAATAAAGCTGCAATATTTTGATTCCACATATACATAGTTATTTCTTTAAAAGTATATGGTTTCGTTTGAAGCACTACGATTTACTTTTTTGCTATACGAGTGGTAATGAGACCGGTACCTATTGCTTAGAGCTAACTCTAAATTGTTCCAAACATCCATGCCATCAGCTGGATTCGAATACATGAAATCCGCTATGAAGAGCAGCGTCCTACATATTCGACCATAGTTCTTCGTTAGACAGAAAACATAACCAGTCTGTTATGTAGTAATAGCAAGTTTAAACGGTGGTGATTAATTTAACACAATATAACTGACTTTTGGAAAAGTAGGCTTAATATGAAGACTCCCAACAGAGCGATTCGAGAGTCAGGGAAGGCTTAGAAGTCGAAATTAAATTAAAAACATTTCTAAAACTAAACATCTTTATAATAACTAAAACCATTAATAAAATATAACAATATTTAACAATGCTGTTACAATCATTTAGAAGCAATTTGCATATAGAATTGGTTTGGTTTTGGAGTGCTACGGCCCAATTTTTGCAATATGAGGGCTAATGAGATCGGGACCTACTGTTTAAAAGAGATTCCGAATGGCTACTAACATCCATGCCATAGTGGGATTCGAAACCACGAACTCCGTTCCGAAGGCCAGCAACCTAACCATCGTTCAGCTGCATATAGAATTGAATAGCCAGATAAAGTGAAAATCATCGAAACTATATGCATCAAACAGTCATAATACAAATAAGTCTTCAAAAGCCAGCAAAAAATAGTAATTTTTTTTTATCAAAAATATTTTTTCTACCCATTAGAAACATTTAACACATTGTGTGCGGGTACACTTCGCAGCTGAATTGTACCGGGAGCGGGCGTTTTGCTTGTCAATTTAGTTATTTATTCAATTAAACATTAATAGATCGAAAATTATTTCATTTTTCAACCAACTTTTCGTATTTTATATTGAAATATATAGACAAATATATAAATAGAAATATATAAATAACCATAAGATTTTTGTAAACAAAAATATATTCTTTAGTGGATAAATTTATATTAGTGTCGTAAATATGAAAAACCAAATAGAAATAGTAGTATATAGTTTTAATTTTTTTAAATTATGTTAAATATTTTCACATTATAAAAAAGAAAGACAACATTCGGCTTCGTTTTCCTTTATATACTGTTATTTTTTACCCACAAACCATATTGTTACACTAACCCGTACTAGTACGTGACCCAATCTCAAGTATCAATCGTTAGAAAACGTATTAGTAACAGTCACACATACAATGTGTTAATAAAGCTGCAATATTTCAATTATGCATAGTTATTTCTTAAAAAAGTATATGGTTTGGTTTGAAGCACTACGATTTAATTGCTATAAGAGTGTTAAGGAGCAGTAACTATTGCTTAAAACCAATTCTGAACTGCTCCGAACATCCATGGCAGCAGCTGGATTCGAACACACGAAATACTCTATAACAGCAGGGTCCTACACATTCGACCACAGTTCGTCGTTAGACAGTAAACAGAACCAGTCTATTATGTATTAATGACAAGTTTAAATAGTGATAATTAAATTAACATAACAGAACTTTGGGAAGGTAGGCCTAATACAAAAACTCGCAATAAAAATCATCCTGTTTGCTGAAAGTTAGAGAAGTCGAAATTAAACTAAAAATATTTCTAAAAATAAACATCCCTATCATAGCTAAAACTATTAATAAGATATTACAATATTTAAGAATACTGTTACAATCAAATAGAAGCAAGAAACTTGCATATAGAATTGAATAGCCAGATAAAGTGAAAATCATCCAAACTGTAAGTATCAAACAGTTAAGATTCAAACAATTCTTCAAAAGCCAGCAAGTATTAAAAAAAATAGTAATTTTTATCAATTTCTTTTACCCATTAAAACATTTAAGTTTATACGACCAATTCCCCTTTCAAATTTCACTGCATATCTCAACAGTCGCAAATTTCCATGAATAATATTTTAGAACTTGCTTTTAAGTTTAAGTTGCTTAAAATGTTTCTTTTTTTTTAATTCATTATTCTAACCTACTATTGACAACATATGGTTAAACAGAAGAAGAAATTTTCTATGATGAAGCTAACCATTTTACCTAACATTATCGCTTTAAAAATGAGTAATTTCATAAACCATATAATATGTATTGTATTATATCCCCTATATAATAGCTTAAGTTGTCTGTGCGTGTGTCAGCGAATTTATGAAGCGGTTGAACATGGAATGGATACAAGCATCCATATTGATTTTTTTTAGTTAGGGTTAGCAAAGTTCTAAGCAAGATCGAAATCCGCCCCATCCCCCTTTTCGATTGTTTAACGCTATTATTTCAAGCCTTATTCTCCCTCTTATTCTATAATAAATTCATTCTTGATAGGATGGCGAGGGCGGAAAATATTTAAATGTCCGAACTGTTTTTACTCTACCCTCATATACTCTAGTTCCTTCACCATGGGTAGGCGTGGCATGTTCGGTAAAGTGTCTGCCCATTTTCTGCCCGTCGTACTTCTCGGGTTTACTGTTCCTGGCCCCGACGCAGCCAAATTTTTATAAATGTCTATTTTAATATTTTCTACCTTTTTAAATTCTTATTCCTGAAGTAGTTTAACTTTTAAAGTTTGATTATTTTTAAAGTAAATTTTTGCTATTTTTTCAAGTTATGATTTTTATTTTATTAAATTCACGTATTGTTGTACGGATGTCCCTGGCTACGTAAACATTTCATATTTTGTATCCTTCAACTTTCTTCTCGTAATGCAATAATAGTCTAAGTTATCTGAACGTCTGTCCCCGAATGTATGAAGTGGTTGGACCTGGAATGGACAGAACATCCATATTGGATTTCCGATGAGTTCCAGTTAGAAAAAATTTAAAGCGAGTTAAGTTTTCCTAAACTATAGATCCAATACTAAAATAAATTGGTATGAGTAAGCTTCGTATCACAGCGAAAAATACTGTCATCTTTAAAACGTTCAAAATCTACTCCTTCACACTTTTCGAGCGTTTAATGAAATTATATCAAGCCCCATTTTAAGAGAAAGCTATTAAATTTATCAATTTATTACATAATAGGTAAATATAACAATTTTCCTAGTACCACGTCATTCCTTTAACCATTTCATTGAATCATTTCATTGAATCATTTCTTATTTTAAATTATTTTAATTATGCCTTATTTCCACACATTTTATCACTAAACTTTGTTATGACGTAAGTAATTTACTTTTATATTTGGCTTAAATAATAGATTAGGTACATATGTGATAATATTAATCGATTATTTTTGTTGAAAGGTAATTCTCAGCCAAAAAACAAACCCTTTTTTTACCTGCTTCATAGGGTTTTTTCCAATTCCGGAAAATTAAAAAATTTACTGATCCATCATATGACGGGCTATATGCTAGTATGTTAAATATTGTATATGCAAACCATATGAAAGATATTTAAATTAAAAAATTAAATAAAAAAGTATATATTACCGTAACTAGACTCAATTGATTGCCATTTCGTTCAGGAAAAACGAAGATTTCCAGAAGGACAAATCTAGAGAAAAGTAAAACATTATCAGATTAAAATTAAAAACCTTTTAGTGCTTTATATTTTCAAATTTGTTGGAAATAGTATAGAGCTAATCAGAAAAGTCATTAAACTACCGTGATTTTTAAAATAAGTTATCGGACAAACTAATTTTCTGTCTTTATATCGTTTCGCATAAAACAACTTGTTACTGTTACAGTAGAATCCCCTATATAATAATAGCCTAAGTTGTCTGTCCTCGAATTTATGAAGCGATTGGGCCTGGAATGGATAGAGGCATCCATATTGGATTCTTGATGAGTTAGGATTAGCAAAATTCGGAACGAGTCAAGTTTATCTTCTATCGATCTGACTCTAAAATAAATTGGTATAAATATGCTTCATATTGTAGCGAAAAATACCGTCTTTAAAACATTCCAAATCCCTCCCTTCCACACTTTTCGAGCGTTTAATGCCATTATTTAAAGCCCTATTTTCTCCGATTAAGAGGCAATTAAATTTATCAATTTATCACACAAATAGATAAAAATAACATTTTTTTCTAGCATTATGACGTCATTCCTTTAGTCGTCTCATTTAGTCATTTGTTATTTTAAATTATTTAAATATCTTCTGCATTATTTTCATACATTTTATCACTGAACTTAGATATGACGTAAATAATTTTCTTTTATATTTGGCTTAAATAATAAATTAGGTACGTACGTGATAATTTTAAATGTAATCGTCTTATTTTTTGCTGCAATGAAAATTTTATCACCGGTAAAAATAAATTCTTTTCATGAAAGTCTTGGAGTCTAATTGAGACTAACAAATATCTAGCGTTCAAGTTATATATCTTTGAAAATTAAGAAGTTTGTTCGTTTGTGTGTATCTCCACGGTTTGACTAAATGAATTGAAGGTGATTTTAAACTTCATTCACAGTATCGGGTTTTGTTTGGTTTGGAGCTCTACGGTCTACTTTTTTGCAACACGAGGGCTAATGAGACCAGGACCTACTGCTTAAAGCCGATTCCGAACGGCTACAAACATTCATGCCACAGTGGGATTCGAACCCACGAACTCCGTTACCGAAGGTCAGAGCCCTAACCATTCGGCCATCGTTCGGCTTCACAGTATCGGGAGAATTTAGAGGAGTATGAAGATAAACAAATTACTTAACGTGTACCAGATAATTCTCAGCCATAAAACAAACCATTTTCTTTACCTGCCTCAAAAGGTACTTTACAATTCCGGAAAACTAAAAATTTTACTGATATCGTTATATAACGGGCTGTATGTTAGTTAGAAACTAATTGCGATTGATCTAATAAATAACTGAGCATAATATTAGGCGATTGTAACTAAACCCAGCGCATTTAGAGCCTTAACTATAGGGAAAATAAGAAATTAGTTGAACATTTGAAGGTACACAATTCATAGACAATTTAAAGGTTGAAAAATTCGATAGAAGGCGAATTACTTCAATTATTATCAAACAAAATATAATGAAACAACGTTCGACTGCTACATATTTTAGTTACAGGAAGAATATTGTTCAATGCGATTCCCTCCATTAACACATTTTATGCGGGACACGTACTAGTACTTTTTCTGACGATTGTTACTAGAGCGCGGGGCACGTACTAGTACGTTTTCTGACGACCGATACTTGAGAGCGGGGCACGTAATAGTAAGGATTAGTGTAACATGGTTTGTGGGTACAAAAATAACGATATATATACAGGAAAACGAAGCCGAATGTCCTTGTCTACTACAGAGATTCTGGAAAAAGTTAGAGAAAAAAAAATAAAAGAAACTGGTTTTTACATTAGTCGATGCAGAACCAGAGAACGGGAAAGTTGATTAAAAAAAATTTAGACTTAAAATTCACTTTATCCTTGCGAAAATGATATATTTATATGTTATAAATATTTGTATTGATATATATTTGTTTATATACTGCAATATAAAATAAGAAAAGATGGTTAAAAAATTAAATAATTTTCGATCTATTGATATTTAACTGAATAACCAAATTTACATACAAAACGCTACAACTCCGCTGCGAAATCTACCCACACACGATGTGTTAATATACACAATGTGCAGGCGATGAATAGTCTGTTCAATTACTGAAGAAGCTGATCGTCAGTGACCTGTCGCACATGCAACTTAACGGGATTTCAAGTCACCCAAAGCTACAGCAGTCTCCCTATAAACAATCTTTAAATAATTTTATAGCAAGAAAATCGCAAAGAGAGATATGTAGAGTAATTCTACCAAAAAAGATAGTTTGGTATGGAATGTTTTGCTACACAAGCTTCAAATGCTACACTGTGTGCCTAGAAATTTCTTTTCAAGCAATTTGACTAACGTTCCTCTAGCAATAGCATTTTACAGTTTTTTTTTGGGGGGGATCTTTCACATCTTTTTTTTGTCACATTCGTCTATATAAATTTATGAATTTTCTGCACAATCTGCATTTTAGTTAAAGTAGAGTGTTCGGAATATGTTAAGTTTAATTACGATCATTTTGTTAATATATGTTAGCTAAATTGGATTAAATTTCTAAAGTAAAAATATTTTATAAACCATTGACTATTGTTTTAAACGTAGATTTGTAATACAATGCAAGATAATTTCTACTTAAATGGCTATTTTGTTTATACGACATCTCATGGAACCTAAATTAAGGCTAATGTGACCGGGACCTACTGGAACTACCACAAACAGACATGCCATGATAGGGATTCGAACCCATGAACTCCGGTACCGAACGTTACTGTTTTCCTCATTTAGCCATCGTTGTGAGTAATATGTTCATATATCCATAAGCTTAATTTTTCTAATTTTTAAAATTATAAAGTTTACATGTATATCAATTACGTGTTAAACACATAAATTCATATAACACTTACATTTTATTTAGAGGGGTTGGTAATCATAAATCATAATCACTTTCATAAATCACTGGTCAATTAGGTATAATATTACCAAAAGTATTGCAAAGTTCAGCTTTAAATTTTCGTTTAGTTTAAAAACAAGGGTTTTACATTTTATGGACAATAAAAGTATTTACTGAAACACTTAAAATAGTAGAAAGTACTTAAATACATTTGCGTTTATTCTGTGAAATTAAACTTACCTCAAACATTTTAAGCAGCTTGTATCAAACTAGCTAGTTATAGAAGCAGGAAAAATAACTTTCCAGGTTTAATATTTTTTAAAAAGTGTACCGAAATATCTAAATGTATTAGAGGAAAACTGAAAATGTTTTACAAGTATATTAAACTAAACTCCTACGCGCAAAAAAACCGTAGAGGGCTAACCCAGTTAGCACGGAAACGTTGGATTTTCGTTGGCTATAAGTTGGCTGTTGGTCTTCGGTTGGGTAAACGTTGAAAAGGGGAAATGAAGTGATGGTAATTGGTTGGCAAAATGTTTGGTTGGCCATCGGTAATTCTGAAATGTTGGCCAACCGTTGGGCCAACGTAAGATATTTTCTGTTTACGCCTCTTGCACAGATATCGGCATACCATTGGCTAAGAAATATAAAAGTAACCGCCTATATCTACGAGCATGTGCAGAAGCTCCGCCAAAAGAGAAAGTTGTGTATCAACCGCCATCTTTAGGGTTAACGCGCCATCGCTGCAGGATTTCAAATTTGCAAGGTAAGTTCTCTTGATATTTTTGTGTTCTATCATATATGATATACCCTCATTATTATTGATTTATTCCTGAAGAAAACGATGTTTGGCTATCTGAACTGTAGTTTCTCTTTTGTGTTTTTAATAGTAACATACCATTTACAAAAGTATATACACGGTGTTTTGGTACACTTTAGTCTTTAATACCTTTTAATACACTTCTTTAGTACAGATTTAAGAAAATAACAAATTTTAAGTCAATTTAAGATAGGTGACATAATTTTTTTTAAAGCATGCTGATTTAAATTATCGTTAGGTTACTTTGTGTTTTTTCTTAATAATAATAATAAAGTTGTATAATGATATGTAAATATTATGGATTTCCCTTTATCATAGTTATGAAACTTGTTTACTTTATAACTTAATTTTATTTATTAGATGTAATTATGTTTGCCTTTACTTTTTTACATATTCAAATCATCTTTGAATCATTTTAAAAAAGTAAAAGGATAAAAGGAAATGTTTGTGGTAACATTAAAACATTTTATAATATATACTTTTTGATTTACTTATTTGTGTTTCAGATGCCATGAAATTGTGAATCCAGAGAAAATGTAGAAAACTTTGATAGATGGATATGGTGGCCGAATTTAAATTTAAAAAAATTGTAAATAAAAGAAAAATAACTAAAATATGTATATTTTTTTTTGTTTAACCTCTGTTGTGTTGTGCTTTTCAATTATCTATTTTTAGCTCTCAGAAGGGGAAATTTTCGTTTTTCTTATTTACGAAACAGTTTGTATCATTAAAAAAATTAATACAGATTTCAAAGGAATAAATGGATTGCCGCAGAGTAAGTATTATATGAAATGTGTGGTGTGGACTAAAATAAACTATGTCATTCTTTTTATATCTATTTTCTATTTTTCAACTATTGCAAAATTTAAAAATGACTTATGTTATAAAAACATCAGCTTATTTCAAAGTAATAGCACATGCCCATTCTATATTATACACTGTAGCAAAATAATAAACAAATATAAACGTTGGTATTCCGTTGGCCCACCGTAGTATTGCTTTGGCAATATGTAAACAAACCACAATTAGCCAACCATTAACCAACCGTTGGCCAACGTGTCATATCAACGTTGGCCCAACGTAACGTTGCTAGCTGGGAAGGTCTATGCAGCCATTCTTTGTTTTAGAGACCAAGGAGCCCAGGGTGCGTAGTATACTCGGTTAGATTGTCAACCTTACGTAACCCCCCACACGTTTAATTTCCAAGCCTGCTTGGTTTTCAGTTTGTCTACCCACTGAAGGAACGAAAGGCTGAGTAAACCTCCTGTAGCCGGCGGATCGAACATCGGACCTATGTCTTGGGACTCCAACGCCACTGGTGTTCTTTTACAAGTATATTAACAGATTGTGTGCGAGACACGTACTAGTACATTTTCTGAGGTTGGTTGGTTGTTTGAAATTTAGTGGCGCTAATTCCTCTTGGGACAAACTGCGCCAAACATGACGAAAAACAGAATACAACAACACAATTTTAGAAACAATTTTGATGAAACGTAAAAAAGAAAGATGCCTGAATCTAATAGAAAACACATATAAAACCAAATAAATAAGTAGAAAATTTAGAAAGACACAGATTTAACACGAAAATCAGTAAAGTTTGATTAAAAATTAAAGATTAAAATGTAAAAGAGAAACAAAAAATTGAAAAACGTACAGCACAAAGATGAAAATTAACAATTTAAAGTTTCAAATTCAAATTTATTAAAATATTAGAATTTAAAATCAAGAATTAAAAGATTAAGAATTATTAAAAAATTGAACAAGAAAAGTTAAAAAATAAATACAAATCCGATTTCAAAGTACAAGACAGTACAGTGAAGAAAAGGGAATAAGCCTGGATGCGGCATTTTTTAAAAGGTTGAATTAAGATTAGGTGACGAATTTCCAAAGAATTTGATGTACAGAGATTTAAAATATGTACAAGAAGTTAAGATATGTGCGACTGTATAAGTAGTCTTACAATACGCACACTGCGGAGGTGCCTCACCAAGCAAGAGATGTTCATGGGTGAGTCTGCAGTGACCCACACGAAGACGAGTGATAATCACGTCTTGTCTTCTAGAAGGTAGTTGAGGCCACTTGGAAATGTTTTCTTTTATATCTCGCAATTTATTTGATACTGTATCAACCCAAGAATTTTGCCATTTAGAGTGAGCTAAATCTTCGATATAAATTTTTAGGTCAGGATAAGAAAGGCCAGTGTTAAGATAGTTTTCGGCAGACTTGGCAGCTAAATCCACAAGTTAATTTCCTTTGATGCCGACATGAGAGGAACCCAAATAAAAATTACCGAGATTCCCATGGTTTTAAGATTGGTTGGCACATTTTTATGAGAATTGATACTTGAGCGCGGGTCACGTACTAATACGGATTAGTGAAACACGGATTTGAAGGTACAAAAGTAACGGTATATACAGGAAAACGAAGCCGAATATTTATCTACTACATAGATTCTGGAAAAATTTAGACAAAACTAGATTTTACATTATTAGTTTTATGATTGCTCCTTTCATAATCATTTTTACAATGTAAAAATGTTTATATATAACATAGTTAGAAAAAAAAATCAATACTACGCTACTATTTCTATTTGATTTTTGATATTTACGACAGTAATATAAATTTATCCACTAAATTGGTGAAAAATATGCTTTTTTAATAACGCAGGGAAATTTACCTGTTAAGAATTCGTCCATATAATGGCAGGGATTTTGTTGACTATTTTTTATAGGAGCACCAGGTAATACTCAAGAATAGGGTACCCCTTAGCAAATTTGGCGAAATTACTGGCGATGTTTACTAAAACAAAATGGTATTCCATCAATTGTACCCTTGCTTTTCTTGTCGACTTTAATAGACGCAAAATGCCCCATAGAACTAGAATTATATACTTTTACTTATTTAACTAAAACTACTTAGAAATCAAACATTTATATTTATGGGTAATTAATCCCTCAACGGTTTACGAAGCCAACAGCTCCAAATTATTAAAAACGAGCCAATGGTTCATTATATGCAATTCTTTTAAGCATTACGCACATTTAATGTATAAGAAAAGGGTTGCACAGGGAGAGCAGCATACAAATCCCCTATATAATAATAGCCTAAGTTATCTGTCCGTCTGTCCTCACATATTTGAAGCGGTTGTATCTGGAATGGATAGGGCATCCAAATTGGATTCTTGATGGGTTAGGGTTATCAAAATTCAAAGCAAGTCTTTAAAACTTTCGAAATTAACCCCCTTCTTAACTTTTCGAGCTTTTAATGTCATTATTTCAAGCCTTATTTTCCCTGGTTAAGAGCAGGCTATTAAATTTATCAATTTATCCCATAATAGAATGGTAAAAAATAACAATTTTCTAGCATTATGATGTCATTCTTTTTACCATCTCATTTAATCATTTCTTATTTTATATTTAAATGTCGACCGCATTATTTTCATAAGTTTTATCACTGAACTTAGATATTACTTAAATAACTTTTATATTGGGCTTAAATAATGTACATATGTGATAATTTTAAAATGAATCATCGATTATTTTTGTTGCAATGAAAATTTTATCACCGGTATTACAACAAATTCTTTTCATAAAAGTCTAGGAGTATTTCACGGACTAATTAATATCTAGCGTTTAAGTTATATATCTTTGAAAATTAAGACGTTTGTTCGTTTGAGTGTTTGGTTTTAATACATAACCACACGGTTTGCCTAAATGAATGCAACGTGATTCTAAACTGCATTCAAAGTATCGGGATACGTTAGAGGAGTATAAAGTCAAACAAAATATTGAGCGTGCACCAGATAATTCTAAGTCAAAAAAACAAACCATTTTATATATATGCCTCATAGAGTACTTTACAATTCTGGAAAATTAAAAATTTTACTGATCCCGTCATATGACGGGCTATATGCTAGTATAATATAAATTAAAATATAGATAATTTATACAGGCAAGATCAGGATAAAATGTTAAGCTATTATGTTCAGAGCTTTATCGCCAAGTTGGCACGGGTACCCTAGTTCTGGTGTCAAACCGGAGCACCATATAAACGACCAACGTTACTACAAGGACAATACAAAGAAAGTGGGTTCTCATAATTTAGAAGCAGGACAAAGACCTAGACCCCATGCTTCACCTCCACCCCCCAAATATCGTTTGGGAACTTAACCCTTTAAAGAATAGTGGTTTCATAAATATTTTTTTCTTCTTTTTTAAGGTATATTAACGATTTTTTCGCATGTTTTTGACACTTCAAACTATTGATAAATGGTAGCACAACACTCAGTTTATTTTTCTTTTGCAAATATAAACATTTAAACTTGGTTTTCCTGGAAAAAAATGGATTTTACTTTGTCATGACCACAAATAAATATATCTGCCCAAAACCTCACTTATAAATTGTTTAGTTAGCTATTTATTACATGCAATTACACAACATTCTTTCAATATTACTTAAAATTTATGAATGTATTATTTTCGAACTGTACAAGGGGGTTGATAGCTTCTCAGATAAATCCTCTTACCCCCTCCCAAACAATGAAAAACCCTTTAAATATTTTTCACGTGTTTCATATTTATAAGTTTCATAGATAACATTTGCAACCGATTTCCATAAAGTTACAAAGAATTTTTAATGGTGAACTTTAAAGGGTCAAAGGACATTGCGACCAAACAAATTTAACGGTCCCGGCCACCATTAATGAACATGGTGGATCCTTGGTCGGCTACATCCTCGTTCTTTGGTTATGAGGACGACACCTTTGACAAGTGAGCTACCACGCCTCGTAAAGGTGTTTGTTAGACTCCATGGTTAAATCTTTTCTTGGATTATTAGTTTCTAAGCTTCATTCCGGAACATTCATAGTTTAGTTTAAATACAGTGTTTAGCTTAGCCGAGTGATTGGCTTGCTCGCTTTCATATCTTGAAGATTTTTACTTTTATGTATCACCATGCCGATACTTTTGTGTCTTACGGCTAGTTCGTTATTTTAAGTTGGTTTAAGTTTCGTAAACCGTTAACGCGCTAATAGTTTCATTTTCTTATATTTATATTAGATAGGTTTAATATTTTAGTTTATGCATTGTATGTTCGTACGAAATAAATTGTTATATACTTTTAAACCTTAGTTATTTTTTGGCCCTATCCCAGTTCGGGGGGCAAGTGGAACCCAATTCATTGGGCCCGCCAAGCGTGGGCGATATTTCGAAATTCTAGTTCTAACGTTTTAGAGACAGCATTTTTCACTGTGATATGGATATTTATACCAGTTTATTTTAGAATCGGATGGATAGGAGAAGATTAGCTTTACTCGCTTTCAATTTTCCTAACCCTAACTCATCAAGAATCTAATATGGATGCCTCTATCCATTCTAGGTCCAACCGCTTCATGAATTCGAGGACAGACGGACATATAACTTAGGTTTTTTATTATACAGGAGATAATGCAAAATATTAAAATGTATGAGTGGTAATTTAAATCGACTTAATTAAAATTTTATTTTAAAACAAATTTCTGTTAATTCTATCCCAAAATTACAACCTTATCTTTGTTTTTCCCCTAACTGTGGCAACTTTTGGTAACTTCGAGAACACCAAAGTTTATGCTTAGCTCAAATATCCTTATATAACTTTACGCAACTTAATTTCACTTCTATCCTCTCCCCAAGTCACAAACCACATACGGACGCCTCTAAGCATTCCTCTATGTATTCAACCGCTTCATAAATTCGAGGACAGATAACTCAGGCCATTACATAGGAGATTGTATTATATATATTATATATATATTACATATGTTATATGTTGTATATGCAAAGAATATTTATGAAAAATATTTAAATAAAGTAAAAATTAAATTAGTGCTAGAAAAAAAGATATATTACCTCAACGAGACTCCATTGATTGCTATTTCGTCCAGAGGATAGTCAGGTTTCCATAAGGACAATACTGTAGAAGAGTAAAAAATATTATAGGATTAAAAATTAAAACATTTTAATGCTTTACATTTTTAACTTTGTTGAAATTATTATAGATAATCAAAAGAGAGGCATTAAATGTCTTTATTTTTTAAATAAAGTCGGATAAACCCGTTTTCTGTCTTATATTGTTTGGAAAAAAAAACAACTCGTTACAGTAGAATCCCCTATATAATAACCTAAGTTATCTGTCCCGGAATTTATGAAAAATTTGCACCTGGAATGGATAGCGCATCCATATCGGATTCTCGATGAGTTAGGGTTAAGAAAATTCAAAGCGAGTAAAAGTTTCTTCTAATAAACTATCGATCCCATTCTAAAATAAACTGATATAAATATGCTTCATATTGCAGCGTAAAATACTGTCTTTAAAACGTTCGAAATCCTCCCCTTTCACCCTTTTCGAGTGTTTAATGCCATTATTTCAAGCCTTATTTTCCCCGGTTAAGAGGCGAAGATTAAATTTATCAATTTATCACAATACATGGTTCGTACACTTTTTTAATGGAAAAAATTAAGCACCATTCAAACTTTTTAAGCACCTCTTATCAGAAACATATCAGATAAAATAATGGTTATTACATTAGGTTCAACAAAAACATGAACAAAAGAGAGTGTGTATAAGTGAGAAATCACAGACACAGAAGTCAAAATTTTGAGGAAAAATAGGGAAAAAAGGAGAAAAATGCAAAAAAGAGGTAGTTGAATAACTATTAAAAATTAATGTTCTGATTTACTTAATACAAAATCAAGTGCCTAAATATGAAATATGAAAGTATCTAAATAACTTTTTATCAATAGAAACAAGTACTTAAGTTTCCTAGTAAAAAAAATATTCTTCAATTTGCCTAATTAAAAAAATAAATAAATTCACCTATACAGTTAAACTTTATTATATTAAACTTTGAGGAACCATATTGTTTGTTGGACTTAACTTTTGAAGAAATCTTAGAAGAAAAGTTCTTAAAGAACCTTTAAAAACCTTTTCTACTCTTTAATGTTAGATCTCAGAAAATTATAACTTGTATAAGATTTACATAAGATTACATATTATATAAGATTTATAAAAATATTATCTTTAATGATCTTAATTGACTAAAACCAAACACCTGATGGATCGCCTATTCGAATGACCAAAAATATAGACAAATGCAAAACTAGTTATTGCTTACTATTTTAATACTGAATTAACTTACAATCTTCTGTACACGTGATGCCAGTATCAAAATAGTGTAAGGAATTTCTTTGTCTTATACAACGAAAAACATTTTCTTTCCTTGAGTAGGTGAACAAGATGCTATTAATTTCATGCACTTTGTTTTTAAATCTAGACACATATATTTAAATCTTTTCATAACTGCAAAAAAGTTTCATAAAAAATGAAGAAAAAAAACTTAGTAAATGACTGAAGAAAAATTATCCTACCTCATTCCTAAGATTCACTATAAATGTATAAAATGGACATTCACCATTTATGGATAAATTAGCATGCAAACAAAAGGAAAAACATAAGATCAAAATTTTCATTTGTTATAAGCTGGTTTGTTAAAATAGGGATTTCAACAGTACACCAATAATTTAAAAGTCATTTCAAATAGCAAAGCTTTAAAATACACTTCTAAACAAAACTTAAAAATTTTGTAACATTAACATTTGTTTTTAACTAGTTTGTAAAATTCTATTAATTTTTCTTAGATTGATTTACAATTAATACTTAAAAAATACAGTATAAGTCTCATTTTTTTAAATGGACAATTTCAAAAAATTTTTAATAAAAGTAGCAGACCCAGATGTTACATATTAGACGGGAAAAAAAGAGGAACATGAAGGAAAAACGGAAATTAAAAACAATTTAAAAAATATTTATTTGATTTACATAATGCAAAAACAAGTACCTAAGTATGAAATATACCAGAAGCTAAATAATTTTTACTAATATAAACAATCACTCGAGTCTCCTAATCAAAAAATGTTAACAGATTCAAATCAGAAGTTTCTCAAATATCCTAATTTAAAAAAAAATTATATAAATGCGCATTTTAGATATCAAATTTTTAGAAGACATTTCTATAAACAAATTTTTAATTTTGTGACTGCAGAATTTCTTAAATAGCAATAAAATCTATACCTTAATAGTTTGGAAAGATACAATAATTATCATTAAATTTAATTTTAATCAATGTCTAAAAACTCATGATTTAAATAATATATGCACTGTATAAGGCTATTTTTTTAATTGGACAATTAAAAAAATTTTTTATATAGTAATATTTCGGGACGATGATCGAATAGGACGGGATTTTTTTCGGTATCTGAGCCAGGGGGTTCGAATTGTACTTGAGACTAACAGATTTGTAACCATTTAGTTTGGTCTGAAAGCGCTAGAGTTTTCTTTTATGTTACCCGACGGCTAAAGACATTGGAATATACTACTTAATTACTACGATTCTGAACGGCTATGAACAAAGAGCGGGATTCGAACCCGTGGCCGCGTAATACCGATTCAGCTATAGGGTTGATTTTTATCTTGATTGCCGTTAAAAGTTATGATTTTTCATCAAGTTCAATGCGCACACAAAAATAAAAAAAAAAGTAAAAAAAAAAAAATAAAAAGGTGCGGATTTTTCAACAATAAACTTCCGTGCATATCCAAAATTTCGTAAGTTATTTGCAACAGTGTCATTTTCTCACAGACACTGCCCATAGCAGAAAATTCAGTCAATAAGATAAAGTACCGTTTGAAATAACTATAGGAGGGATTGGAATCTCAATACTGTTACCGCGATATTAACTGAATACCGATATATAAAACAGTATTACGATCGGTCTACATGCACGTGAGTTCGGGAAATATCTATAAAGAAAGTATGGAGGTTGTTAAAACATAATTCTACCGTATGAGAGCCCCATATTATGATCGCACTATTAACTATAATGGTCCATTAAAAAATGCGCATTTTCTGGAATCGAAAACGGTTGTTTTTTACCATAAACATAGAGTTACGGCTTAGTTGTACTTTAATACCTAGAACCACACAAGTTCTATATGTTTCATTTATACCGCGTCACACGGCTTTTTGACCTTGAAGCACGTGTTGCGAGCATCGACTGATAACATTTTCCTACTCTTTGTCAGAAAAAAATTGTGGACGCGGCAAAGAGAAAAAGGATATTAATAAAATTTATACATATGTGAGATAAAAAAAAATGGCTTCTTCCTTTCTTTTTTTTTTAAATTTCCGAAATCTATTTTTTTTAGAATAAACCCACAAAAAACATTCGGATCAGAATCATCCCTGAATTCAATATTCGATATGTAAGTCCATTTTTAAGCGCACAGGCTCGGAGTAACGGTATTTTTCCCCTCTTGGGTTCAAAAACGGGTTAAACAGATTTCTCGACACTACAATCGAAAAATTCGGGTCCCCCCTTTGGTTTTGACACTTTGATCGTTATTTGCTAACTTTCAAACTCATTTACCGCCAATAAATAGCCTAGGACTTTTTTTTCGAGGGGGGGGGTGAATATCCCGCAGAAACAAAATGTTAGAAAAACAAAGATGTTATCAAAACATGGGAAAGAAGATATGTATAATCCGTTCCACCATTACATAACTCCGTAAATGTTGAGAAGGAAAAAACGAATAAAAGGAGTGAATGGCCCAAAGAAAAAAGGAATAAAAGGCGGGAATAGCCGAAAAAAAGGAGGAATGTCGTAAAATAAGGAATAAAGGACAAATTTCTAGAAAAAAGGAAAATGAGGAAAAAAAATAGAGCTGCAGTGTCTGATTTCATTCACACTGTAATGAACTATCGATCTCATCCTAAAATAAATTGGTATAAATATGCTTCATATTGCAGCGAAAAATACTGTCGTTAAAACGTCCCAAATCCACCCCTTTCACCCTTTTCGAGTGTTTAATGCCATTATTTCAAGCTCTATTTTCCCCAGATAAGAGACTACGATTAAATTTATCAATTTATCACAATAGGTAAAATAACATTTTTTTAGCGTTAGTACGCCATTGCTTTAACCATCTCATTCAATCGTTTCTTATTTTGAATTATTTAAATATCGTCTGCATTATTTTCATACCTTTTATCCTTGAACTTAGATATTACGCAAATGATTTTTTTTATTTGGCTTAAATAAAAGATTAGGTACATATATGATAATTTTAAATTAAATCATCGATAATTTGTTGCAATGAAAATTTTATCACCGGCATTAACCACGAATTATTTTCCTAAAAGTCTAGGAGTCTATTTCATAGACTAACAAATATCTAGCGTTTAAGTTACATACTTTGAAAAATTAAGAAGTTTGTTCCTTTGTGTTTTTTATTCATATCCCCATGGTTTGACTAAATGAATTCCAGGCGATTTTATCCTTTATTCACAGTATCGGGAGAATTTAGAGGAGTATGAACATAAATTATTGAGAGTACCAGATACTTTTCAGCCAAAAAAACAAACCATTTTTTTTTTTACCTGCCTCATAGGGTACTTTACAATTCCAGAAAATTAAAAATTTTACGTCATATCACGGGTTAAATGCTAGTTCGAAAATGATTGCTTTTGATCTACTTGATAACTGAGCATAATATCAGGCGATTGTAACTAAACCCAGCATATTTAGAGCCTCAACTATAGGGAAAATAAGAAAAGAGTCGAAAATTTGGAGGTAAATAGACAATTTAAAGGTTGAAAAATTCGATAGGTGATTTCAATTTTAATCAAACAAAATATAATGAAACAACGTTCGATTGCTACAGAATTTAGTTACAGGAAGAATATTGTTCAATGCAATTCCCTTCATTAACACATTGTATGCGGGGCACGGACTAGTACGTTTTCTGACGACCGATACTTAAGCGCGGGACACTTACTAGTAAGGGTTAGTGCGGTACCTTCGAGAGACTGTACTGGTCCAATGCCGGATGCCAGAGGAGTGTGGTCTGCAGACCCAACACCCCATAAAAGATGTTGGCAGACCACTCCCGTGCTGTCAGTTCTCCCCCACCATGTTAGGGGTTTTTTCAAGAAAGAGTAGTTGGTTGTTGGGAGCTGCAGGGAAGAAAATGAAGTTTTATCTCTCCCAGTACTCCTTATCTGTACCTTGCATATATGTATGTAAGGAAAAGTAAACTAGATCGAGGAACTAACATAGGCATGTTGTATAAAGCCCCAAAGAATGTCCTAGAACAGGCATGCCCAACCCGCGGACCATTTAAAAACTTTTTGCGGCCCAATTGAAGTTTTCAACTGTCTATATAGTTTTAGTCATTTTGACTATATACATTTGAAACATAGAATTTTAGTTGTTAATGTTTGCAATAATAAATATCACATTTACGTTAACCCCTTCCTTGTTTTGCCCGTACGCCGCACGGCCACAGCTTTCGGGCCTCTACTGATTTGCCCGTACGGCTAATCTTTCTATTTCGCCTGCACTGTTTCAGCCGTATTTTTTCTACGTTTAGTAACAAATTATTCTTATAGATATCCAGTAAATGATAGTTTGCAGTTTATTGTATTTTCTACTCTGATTAGTTCAAAAGCGCGGGTTTTTTCGCATGTTTTGCCTCAGAAGACGAATTGTTATCTTTCAGTGTATAGCTTTCTGGTTATACTTTACTAACCGCCTGATAATTTTATTGATGTAAAAGTTGAATAATATATTTTTACTTTTAATGGATATTTCAGAGCGTGTGGAGCTAATTTCTTGTAATTTTAACTGTGACTAGGAATCAAACTGAATTATCTGTAAATGATAGTAGCGAAAGTTGTCTAGATGACCTGGATAGTAGTGACTGATAGTAGTACAGATGAAATCATTCAAGCAAAACAATTTTTTTGAAATTGTGATAATCCTTCGGATCTGCCTCCTAGATTTGCTTTCACTGGAATTCCAAAAATAACCTTTAGCCTCATCGATATCAAAATTAAACTTCAGTTCTATCATACTTTCGTAGAAAAAAAGTTGTAATAAATGCTTAAAAATATTAGAAATGGTAATTTTAATAACATATTTACTTAAAAATGTAAAATAAACAAAAAAAAGCAATAAAAATGTGACATTTTTTGACCGAATTCTGGAAAAAAATGAAATTGTCAAAGGGTTAAGACTTAACAGTAATCAACGTAAACCTGGTCTTCGAGTAGGGTTGGACAGGTTACGTTGAAATTTGAGTGTTCTAGAATATTCTGTGAATCGGCCATTACTTATACAACCAGCTGACTCGTGTTACGTGCACGCGCTCTGTCCGACCACTTAATGGAAGTTGTATGGAAAGAGTTATAAATTACATTTATGGTTATTGTGAAGTTATCATTAATTGTAAAGGAATAACTAAGGTATTGTTCATTTAGAAAACGCAAGCTAACGATGCGTTTGAAATTCTAACATCTTTTTCCTCAAATTAAACCTGGTAAAAACAAAGTGTCGCAGCAGGTCGCTTGATAAAAACATGAACAATCAGCTACGACGCGCGTTGACTACATTATCCTTTGATATTAAAATCTCTAGTAAAATACAAAAACAAATCTCGCATTAACTTTAAAATAATACATATGGTAGTTTGTGAATAAACTACAATATATATTTTTAGTATAAATATAATATTTTAACCCTCGTGATTAGAGACGAAGGTAAGGTGTTGGGGCGATTATAAATACAGAATAGTTAATGCTTATTGTTATAATTATGATATATGTATAACAACTTTTATGTACAGTCGAGGCTGGCACTGTAAAAATGCATATTTTGAATATTGCACGATAAAATATTTGAATAATTTGTTTTATTTTTATGTGTGCGGCCCACCTAAGTTCAGTATATTGTTTTATGACCCGATCAACCGATTTGGGTTGAGCACCACTGCCTAAGAAAATTCACAAGGGTTTTCATATCGTAAGTCAAGGGCAAAATTCCCGCGTATTTTTGCTTTCCCCTTTTTAACCCCTAACCAAAATTCACCATTGGGGCTACAGTTTACCCCCTCAAAGAAGGGGGTCTAATTCTACATTGCCCTAGCTGACAATTTAGGAAAATTTCAAACTAAAAGGGGATGCACGCTATCGAAGACAGATTTTCCTAGAGATATTCCCATAGGTTTTGACTGAGATATTGACCCAGGTGTTAAAGGCCTTTTACTTGTAACGCTATGCTAGCTGACCCTACAGTTTCTGTCCCTATAATGAAGTGGGAACCCGTCCTCGAACGTTCTGTTACTAAACCTCTTTAAACGGCGTCATTTTTATGGGTCATGACTGCAACCACTCATCGTGAAGTCCGTATTATTACATGTATATAATTGATATAATACAATCTAGGACTTCAGAGCTATCTTCTTTACTAAGCCCCCACAAACAGAGGTGTAAGTACTTTGAGTACTAACAAATGAATAGGTGATTATAATTTTACTAGCAAATATCACATGATGGGAACAGAAAAATTCTTGATATACCTAAATAAGTAATTAGATACATGCTTATTTGTCCGTGACTTTATCTTCCTCGAATTTATCTTAAAAGTTTAGAATTATCTCGAAAAATTTTAGACATGGTAAAATATAAAATTAACACAAAAAAAATTTAAAGACCGTATGTTAATTGCCAACTTTAATTTATCTTGTAATATTACGTGATATGGACAGAAGGGGTTTTAATATTGAGAGTGATTTTTTTTTTTGGCGGCATATATGAAATATGTCCAAAATTTAAGGAATTGATTGCAAACAGCGTTTTTATAGATATAAAACAAACACACAAATGAACAAACTTCTTAAATTTCAAAAGATATAACTTAAACGCTAGATATTTATTAGTCCGGGAAATTAATGAAAAGAATTTTTTAGTACCGGCGATAATTTTTTTAGTGCAACAAAAAAATAATCGATGATACAATTTAAAATTATAACATATGTATCTAATTTATTATTTAAGCCAAATATAAAATAAGATGATTTACGTAATATCTAAGTTCAGCGATAAAACGTATGAAAATAATGCAGAAGATATTTAAATAATTTAAAATGAATTAATGAGATGGTTAAAGGAATGGCGTCATAATGCTAGGAAAAAAGTTATTTTTACCTATTTATTATGTGACAAATTGATAAATTTATCGTCTGCTCTTAACCGGGGAAAATATTGATTGAAATAAGGGCATTAAACGCTCAAAAGGGGGGTAAGGAGTGGATTTCGAACGATTCAAAGATGAGTGTTTTTCTGCGATATGAAGCATATTTATACCAACTTATTTTAAAATCGGATCGATAGTTTAGGAGATGATAAACTTTTCTCGCTTTGAATTTTGCTAACCCTAACTCATCAAGAATCCAATCTGGATTCCTCTATTCATTCCAGGTCCAACCGCTTCAAACATCCGAGGACAAACAGACAGATAACTTAGGCTATTAGTATACAGGGGATGATAAAGTGGTTTACATTAATATAGACCACTACAAAGCCTCAGATTTTATTAAATACCGGCGGCCAACATTACTTCCTATTTTGAGTGTCCCTTCCGCTATTAATGAACACAGCGTATCTTTGCCCGTCTCGAGCCTTCAACTATCCAGTTATGAGATGCCTTTTGTGACTGACCTACCCGGGGTTATACATCGAAATATACATCACTTTTAAAAATGAATTTTTGGCAGTAAATATTCATTTTTTAAAAAATTCTGAAATTTTTTAGGATTTATTAACGCTTATGTTCAAAACAGAATAAACTCTAGGCAAACGATCCTGTTTCAAGTTTCAAAAACGAGATTTGAATTGGAGACTGACAGTTGTTATTGCCCCGTTTCTTTAGTTTTGTTTATTGAGATGCCATGTTCCATCTGAATGTTATTTGTTTTATTGCATCTTTAATATATATTTTGTCAGCAAGCCGATATACCCCTTTTAGACTTTGAAATTGATGATTTAATTGCAGTTGAAAGATATCTATATCAGTTTTCCCTGGTGTGAAGAGAGGAAGAAATATTTTGAAAGTTAATCATTTGAATATCCCTTTAATATCCGCGATATTTTTGACGCTTTCATATCTATGTATATATCTCTTTGGAGTCCGATCTATTTTTAGTCAAACCATTTTAAGGCCGTGAGATGATTAATTTTCACCTACATGATCTTACAAAATATACCTACGGGAAGCGCAAAACCCATTACATACTAGCAAATAGCTCGCATATGACGGGATCAGTAAATTTTGTTTAGTTACCAGAATCGTAAAGTACCCTATAAGGCATAGCAAAAAAATGGTTTGTTTTTTGGCTGAGAATTACCTGGTACACTCAATAATTTATTTATCTTCATACTCCTCCAAGATCTCTGGATATTGTGAATGCAGTTTAGAATCACGAAACGTTCGTTGATTGAGTTCGTTTAGAAAGATAATTCTTACAAGTTTTCTTCGCTACGTCTAATGTTCTTCCCAATTTTTTTGTTACAGTAATTAATGGAAGTAAAGGAAGGAAACTTTCATTTCCACTACACCCCGGAAGTAGATAGAATTTGTTGTTAATACCGGTGATAAAACTTTCATTGAAACAAAAAGTAATCAATGTTTAAATTTAAAACTATCACGTATGTATTTAATCTATTGAAGCCAAATATAAAAAATTTATTTACGTAATACCGAAGTTCCGAGATGAAATGTATGAGAATAATGCAGACAATATTTAAAATAGTTTAAATTTAAAATGAGAATGGATTAAATGAGATGTTTAAAGGGATGACGTACAAATGCTAGAAAAATATTTTTATCTATTATGTGATAAATTGATAAATTTAATCGTCCGCAACTAACCGGGGAAAATAGGAGTTGAAATAAGGGCATTAAACTCTTGAGAAGGGTGGAAGGGGTGGATTTGGAACGTTTTAAAGAAGACTATTTTTCTGATATGAAGCCTATTCATACAAATTTATTCTAGAATTGGATAGATAGTTTAGGAGAAGATAAACTTTTCTTGCTTTGAATTTTGAAATAACCCTAACTCATGAGTAATCCAATATTGACGCCTTTATCCATTCCAAGTCCAACCACTTTATAAAATCGAGGACAGTCGGACAGATATCTTAGGCTATTATTATATAGGGGATTTGCCTTGCTTCTATAATGGGTTTGGTTTGGAGTGGAGTGCTACGGTCTACTTTTTGCAACACTAGGGCTAAAGAGACCCGGACCTACAGCTTACGCCGATTTCGAATGCCTACGAATATCCATGCCCCTGTGGGATTCGAATCCACTAACTCTGGTAACGAAGGCCAGCATCCTAACTATCATTCGGCACTATAATAAAGGGAAGACTGATTCCCGCTTCAGTTTTGCGCTGTCATATATTGTTTGACCAACTCAATATAATTAATACTTCTGTTTTGAAGGATTGACAACGTTGCGAGAGAAATAAATGGCCCCCAAAAGGGTTAAGTTTCGTTATATTTGAGGTCAGATTTTATGGAAATCTGGATACTATTATCAAGAAATGATAACTTTATGAATGTAATGTAAGCCCTTTTTATGCTTATGGCCTAGGCATATATTACTCATTAGACATTTTAGGTGGGACACAAAGCCCTATAATCTTGAGAGCAGTTATATGGGTGGGACACTTATGTCCCGATAGACTCCAAAAGGTTAAATTTATTTAATACCCGAAGTAAAATGAATATGGAATTTAAACTCTGAATACTACAGTACATTACATTACGTTAGATATCACCTACCATTTGAAACGTATGCCATTAATGAAAACTTTATCAAGAGATTTATTTCGTATTACATGAAAAACAAGTACTGTAAAAAGTTATAATAAAGCGATGTGTTAGAATTTCTGTCTATGTACCTGACATAACACTTTCGAAGTTTAATTGTATTTTCTAATTGTACAAATTATTTTCTGACAAAAAATATTTTTAATATGTACAGTTTTTTCTGTACTAGAGTTATTTTACATCTTAAATACATTCTTAAATCTTCTGATGTATATAATAATTCTTGAATCCCATTCCAATGTCATACCATTCTTTATATAATTGTTTATTATAATACTGCATTTCAAAATAAGAAAGAATTTCTTTAGTTACACTGACCCTGTTAAAGTAAAAAAAGTAAAATTTTGATTTAAAAAAAATCAATTTTAAACAAAAGAAAATATTGTGTCTTTATCCGAAACAATGCTGACATTAATAAATCTGTCTCTAGATAATGAAGTAAATGTTTAGTTTTCAAGTGATAAAGAAATAAAAATGAATGAAGATTCAATACAAATTTTACTGAGAAATCCTTTTTGTAATATAGATTAGGGTGCTGGTTTTATCTACCGGAGTTTGTGGGTTCGAATCCCACAGTGGCATGGATGTTCGTAGCCATTCGGAATCGGCTTGTAGGTTCTGGTCTCAGCCCTCGTGTTTCAAAAAGTAGACCGTAGCACCCAAAACCTAACCTAACCTTTTTTGTAATAAAGTTTTGGCTGATCAAAACATTTTAATCTTGAAATCATTTCCTACCAATACATAAATCAAATATAAAGGAGATAAATATCTCCAATTTATTCTCAAATCAAATCTTTCATGCGTAATTCTTTACAATAGTAAAATATAACCCACAGAGAAGATTTTAGGCAATTTCTTTATTACTTTAAAAATTCAATTCAAAAGAGGGAGTGGAGTCAAAGTATATTTACACTGTTCTGAAAATCCTAAAATGTCGATCCAAATGAAAAATTTCTAAATAGAAATTACTTGAAAATTTTGAAGATTACCTTCGGAGAGTAGGTTGAAGGTAAAGTTGTTCAAAGGAAACAAAAAGCATTTTTTAGCATTATCTGAGATGAGACCATAGGCATTAATCCTTTATAAAGCCGTGGGGCGTACACTTCCCACGGATTTCATTAACTTTTAAGTTTCAATAGGAAGCTATTTTCCCATCTATTACTAAATATAATTCCCATGAAAAAAGTGGTCTTTAATAACAAATTTTAGATAATAAGCTAAATGAATTGCTTTTATAAATTAATCTCATTCCCAAAAGTATTTCAACATACGATTGCTAGAAAAAAATGATGCTTTAAAGGGTTAAAGTCGTAACCGTTCTTAAATATTTTCCCATGGATTAATTTATTGACAGCTTATAACATCGAAATACTGCTTTAAATTGATGAGCATGACATTGTCTACATAATTAGAAGCCTTTTTTCAGGAATTTGTATTGTATATTTAAATTGTTTGAAATTTTTATCAGCTTAAATTTAAGGGAAAATTAAAAATTCAAAAATTTGGAGCTCTGTATGTCATATATATTTAGTCATGAGGAACATTAAATACTGGCATCCTTCCTCTTTCGGAACATTCTACTGTAATTAATCTTAAACCTTTTTATAGATTACTAAACTAGAAGAATAGTAAATTTTTAGCATTAATTATTTAAAAGATGTAAATTTGACCATGTGTTCCTAGGTATCTTATAAAAGCAATGCAAAAGTATGCAACATTAAATATAAAATTGCGTTTTCCATATAGTTTACAGTAATGTATTTCAGATACTTATTACAAGCAAGCATGTAATAAAGATCAAGTGGCGACTGTTTTGTTGACATTTTTGGCATAATCAGATAAGTCTAGAACATTGAAAGTCCGGTTTGGTTTGGAGTGCTACGGTCTACTTTTTGCATCACGAGTGCTAATGAGACCGGGACATACAGCTTAAAGCCGATTCCGAACGGCTACGAACATCCATGCCACTGTGGGATTCGAACCCACGAACTCCGGTTCTGAGGGCCAGCACCCTAATCAATCGGCCATCACTCGGCCATTCAAAGTGTGGAAGTATCTCTAAACATCTGTGAGACTAAACACGGTGTAGTCCTTCAATCTTGCCATTCTGTTAGTAGACTTCAGAGTAACGACATGTTGCTTTGCCTCGCCACGCTGTTATGAATGAGTGGCTTAGTTTTTTTGTGTAGGGTGTACATTGAATTGTACCAGAGAGTACTGGTTAATTCTACGCTGTTATGAACTAAATTCTTTTGATTTCTTTGTTGGCTGAGCTGTAAACTTTGTTAATAAATCAGTATTTCTTGAGTCGTTTTATCGGAACTCCATTCAATCGGCCGAACAATGGCCGAATGGTTAGGGTGCTGACCTTCGGAACAGGAGTTTGTGGGTTTAAATACCATTGTGGCATGGATGTTCGTAGCCGTTCGGAATAGGCTTTAAGCAGTAGGTCCCGGTCTCATTAGCCCTCGTGTTTAAAAAAGTAGACCGTAGCTCTCCAAACCAAAACAAACTATTCAATAGGTGGACTTCAAGAAAGAAACAATAATTCTGGATTGTTTCAATTGGCCTTAATTTTAAAAAGCAAAATTAAAAAATTTGGATCACTTTATGATACGATCCTATAGTCGTGTGGAATATAAAACATTAATACCATTACCCTTCTGGGTGAATACACTAAGTATCCCCTATATAATAATAGCCTAAGTTGTCTGTCGATCTGTCCCTGAATTTATAAAGCGGTTGCACCTGACTAAAGGCATCCATATTGTGTTTTTTTATGAGTTAGGGTTAGCAAAATTCAAAGCCGGTTCAAAAACTGTTCGAAATCTCCCCCTTCCCCCCTTTTCGAGTGTTTATTGCCATTATTTCCAATCTGTTGTCTCCAGTTAAGAGTAGAACATTAAATTTATCGATTTATTACATAGGTAAAAGTAACATTTTTTCTAACATTATGACATCATTCCTTTAACTATCTCCTTTAATAACTTCTTATTTTAATTTATTTAAATATCGTCTGCATTATTTTCATACGTTTTATCACTGAACTTCGATATCAAATAATTCTTATATTTGTATTAAATAATAGATTAGGTACATATGTGATAATTTTAAATTTAATCATCGATTATTTTTTGTTGCAATGAAAATTTTAATCACCGGTATTAAATTATTTTCATAACAGTCTAGGAGTTTATTTCACCGACTAGTAAATATCTAGCGTTTAAGTTATATATCTTTAAAAATTAAGTTGGTTGGTGTGTTTGTTTTTTATACATAACCACACGGTTTGCAATCGATTCGCTAAATTCTGGACATTTATATATACCGCCAAATAATCACAGTCAATATTAAAACCTCCGCTATCCATCATATCACGTAATATGACAAAGTTGGCAACTAATATGCTATCAGTAGAGATAAATTATTAATCGGGTGCCAGATAATTCTAAGCCAAAAAAATAAACCATTTTTTAACCTGCCTTACAGGGTACTTTACAATTCTAGAAAATTAAAATTTACTAATCCCGTCATATGACGAGCTATATTCTATTTTTGTAATATTGTATTGTTATAAATAAAAAATTTTAGAGATAACTAAGTCTAAAGATAAATATATATAAAGATCCTGCTTTAATCTATTTAAACGAAAAATTTAATTTGACAATTCTTTCTTACATTAATATTTCTCATTTCTGAATTGATTTTCCCCATAAAATTGACTCAAAAGCATGCAATACTAAATATAAACTTAAAACTACCATGTGTTTTCACAGGAATGTCTTTCTAATACTTATTACAAAATGTTTTTAGAAATGCTTAAAATACCAAAACCCTGTGTACTAACATGAAGTAAAACGAGATCTCCAAAAAACTTAAGCTATATTATTCACCATCAGGATACTTTCAAGTTTTCTCACCAGCCAGGTGAAAAGGATTCTAAAAAGTTTTACAGAAAAGTATTCTGAAGTAACTTACATTGAATATCAGCATTACGCAACTCCTCTTGTTCATATGGAAATTCAATATTCTTTAACGGGAAGTCAGCAAAAGTACTAAAGTTCAGAAACTTCCTTTCTTGTAAACACTCGAACAGCACAGGAATTTCAACATGAAAAACAAAAGTGTAAAGTATCAGATTATATTTAATTAAAACATGTATATATATTTATAAATATACTTTATAAAAGAACATGCATCTATATATGGTCTAGCAAAAGCATAAAATAAGGAGTACCATTAATACAACATTCTTGCGAGTTTAAAATATTAAGGATATTAGATTTTAGATTACTACTTGATTAAGATACCCTATTACCCATTTTACAGCTACACTCATATTTTACAGCTACACTCATATTTTACAGCTACACTCATATTTTACAGCTACACTCATATTTTACAGCTACACTCATATTTTACAGCTATATTCACTATTATTAATGTCTAATCTTTATTACAGCTATATTAATATTTACTCTATTAATATTATCCCACCGTAGCATGGATATTCGTAGCCGTTCGGAATCGGCGTGAAGCTGTAGATCCCCTCTCATTATTAGCACTCGTGTTGCAAAAAGTAGACCGTAGCACTCCAAACCAAACCTAACTATTAATATGTTATACCTTTGGTCTTATGATACCTCTGGAGCTGACAAATCGTGATTAAACAACCTGTTTTCCTGTTTTTTATTCAATATAAAAACTAAAGTTCTGTTTGGCACAGAATTTTTCGAAATTCATCAATAGGAGTTCCAACTCTAAAAATTTCGTTTTACCATAGGGAGAAGTACATTTAAAAAATATGTATAAGTTAACTGTAAATATCGTTTTTAAGTTAATTGCTCGACTTTAAATAAGCAATTTTTCATGGTTACAAAAAGTTATTTTTTCTCTAAAATTATCTTTCATCTTTGTTATCTTTAAAAGCAAAGTGTTGTTCAAGTTGTTTGTAATACTATTTAGTACCTAATTGTACAAATCGAAGTATCTGAACCCTCAAGCATTACTGATATCACTACCAGGGCTTGGCCCAAGCTTGCTCCCACTCTTTCCCAAGCATAACTGTACTAAACGTAACTTTTTTTTAACATCATATGTTAGATATAAGAAATAAAGGGTGGTATAAATAAATATGAAGTATTCTAAATGCAACGGTGGAACATATGCGAGAGTTAATGAAATGAAGTATATATGAGCTCGAATTAAGGATCAGAATGAAATGCATATTGAAATCAGTAACAAGAAATCGTTGCTATTACGCAATACAAAAATTACTACAATTATCATACTTAAACAGAAAACTTAAGATTTTAGCATACAGAGTCATAAGACCAATTGTATCATTGTATAGCTCTGAGACATGAACTCTGATAAAGTGCAATGAACACATGTTGAGAATATACCAGAGAATGATATTGAGAAGTGTGTTTCTAGATTCTTCAGAAATTTAATAGATGAAAATTCTATAATAGCATTAAATATAAACAAAAGAAATTATCAGCAATGATAGCAAGGCTTCTAAGAAAAAAACAAAACAAAAAAAAACACTATCGTTCCTAAATTACACAATGAGATTCATCTGACATTTTTTGGGTAAATTTGAGTACTGAATAAGAGTCCGTTCCACTTAAAAATCAGTATGAGAACTACCCTATATATAGGTTATGCTATTTTTTTAAACCTCTCGGCGGTAAACAAACTTCCCCAAGGATTAGGATTCGAGATTTTTACCACTTATCAGTTCACTCCGGAACAGTAAAACAAAAATCCTGAGACATTCTTTAACGTTTAAAATAAATTAAAACATTAATGGAAGAAGTAGTATTGGGATAGCCGTTACAAGTGTTAAAAGGTTGTTACATTCAAATGATATTTGTAATTACTTCAATGGTATCTTAAATATTTTTAAGACTTAGATGACCCACACCCACATAGAACTGAAGAAGTTTATGGATGCAAAAGCCTAAGTGGGTGGAGAGAACCTTTCGACATTATTCATTTTAATTCACTGAATTATTGGCTTAAAAACTTTTTATCACTATTGCTATTTTTAACAAGTATTTTCCCTCATTTTAAAATTTTAAAATTTTGTATACAAGTAATTTGAATTTAATATATTATAAATTTCCTTTAACGTTTTGATATAATAACGATTATTTTTTTTTAAATATTCGATCTGCGTTTCGTTTTCGTACTTTTTAATAAACATCGGAACGAGGCTACATCTTATTTGCATGTAATGCTGAGGGTTGCCTATCATTCCACATTTACAGTTTGGTGAATCTAGATTTCCAATTCTGTACAAGTAGGTTGGGAAACTTCCATGACTGGTTATGAAATAATTTAATATGTTATTTTGGAATTGTAACTTTTGTTCTACTTCAGACATTAAAGTATAGGTTGCTTTTCCTTTTTCACTATTGTCCCAATAATCTTGCCAATCTTTATGTTTTCTTTCATATATTTTTTAAGTATTGATACCGGGAGCTGTATTGGTTTGTAATTTATTGATTTCGTGGTGTTCTTTGCTAAAATATCTGCATATTCGTTACCGGTATTCCCCGAGCTTTGATCCAAATTATATTATTTTTTCAATTATTCAAGTTTTTACATTCTTTTTGTATCTCGGTAATTTGGATTTCGGTACTAATTGTTCTAGGCTCTTGATTACTGAAAGACTGTCAGGATATAAATATATATTGTCTTCACTCAATTGTTTAATCTTTCTGAAGAAATCAAGACAATATTTTCAAGACTACATTTCTTGCAATTTTTGGCATAGATTAGGTGTTCAGAAAAACATTTATATCTTTGAAGTGTTATATATAAGAGGTCTGAGAAACGCAATCCTGTTTTTACTGCAGTATACCTTCATTTTATAAGTTACTTGCAAAATGAAACTTCCCAAATGATGTGTCAAAAACAAAATCCATCTACTTGGATAAAACAATTTCTAAACAAATTGTATGATATTGTAAAGAATAAAATTAAAGTCATTTTTATAAAAGTATAAAAATCATCTTTTTCAAACAACTTTTAATCAGATGTGGAAGACAGGAAAAATTTACTCATGCGATAACTCTTGCCAAGAACGTAAATAAAATTTCAAGTTATTAAAACTTCTTTAGTTATTCCATAAATCATGCATTTAAAATTGGCTAAAATATCATGCAGTAAACATTAGAATAAAACAAAAATTTTAAATGACAAAAAGTTAAAATACTTAAAACCAATGATTTACACTTGATTTTAATCTACTCTTCAATTACAGGAGAAAGTATTAGCATATTACGAGGGCACAGTAAACGGGAGTGCATTATGACAGAATAGTGCAGTATTTAAATTATAATCTAATAATTATTTTATAAAGAAAACCTACATTTGCAGTAGAAAATAAGATATCATGCTCCACCAGCACAGTTCCTCAATATTTCTTATTTGAAAAATAAACTCATGTCAATAGTCAGTATGAGTGTACAGAAGAGGAGAGCACTGGAAATTTAGAATTCGACTTCATAGCCATCTTCTTATAAATACTCACTTAAAAAATCATAGGAATGCAGTAGTCAACAGGAGCATAATGAACCAGCAAATATGCTATAGGAACACAATTTAAACTATAGATTTTTTTATATTTGTCGGTAAGACAGCTGCTCAGCATCTTTGTCAAAATGACTGCCCTAACATTTAATGAGGGTGCACAAAAGTGTGCACGTATTTTGGAATAGTCTTGCATTGCAACAGTCTTCAAAGTAATATTTAATATCATAGGAATGCAGTAGTCAACAGGAGCATAATGAACCAGCAAATATGCTATAGGAACACAATTTAAACTATAGATTTTTTTATATTTGTCGGTAAGACAGCTGCTCAGCATCTAAGTCAAAATGACTGCCCTAACATTTAATGAGGGTGCACAGAAGTGTGCACATATTTTGGAATAGTCTTGCATTGCAACAGTCTTCAAAGTAATATTTTAAATAATTGAAATACAGTAATATACAAAAGGAGAATGAACCGGCAAATCTGCTATAGGAACGCAATTTCAACTATAGATTTGCTTTTATTTTAGCCGGTAAGACAGCTGCTCAGCATCGCGGTCAAAATGATTGCCCTAACATTTAACGCGGGTGCACAATAGTGTACACGTATTTTGGAATAGTCTTGCATTGCAACAGTCTTCAAAGAAATATTTTATATAAAAGAAATACAGTATTCAACAAAAGGAGAATGAACCGGCAAATCTGCTATAGGAACACAATTTCAACTATAGATTTGCTTTTATTTTTGCCGGTAAGACAGCTGCTCAGCATCTCAGTCAAACTGACTGCCCTAACATTTAATGAGGGTGCACAGAAGTGTGCACATTTTTTGGAATAGTCTTGCATTGCAACAGTCTTCAGAGTAATATTTTATGTAATAGAAACACAGTCAACAAAAGGAGAATGACCCGGTAAATCTGCTACAGAAACACAATTTGAACTATAGATTTGCTTGTATTTTTGCCGGTAAGACAGCTGCTCAGCATCTCAGTCAAAATGACAGCCGTAACATTTAATGAGAGTGCACAAAAGTGTACACTTATTTTGGAATACGTCTTGCATTGCAACAGTCTTCAAAGTGATATAATAGAAATACAGTAGTCAAAAAGAGAATGAACCGGCAAATTTGCTATAGGAACACAATTTCAACTATAGATTCGCTTTTATTTTTGCCGGTAAGACAGCTGCTCAGCATGTCAGTCAAAAAGACTGCCCTAACATTTAATGAAGGTGCTTATAAATATGCACATATTTTAGAATAGTCTTGCATTGCAACAGTCTTCAAAATAATTTTTATATAATAGAAATACAGTAGCCTACAAAAGGAGAATGAGCCGGCAAATCTGCTATAGGAAGACAATTTCAACTATAGATTTGTTTTATTTCTGCCGGTAAGACAGCTGCTCAGCATCTCAGTCAAAAGGACTGCCCTAACATTTAATGAGGGTGCACAGAAGTATGCACATATTTTGGAATATGTCTTGCATTGCAACAGTCTTCAAAGTAATATAATAGAAATACAGTAGTCAACAAAAGGAGAATGAGCCGGCAAATCTGCTATAGGAAGACAATTTCAACTATAGATTTGTTTTATTTCTGCCGGTAAGACAGCTGCTCAGCATTTCAGTCAAAAGGTCTGCCCTAACATTTAATGAGGGTGCACAGAAGTATGCACATATTTTGGAATATGTCTTGCATTGCAACAGTCTTCAAAGTAATATAATAGAAATACAGTAGTCAACAAAAGGAGAATGAGCCGGCAAATCTGCTATAGGAAGACAATTTCAACTATAGATTTGTTTTATTTCTGCCGGTAAGACAGCTGCTCAGCATCTCAGTCAAAAGGACTGCCCTAACATTTAATGAGGGTGCACAGAAGTATGCACATATTTTGGAATATGTCTTGCATTGCAACAGTCTTCAAAGTAATATAATAGAAATACAGTAGTCAACAAAAGGAGAATGAGCCGGCAAATCTGCTATAGGTACACAATTTCAACTACAGATTTGCTTTTATTTCTGCCGGTAAGACAGCTGCTCAGCATCTCAGTCAAAAGGACTGCCCTAACATTTAATGAGGGTGCACAGAAGTATGCACATATTTCGGAATATGTCTTGCATTGCAACAGTCTTCAAAGTAAGATTTTATATAATAGAAAAAGTCAACAAAAAGAATGAACTGGCAAAATTGCTATAAGGATACATTTCCAACTATGAATTTGCTTTATCTTGGATAAATGGGCATTTTTATATCTGTTAAATTATGTAAATTAGCAGAACTTATATTTTCAGTAACGTATTTCTAATAAATTAATTTCTCTTCTATAGTAGATGAAATTAGAGGGAAAAATTAGCATTTTAGAAATATGGGTATTAACAGAAGCAATTTAAAACTTTTCTAAATTTATAATTAAGTTCTGACACAAAACATTAAAATGTTTCCTCGCGTAAATAAATATATGTTTGGTTAATTTTTTAAAAACTTCAGTGCATTTTTTCTCTTTTACTGTTATTGAAATTGAAAATCTGAGATACTAAGGTTAAATATTTAAGAAAAGAATATTAATACCAATGTCTATTATAGCCAAGATAATTCTTTAATTTAGACTCTTAGAGAAGTAACTATAGAATTTTATGTAAACGAACAAAGACTAGCTAGTAGAAACCTAATTTTTCCGTATCTTCCACATCTTTATGATGGTTAGGTTTTCGCGAAATACATTTATAAATGTAACAAAATATTTTGAATTTATTTGTATAAATTAATTCAGAAATAAATTCTCTAAAATTACTTAGATTTGTATATTTTTGTTTTGATACTTGGTTTGTTAGGATTGTGTTATAGGAGACCTAATAAAACTAATATAAAATAAACGATTTTTACTCTATACCCATTGCACATATTAGTGTTCAAAACGAAAGATAATGTAAAGAGGATTAGTGTAAATTTTAAATATTTAACGAACTATTAATATTTTTAATAAGGTTTTGTAATTATAAAATTGAAAATCAAATATGTAAATTTATAGAATTCCAATAAAGTGTAGATTATACATTAAATACTACTAATACAAAAATTATCAATATCAAAAATCAAACGTTGGAAGTTACAGTTGCCTAGAGGTAATGTACATGAAAGTAAAACATGCCAAAATTTGCATGAAATGCATTGGGAAAGTAAAGAAATTGCAAGAGAAAGTAGGCCGACAGCTGTTTTGCAGCTTTGAAACTTAACCGTTTGTAAAAGAGATGTCAATGATCAGAAAGCTAATTCTTCCGATTTTCAGCAATATAGTCTAAAATCGCTAAAAATTTACGTTCTCGTTTTGTCCCCCCCCTCTCCTATGTCCCTGATTCTGTATTCCAGAAAGTAAAATGCAAAAATTCAAGCAAATAAAAAAATCAACCGATTTTATGTGAGATCTGTCTAATAAAGAAGCCCAGTGGCGTTGGGGTAGAGCTTCGAGCTCCCCCGACACACGTCTGAGGTTCGATCCCCGGGCGGGGCAAGATGGAGTCAGCCTTTCATCCCATCAGTGGGTAAATGAACTGAGGGCCAAGCGTGCTTGGGAACTAAACACGGGTGTTCCGCGTAATTAACCACCTAACCGGAATATATGCTTCGCACCCCAGGACACTTGGTCACGTAAATGGAGATTGGCACCCTAGGGGCTGTTGAGTCGAGGAGTTTAGTTTTTGTTCTGTCTAATAAAACATGAGAACAGTTGATAGATTAGTTTTCTCTCACTGCTCGAGACTTGCTTATTTTGGATTTTATCACACAATAGTGTCTATAAATAATTTTGCAAGAAATTAGTATCTATGACGTTATATAAGCTGATAATTCCAGAAAAGTAATCTGTCGAAATGTTTTTGTATCTTTGATAATAGGGTAATAGTAAATAGGGAACAAATCTTTAAGAGAAAGTATGCAGATAGCTTTTTTGCAGCTTTGAAACTTAACCGTTTGTAAAAGACCGAGATGTCAACGATAAGAAAATTCTTCCGATTTTCAGCGATATAGTCTAAAAACCCTAAAAGTTCCCTTTCTCGTTTTGTTTTTCCTTATGTCGATAATTCTGTATTCCAGCATAAAGTAAAATGCGAATATTCAGGCATATAAAAAAAATCTAACAAGCTTTGTCTAATAAAACATTAGAACAGTTATTAATTGATAGGTTAGTTTTCTATCACTACTCGAGCCTTGCTTATTTTGGATTTTATCAAACAGTATAAATAATTTTGCAAGAAATGTTTCTGTATGATGTTATATAAGCTGAGAATTCTAGAAAAGTAATCTGTCGAAATGTTTTCGTATCTTTGAACAATAAAACCATAATATTCCTAAGCCTCTTCAGAGACGATTCGTATACCAAGATAAAAATATTTAATGTTAGATTTATTAATCAAATAATTCGTATTTTTATAAAATTAAATACTAATTAAATTGTTATGAAATTTATCTTATTAACAATAGTTATATAAAAGTAAATGTCAACATGTGGCGAAGAAAGTTTACAGTTCATATACGTAAGAGTGGAATATAAAAAGTCAAAGTGATATTACCTTGGATCTACAGCGACAACTGGCTCCTTAAATGGGAAACAACTCTCCAAAGGAACGTATACTCTAGTAAAACAGATCTTCTCCCCTGAAAAATATTAAAAATTATTTTTCTTGACAAAATGGGTTGGTTTTAATTCATATTATAGGCCATTTTTTAAAGGGCAGTGAAATAATACAGAAAGAAGAAATCCGATGTCCATGGTAGAAGATTAGCGAAGGGTCAGTTAACACATTGTATGCTGGACACGTACTACTATGGGTTAGTGTAACATGGTTTGTAGGTACAAAAATAACGGTATATACATTAAAAAGAAGCCGAATGTTCTTGTCTAATACGTAGATTCTGGAAAAAATTTAGACAAATAAAATCCAATTTTTAGATTAGTTTTAAGATTGCTCTTCATTTTTTTATAGTGTAAAATTATTTTTAAAAATTCAAAAAAAATTAGAACTACTATTTTCATTTGATTTTCATATTTATGATACTATTATAAATATATACACTAAAAGATATATTTTTTGTTTACAAAAATCTCATGGTTGTTATTTATATATTTCTATTCATATATTTGTTTATATATTTCAATATAAAATACGAGAAGTTGGTTCAAAAATTAATTTTCAATTTATTGAGATCTAAATTGACGCGCAAAACGCCCGCTCTCTGTACGATTCTGCTGCGAACTGTACTTGCACACTATGTGTTAAATGTTTCTAATGGGTAGAAAATTTAATATTGTTGATACAAAATTACTAGTTTTTTCATACTTGCTGGCTTTTGAAGAACTGTTTGCATCATGACTGATACATATAGTTTCGGTGATTTTCATTTTATTTGGCTATTCAATTCTATATGCAAGTTTGTGGCTTGTAATTCATTGTAACAGTATTGTTAAATATAATATTTTATTAATGACTAGTTACTAGAGAAGTTCAGTTTTAGAAATGTTTTTAGTTTAATTTCGGTTAAGCCTTTAAGCTTTAAGCCTTCTGACTTTCAACAAACAGGATTGCTTTTATTGCGAGTCTTACTAGTAGGCCTACTTTCCCAAATGTCAAAGTTCTGTTATGTTAAATTAATCACCACCATTTAAACTTGTTAATACAAGACTGGTTCTGTTTGCTGACTAACGACGAACTATGGTTGAATGGATAGGACGCTGCTGTTATAGAGGATTTCGAGTGTTCGAATCCAGCTGCTGGCATGGATGTTCGGAGCAGTTCAGAATTGGTTTTAAGCAATAGTTACTGGTCTCCTTAATATTCTTATAGCAAATAAATCTTTGTGCTTCAAACCAAACAATATACTTTTTAGAGAAATATGTATAACAAAAATATTGCAGCTTTATTAACACATTGTAAGTGGGACACGTACTAGTAAGTTTTCTGACGATTGATACTTAAGCGGGGGTCGCGTGCTAGTACGGGTTAGTGTAAAAACATGGATTGCTTCTCTGTACAAAAATAATGGTATATACAGGAAACGAAGCCGAATGTTCTTATCTTTCATTTTTTTATAATGTAAAAATGTTTATATATAACAATTCGAAAAAATTGAAACTATATACTGCTATTTCTATTTGATTTTTCATATTTACGATACTATTATTAATTTATCCACTAAAAAATATATTTTTTGTTTACAAAAATCTTTTGGTTGTTATATATTTCTATTCGTATATTTTTTTATATATTTCAATATAAAATAGGAGAAGTTGGTTTAAAGATTAAATAATTTTCGATCTATTGAGATTTAACTGAAGAAATTCACGCGCAAAACGCCCGTTCCCGGTACAATTCCGCTGCAAAACTTATCCCCACACAATGTGCTCATGGACGCAAATTTCACCTAAACAGATTATTCACTGCTTAACCATCGACTAAGACCGTGAAAAGCAGGAATTCGAACCAGAGCTCAACCAAAAACCGGAAACTGGAAGAACCGTTATTTTAGTCGGAGCGAAAACCGGAACTGATCTGAAAACGATATCAGTTTATTTCTGTTCGATATATTTTCCGTCATTTTGTTAATGTAAACATATAATCAATATTTTCTAATGTCAATGGTATATTTATCACCATTAGATGTACATTCTTTTCAGATTTCCTCTTTTGATATTCTCACTAGTACTTTTCTGTTTCAGTTTTGCATGAAACTAATTGACAACCACAGATTTAATTCATTTGGATGTTTAGTTGTCAAATGTCGATAATGGATAACAATCCGAAATCTCACCGTTCTCTGCTCAACGCTTGTATCGTACATGCTGATTAATTATAACAATTCACATAACTAATTGAAAAATCTAAATTTTGATAGAATTATGTCTTTTGGTTTATGACAGAAGTATATTTTTAGTATAAATAAGAATATGCATAAATCGAAATTATTCATTTCAAACTGAACTGAAAATCGTTATTTTTGACGGAAAGAAAAACTAAACTGATATTTTTTTAATTAAACGGAACAGGAAAAATTACAGTTCGAGGCCCTGGTTTATTACAATAAAAATATAACTCAATATAGAAGAAACTAAAATATGTTATAGCCCTATGATTAACACATTGTGTGATGGTCTATTTCTCAGCAGAATTGTACCGGGAGCGGGCGTTTTGAGCGTAAGTTTAGTTATTCAGTTAAATCTCAATAGATAAAAAATTGTTTAATTTTTCAACCAACTTTAAACAAATATATAAATAGACATATATAATTAACAACCATAATTATGTATGTCTATATATTTGATTTAGAGTTTTCATTAGATTTTGCATATTACAAGTTTTGCTTAATATTAAGTAGCCTAACATAAAAAGAAATAAGTGTAAATTGTGCTACATTTTACACATTGTGTGCGGGTACATTTCGCAGCGGAATTGTACCGGAAGGGAGCGTTTTGCTCGTAAATGTAGTTATTCAGTTAAATCTCAATAGAACGAAAATTATGTTATTTTTAACCCACTTTTCGTATTTTATATTGAAATATATAAATAGAAATATATAAATAACAACCGTAAGATTTTTGTAAACAAATTTTTTTTGTGGATAAATTTATAAAAGTTTCATAAATATGAAACATCAAATAGAATTAGTATATAGTTTTAATTTTTTCGAATAATGTTATATAAACATTTTTACATTATAAAAAAAATGAAAGACAAGAACATTAGACTTCGTTTTCCTATGTATATCGTTATTTATGTACCCACAAATACACCATGTTGTTACACTAACCCTTACTAGTACGTGGCCCGCTCTCAAAATCAATCGTCAGAAAACGTACCAATACTCGTCCCGCATACAATGTGTTAAAGTTAAATATTTTATTAGATTAGATTAAATTTTCTTTGTGCATAAATATTCGAATTGTCTATAAATTGAATAATAAAATAAATTTTTAATCACTAAATAAAATTTCATTCTAACTGAACCGATATTTCTTATACTTGAACTGGAACGGAAACCAGAACGAAAAAAATACTGTTCGGAACCCTGGTGAAAAGTATACTGAATATCATTCTGAAATTTTTTAAACGCATAGGAGGTCATAAATACCATCTCATTAGAGCTGTTTTTTAAAACCTTCAGGAAAAAACTTTTTGATCATATTGCAATTTAGTATATCCTTACAAAATAAGTTAATATGCAATTACTAAAAATGATAGAAAAGCTCAATTGAAGAGTTAACATTGCAAAGATATACACTGTTCCATAAGAGCGTATCGCTCATAACGTCGTCAATAGACAGAACGCAGATACCGGCTTAATTGCACGTCTTCTTCAAACACTAAAGAAAGCTTTATGATTATATTCTTTATTCGATTTATTTAGCTGTTTTTAAATCGACAATTCCAAAATGAGGGCAGTTTTGAGGCACCATTTCTGTGTAACCATCCAAAAGGACCCAAAATATCTTGTGCAGCTATAGCCCGGCACATGAGAATGAGTCGTTCGTCAAGAAGTGGGTAGCATGTTATAAAGCGGTACAAAATGTTGACGACCTACCGGAAAGGGGTAAACGTCACTCAACGTCAAAATCAAATTATAAAGTGTTTCTTGCGTAATCGATAATGAGGGTATTTTCAAAGAAATAGACGACACGTTCATATGGAACAGACTATGTACTAAAAAAAGTTGAACACCGTCATTTTGATGTGTGACAATAACAAAGTGAAACATATGAATTTTTATAAAAATAGTTAATTTTAAATTATGAAGTACTTCATACTTAAAATAATAAGTTGATAGGCATTTAGATATTTTGTACAGAAATGTAAAGTAATTCATAAAAACACTTCAAAACAAAACAAAGTAAATAAAAATATTTTCAAAATTGTGCATAGTTATGAAAATAGTTAAAGTACATTACGTTGAAATGTATGTAAAAATATGAAATATTTGATGAAACAACCCCACCTTTGATACACGTTTAAGTAAGATGCGTTGCGTTTAACACAAATTGCGTTTCTTACCTTTCTTTTCATTATATTTTCCTCTGCCTGTTTGCTTATACTTGCATCCTATATATGCAACTCTATAGTATTGTATTATCCACAAGGCTCTGGATTTAATCGATAAACTAGTCTAATTTCAGACCTAAAATCTGCAGAACACAACGTGAAGTAGTCTGATAATTTGTCAAAGTTTCAACTAAAAGTCCGAGAATTCTATTTCTTGCAGTTATTTTTACACAATCCATTGATTTTTCAAAAACAAATCTGAAATACTATAATAAAAAATCCACTGATCACCGACTTTATATTTGAGTCAATATGGTCTACAATACGTCTACATTGTTTTATGGACATAAAATGACACAGAATTCCATTCATCTGTTATCACCTACATTTTGGACAGATTGCCGCGTGCCTGGACAGACAGATGTTTACAAGTAGCTGCTTATAACTGAACATCTGCGTTTTAGAAAGAGGAAGTGGACACAAAAGTACTTCAGCGGACTCCGTTTAATGTGATCAGTTTGCGACACAGTGATTTTTATAACAACCGATTGATAACAATAAACGATATGCAAAATTAAATAAGTTTACCACCCTTTAATTCACACGCACTAAATTTCAAAATTAAATGAAAAAACTCACCTTATATTTCCTACCTATTCAGCTATTGCTTGGAATTGCTTACATATGATAATACATAAATCCCTCAAAAATTTAAGATATGACCTCTTAGTATTGTTTGAATATTACAATTGGCCAATAAACAAGACTGGCTGTAATATATTTAAAAGGATTTAAATTTCACTTTATTTTTCTAAAAATATGACAGCTTATATTTATGATATTTATCGATATATATAATCTGCTAAAATTGTCAGATCCATAATGCTTTAACTCCTCCCGGTAAAATGATGAGTCTAGCTCGTCAGTTTTTCATTCCATACCGCACAATGACGAGTTACACTCGTCATGCGACTAAAGTTACTGTTAAATATGATAATTTAAAATTTCTAGTGTACTGAATTTGACAACACTTTTATCACTTGTGAAAATCACAAGTCACTATTGCATTTTGTTTACTTAGAATTCCTTGGTACAAGTCACTGCCAAATTGATGAGTCAGAATAAAAGAAAACCTACTAAGAAATGCCGTGTGTGTTACAAGAATCCAATTAAAAGTGAGACTACTTGGCGGTGTAAACAATTAAGAATTCCTTTGCACTTTGTTTTGAAAAGTACCACTAGCTTGAAGACTATTATCTGTATACTTTATTGTTTTGCTTTGATATTTTCTTAATTTTACTGTTTCTGATATTATTTAACACTACGTAAAAAGTGGATTTTTATTGAGAATATGTAAGAATTGTAAAATGAAACAAGTTTTTTAAAATAAAAATTAAATGCTTATTTCATGCACAGTTTTTCATTATTAAATCATACCGGAAGGGGTTAAGAAAGAAATTTCAAAATATAATAAAAGTACCGAACTTATTTACTTAGTTGAAATCTTCGTTCTAACCTATCTACAAATGAATGATAATTTCAAACATGTAATTTTTTTCATTATTAAAAAGTTATTCTTTATGATTTCCTTTATTGGTGCTTTAAATGAAAACTTAAAAATGGATTTTAAAATTTGTTTTTTTTTATGTCAAGGATTAAGACTCATACGACTCTTAAAAATAAAAAATGTAAAATAATTATCCTTTTCGACTTTTCATAACTTGGAAGCTACCAGTTTTTCAAACAATTTTATTAAAGTAGTTGGAACAAATTATCTTTACACACAACTCATGCAATTTTGAAACAAAAATATTACTTATAAATCCTCTAATAAAATCCTAAGTTATCTGTCCGTCTGTCCTCGAATTTAAGAAGCGGTTGGACCTGGAATGGACAGAGGCATCCCTATTGGATTCTTGATGAGTTAGGGTTAGCAAAATTCAAACTGTTGTCTTTAAAACATTCGAAAACCACCACTTCCTCCCCTTTTCGAGGGTTTAATGCCATTATATCAAGCCCCATTTTAAAAGCAAGCGATTAAATTTATCAATTTATTGCATAACAGGTAAAAATAACTTTTTCTAGCATTATAATGTCAATTCCTTTAACCATCTCATTTAATCATTTTTTATTTTAAATGATTTAAATATCATCTGCATGATTTTCTTATGCTTTATCACTGAACTTAGATATTATATAAGTAAATAATTTTCTTTCATATTTAGCTCAAATAACAGATTAGGTACATGTGATAATTTTGAATTTAATAATCTATTATGTTTTGTTACAATGAAAATTTAATCACCGGTATTAACAAATTCTTTTAATAAAATTCTAGGAGTATTTCACGCATTAATAAGTATTTCGCGTTTAAGTTATATATCTTTAAATTAAAAATTAAGAAATTTGCCCGATTAAGCGTTTGATTTTTATACATACCCAAAATGTTTGCAATCGATTCGCCAAATTTATCGACATTTATATATACAGCCAAATATTAACTGTTAATATTAAAACCTCCGCTGTTCATCCTATCACTTAGGACAAGATAAAGTTAGCAAATAACAGAATCGGTAAAGTTCATTAATTAGATTAATGATCCCGTCATATGACGGGATGCTAGTTTATATGATAGTTAATATGCTAGGTTATATATAAGAGACTGTCTATAACAAAAATGATATCAAGGCTAACGCGCATGATAACTAAAAATAGGACTACTTAAGAATTGGGTACCTCCTGCTATTTTTGGCGATTTTTTTTTTTTTTTTTCTGGCGCCAATCGCGCCAACTCCTTTGAGCGGAGTTACCGGAAGGCTGACGTTTTGAACGGCAACGGATTTTCGGCGCGACTAATTAATTTTATTGTGAAATATACTAATTTTGCAATTAATGGCAAAAAAGTTGAAAATTGCGTAAAATTATATTTATATTAATACAAATTTTGTTTATTCATGTTATTTTTTTAATATTAATTGGTTGTTAATTTTAAACCATTAAAAATTGATTATTTTTGTTTTTTAATATTCTTAAAATATTTCCTGATTTTAAGCACACAAAACAATTAAAAATAGATAAATTAGAAATAAAAAAATAAAACATACGCAAAGATTTAGTATATTTTAAAACAATAAGTTTGTGTATAACCAAGTTATACACAAACTTATTGTTTTAAAATATACTAAAATATCTCAAAATAACTTTGAACCTAAATATGTATATATTTAAGATACGTAGAAATATTTTTAAAAAATAAAAAAGGTTACTTAAAAATTAAAAATTATCACTGGAAAAAATACTTTTTGGAAAATATACTAGAAAATTTAGCTTCAATTGAAATAATTATATTCTGTACAAACTCTAAAAATTTCAGGAAAATAAATTAAAACATTTTGAGGTAACATGCATGAAAAAATTACAATTTGAGAAAAATCAAGTTAGTTTCATAAGTTAGGTTTCTTTACAGTAGACAGCTGACATGTTTTTCATTCATAACTCCTCAATATTGGAATTTTACTCGAGTTGTTTGAAAATACTTAGAATTAAATTCATTTTTACATATATTTTCTGAAAAACCGAATTTTTTTTGTTGATTTAACAGTCGTATGATTTCTTAGATATGCAAAGTTTTTTTCGATTTAAGATACAAGTTAAAAGTTTTCCCCCATACAATTACTGTAACGTATGAATAATAGTGTACATAGAATTACCTATAAGTTGGTTATACGTTATATAGAAGTCAACAGAAAACACCAATGTTTTATTTTTGTTAAGATATTTTAGATATTATAAAGTTCGGTTTATTAAAAAAATATAACTTTAGACTTGTTTAAAAATACATGCACAACATCGTGTAGGAAGTTCTAATAAATATTATAAACAATTTTAGAGCTCAAAAATTAATATTTGAGCAGGTTTAAAAATTTTATAAGTTTAAAAATTTAATGAACATTCTAGTAGACTTTATTCATCTGAAAATGTTTTAAATTTAATTTTAAACAAAATTATAATGTTTACTGCAATAATTACTGTACTGCTTAAATAATTTTTTTAAAAAGGTGTTCTGTCCTTTCAAAGCTTTAGCACAAAATTTCGTACCAAAAATTCAAGATAATTATATCAAACAAAAATTAGTTAACTTAAACTCATTACATAATCCAGTACAAATTAACGTACAAATTCAAAAATTATCAAATGTACTATTGTGTGCTTGCCTTAAAAAACTAAATTTTAGTCTAATGCAAAATGCCACTTCAGATTAGCATTCAAATTAAAATACAGCAGTTATTTTAATATATCCAAAATCCTTAAATTAACTTTGCCTAATATTGCATAAATAAATATATAGAGTCAACAAATTATAAAAAAATGATATCGTTTACTTACTACAAATTCTAGTGAAGTATTGCACAAAGTTTCATCTCAAGCCTCGTGCTGCAGCAAAAATGTGTAAACCCCGTAGAAATGACACGCGGTTTCAGCACTGGTCGAGCTAATTAATTATTCATGCAAAAATGTGATTTTATGTTGATAACCAATCACAATACACGTTCCTGAAAAGAATCACCAACAACGTTAATATCATCTTAAATCTACTATATTTAAAAATGTTAGTAGTGATGGATTGCCTAAACCATATTTATATTTTTCTCTACTACTTTAATATCTGCAAGGTTTTAAAAAAGAATTTATTAATTACGAGATGCGTTTAAGAATTATTTGAAACACACACACAACTATACAATTATTTCTTATTTTTCCTTTTAATATACAGTTGGTATAAAACAATAAACTGTAATGAAATAAATAATAAAGCAGTAAATCAAAATCGTTTGAACGATACAAAAATACAATTAACAATCGGCTATGATTAAATGTAATCGTAGGTTAAACGCTGTATTATCGTACTGTAGTTAATCAACAATTAGCCTTAACCAGCTATGGAATTTAATGAACTTCAGATATAAAAGAGATTTAGTGCCGGCCTCATTAATGTCGTTTAACGCCTAACAGCGATTAACCCAAGCCCCCAACCAAAGTTTGGATATAACTTTTCTTTTAAACAGAGATTAATCACGGTTAGTTTTAAACGACTTTGGTAAGATCAGTCCTTAAAATATAATAAGACAGTTAATAATATAGAAATAAATATAATAGAAATAATTAATATTTCAAATATAATTAATAATTAATATATATATATATATATATATACATATATAATTAATAATTAATAATTAATATATATAATTAATATTAGAAATAATTAATATTTAATAAAAATAATAATAGAAAATTAAAGTAATTTTGTACAATTATACGCTTAATGCTGCAAATGCTTAAAGCCTACATTTAATTTAAAATGCAATTCATACGAAAGTACTTATCAGTAAAAAAAAAAGAAAAAAAAAACTACTAAGGTCCGGTTTCACCAAAGTTGTTTGACATCTAACGTGGATTAACACAAGGCGCCAACCAGTAGTAGGATACAATTCTCCGTTTAAACAGAGATTACTCGCTGTTAGCCATTAAACAACTTTGGTAAGACCATTCTTAACATGTTATAAAAACTAAGGCCCATCTCGCCTTAGACGAAAAGATTTATCGTTAATTAAACCCTAAACAGTTCTATAGTTCTTAATGTCTGATTAACAATATAATTTAGCAATTAACCGATTATGCTGAGACATGATGTTATTATGAGATATGGTGTTAAGAGCCGGTGCTTGGTTTGACCAAGTGGCATACAATCAACAACAACAACACTTTGTTTCAAAACTTATTTTACCACAAATAAATCGGAATTGTTGCCACAAATTATCGTTTGCAGTTATTAAAATGCTTGAATTCGCATATAAAACTAATAATTTTTTTACATCATAACGTCAGCTAATGTCGCAAAAATTGCAATATTACCATATAATTGCCGTGGAAAATTACGTAGGCGTAAAGTTATATTAGATCACACATTTTATATATTAAGGCTTTGGATCTTTCGCATTGAAAAATTTAATAAATACCACTCTTAAAAAGTTCGAAAACCAAACTATTCTTAAATGGCAACTGTAGAAAAGCGGTTGCATGTAGATTAAAAAACTCTATTCATAGAATTTCTTCAACAAAAGAAAGCTGCCGATAATTCCTTTTAGATAGCTACACTGCAGGAAATATATCGAAACGCCACTGGAAAAGAACTCATTTATCAAAACCTAATAGAATTTTCAAATTTGAATTTGAATTTATGTAAAAGATTATTCTTTTTCAAGTACATTTTTTGCGAAGAACAATCTTTATATACCAAAGAAATAAATAATAGAAGTGGATAAAATAGAAAAATATTTAAATTTTCTTCTATATCACACCGTAAAAGTTCTCCTACTGTTGTTGTTAGATTTTATTGGTAAATCGGAAGGGTTTTCTTTGATATCAGAAAATGATATTTCATGCACTTCAAAAGTTCCAGAATTGATAGTTTGGCTTTGGAATCCTTCAAAAAAGGGGGGTTTCAACAAAGAATTTTACATGTTCCTCTTTTTGCTTTTTGTTAAGAAGACATAATGCCTTTCGAGCTGAAAAATCTTCTTTAAAACGCTCTAATTTTAATAATGTAGATGGTTTTGTTTGGTTGGAAGTACTACGATCTACTTTTTTGCAACACAAGGGCTAATGAACCCAGGACCTACAACTTAAAGTCTATTCCGAACGGCTACGTACATCCATGCCACAGTGGGATTCGAACCCACAAACTAAGGTACCGAAGGCTAGCACCCTAACCAATCGGACATCGTTCGGTTAATTATGTAGAAAATAAGAGTTTTGCTTTATTTCGTATAAAACTATTGCCATGTCACTACTCAGGTTTAGTTTGTTTGGAGACCTACGGTTAACTGTTGTTCACGAGGGCTAATGAGACTGAAACCTACTGCTTAATGCCAATTCCTAACAGCTGCCAACATCCATGCCGGTAGCGGGATTCAAACCTGGGAATTCCTGTACCGAAAAGCAGCGCTCTACTACTTAGGCATTATTTGCCCGATTACTACAGTGCTACTCCCATTACTTAGAATCTAACATTATAAAAACTATTTAGTTTTGTTATATGACGATATACGATGAAACAACACTAAAGAAATTAGAAGTGTAAGAAAGTGGCGATATGAAACGAAAAAGAACCAATTCGAACCCTTATTGGATCGCTAAGATTCTTTAATGTAAAGTCTGATTCGATTTAAGATACAAGTTAAAAGTTTCTCCATACAAGGACTATAATGTGTACAGAGTGTCACAAAAGGTCGTTTACAAACTTAACATACTGGTCTGTCATATCGTGATGAACAAGATTTACATAGGAACTTGTGTCCGAAAATGCAAACTGTGACCGCTAAAGGGCAATAATTGCAGGAATATCGCTGGATCGGTAGAGGCGGACAGCAGCGATTCCCCGACCTCGATTTCTACCTGTGGGGACACATGAAGTCCATGGTGTACGAGACACCCTAACATCGGACATGGATCTTATCGCTAGGATCGCGGAAGCGGCAGCACTTGTCCATGACATTCCTGGCCGAATTCAACGGGTTCGTGAATCCATGCGCTGACGTTGTGAAACGTGCATTGTGCCGAAATGAAACAATTTTGAGCACTTGCTGTGATGTAATCCTCATCTGTAGTAAAAATCATATTAACACCGCTGTCGATATAATTTTTTTACTCCTGATCCATACTCGTGATCACAGCATTCTAGCGGTCACAGTTTGCATTTTCAGACACAAGTTCCTATGTAAATCTTGTTCATCGTGATATGACAGACATGATGACATATATGACATACATGACAGACAGCATGTTAAGTTTGTAAACGACCTTTTGGGACACCATGTATAATAATACCGTAGATAGAATCACCTATAACTTGATTTTACGTTACATAGAAGCTAACAGAAAATACTAATATTTTATTTTTGTCAATAAAATATTTTAGAGATTATAAAATTTGGTGTATTAATAAAATATAATTTTAGACATATTTAAAAACATATACACAATATCGTGTAGAAAGTTTTAATTAACCTTAAAAACAATTTCAGACCTCAAATATTAATATTTTAGCAGGTTTAAAAATTTTATAAATTTAAAAATTTAATTTAAGTAGACTTTCGTCATCTGAAAATTGTTTAAATTTAATTTTAAGTAACAAAAGTATAATGTTTGCTGTAACATTTATTGTACTGCTTAAACAATTTTTAAAAAGGTGTACTGTCCTTTTATATGCACGAATTTTAGGTTTACTCAAAATTTTACTAGCAAATTCATCTAGCAAATGCTCCCGATAGTTATATCAAACATCAACAAGATAACTTAAACTCATTATATAATTGAGTACAAATTAATATACAAGCTCAGAAGCTATCAAATGATCTATTGTGTGCTTGGCGGTAAAGAACCGATTCGAACCCTTATTGGATTGCTAAGATACTTTAAAAATGTAAAATCTGATTCTAATTAAGATACAAGTAAAAAGTTTCCCCATACAGGTAATGTAACGTATATAATAATACTGTAGAATCACCTATAGACTAACACCTACAGAAGAATCACCTATAACTTGATTTTACGTTATATAGAAGCTAACCGAAAATACCAATATTTTATTTTTGTCAGTAAAATATTTTAGAGATTATAAAATTTGGTTTATCAATGAAATATAATTTTAGACATATTTAAAAATATATCCGCAATATCGTGTACAAAGTTTTAATTAACCTTAAGAACAATTTTAGAGTTCAAATATTAATATTTTATCAGGTTTAAAAATTTTTATAAAATTAAAAATTTAATTTAAGTAGACTTTATTCATCTGAAAATTATTTAAATTTAATTTTAAGTATCAAAAGTAGAATGTTTGCTGTAAAATTTATTGTACTGTTTAAAAAAATTTTAAAAACTTGTACTGTTTTATTATATCCCCGATTTTTAGGTTCGCATAAAGTTTTACTAGCAAATTCATGTAGCAAATGCTCAAGATTGTTATATCAAACATCAACAAGATAACTTAAACTCATTACATAATTCAGTAGAAATTAATATACAAGCTCAGAAGCTATCAAATGCAGTATGGTGTGCTTGACAGTAAAGAACCGATTCGATGCCTTATTGGATCGCTAAGATTCCTTAAAAATGTAAAGTCTGATTCGATTTAAGATACAAGTTAAAAGTTTCCCCATACAGGTAGTATAACGTATATAATAATACTGTAGAATCACCTATAACTTGATTTTACGTTATATAGAAGCGAAGAGAAAATACTAATATTATATTTTTATTAGTAAAATATTTTAGAGATTATAAAATTTGGTTTATTAATGAAATATAATTTTAGGCATATTTAAAAACATATACACAATATGGTGTACAAAGTTTTAATTAAACTTAAAAAAATTTTAGAGCTCAAATATTAATATTTTAGCAGGTTTAAAAATTTTATAAATTTAAAAATTTAATTTAAGTAGACTTTATTCATCTGAAAATTGTTTAAATTTAATTTTAAGTAACAAAAGTATAATGTTTGCTGTAACATTTATTGTACTGATTAAACAATTTTTAAAAAGGTGTACTGTTCTTTTATATGCACGAATTTTAGGTTTACCCAAAGCTTAATAGCAAATTCATGTAGCAAATGCTCAAGATTGTTATATCAAACATCAACAAGATAACTTAAACTCATTACATAATTCAGTACAAATTAATATACAAGCTCAAAAGTTATCAAATGCACTATTGTGTGTTTGACTGTAAAGAACTGATTCGAACCCTTATTGTATCGGTAAGATTCATTAAAAATGTAAAGTCTGATTCGATTTAAGATACAAGTAAAAAGTTTCCCCATACAGGTACTGTAACGTATATAATAATACCGTAGAATCACCTATAGACTAACACCTATAGAAGAATCACCTATAACTTGATTTTACGTTATATAGAAGCGAAGAGAAAATACTAATATTATATTTTTGTTAGTAAAATATTTTAGAGATTATAAAATTTGGTTTATTAATGAAATATAATTTTAGACATATTTAAAAATATATACACAATATCGTGTACAATATTTTAATTAACCTTAAAAATAATTTTAGAGCTCAAATATTAATATTTTAGCAGGTTTAAAAATTTTATAAATTTAAAAATTTAATTTAAGTAGACTTTCTTCTTCTGAAAATTGTTTAAATTTAATTTTAAGTAACAGAAGTATAATGTTTACTGTAACATTTATTGTACTGCTTAAACAATTTTTAAAAAGGTGTACTGTCCTTTTATATGCTCGAATATTATGTTCAATCTAAGTTTTAATATCAAATTTATGTAACAAATCCTCAAGATTTTTATATCAAACATCAACAAGATAACTTAAACTCATTACATAATTCAGTACAAATTAATATACAAGCTCAAAAGTTATCAAATGCACTATTGTATGTTTGACGGTAAAGAACAGATTTGAACCCGTATTGGATCGTTAAGATTCGTGAAGGAGTAATGATTTTTGAAGGAGGGAGATTTTTGAAGGAGTGATGAAAAAGGAGTTCCCGACCGGATATCGAATTTTTGTTTTCTTCTCCTCGACATGAGTTTTTTAGATGGGTATAATTCTGTGAAAGATTTGGTTTGGAGAGCGACGGTCTACTGTTTTGCACACGAGGGCTAATGAGACCGAGACCTACTGCTTAAAGCCGATTCCGAACGGATACGAACATCCATGCCATAGAGGGTTCAAACCCACG